>JAJGRW010000587.1:0-127837 GCA_025461045.1 Carex parvula
CCCTCTCGAGAGCGTCTCTCTCTCGCTGCAAAGTAAATCTCACCCAATCAACCAAGCCTGCCTCCCTCCCAAAGTGCCTGGAGGAAGCTGCCCAGGAGCCCAAGGGAGAGCCCTAGTACCCAACATGTTGAGACCCAAGAGATGTAAGGAGTGTGGTGTCCGATCCGATGAAGTGTGGGTGAAGGCTGTCACCTAGAAACGATGATAATCCTGCTGTCGCAGTGTAGGTCCAACTCGATAAGTAACTCCTGTCCTCAAAACGGTCTCTGGTGTCCAGTCAATAGGATCTCCAGGAAATCTCCCCCTTACGGGAAACGGTCCCACCGGCAAGGGGTCATGTCTAGTAAAAGGAACTCCTCCACAAACAGAGAAAATACTATGAGAACCAAAAAGAATGGTCCGAAACGACCTTAAACTACCCCCAATAGTCCGAAAAGACTTTAAACTACCCATAAAACCAAGTCCCAAACAGACGAAGTCCGAAAAGACTTTAAACTACCCATAAAACCAAGTCCCAAACAGACGAAGTCCGAAAAGGCTTTTAAAATTACAACCGTGACCCGAAAAGTTCCAAACATGGCCAAGAACTAGATGTAACCCAACACCCAATAAACTCCCTACTCAAAAGCAACATGAAAGTGCAAGTGCATGGGGGGCAAGAAAGAGCGTACCTTGGTTACGAGACATGACTAAGAATGACGATCAACCAGCCTCCAAGCCTCAGCGATGACCCTAAACTCTGAAAAATTACAAGAAAACATAGAAATGTGTTAACTCAGAGTTTGGAATAATTGAAGAAAGGTCTAAGAAGACCTTAAACCGACATCGATGGTCCGAAACGACTTTAAACTACACCGATGGTCTGAAAGGACCTTAAACTACACCAATGGTCTAAGAAGACCTTAAACCACATCAACTAGTTCGAAAAGACTTTAAAAAACTACAAGCCAAAACCAATCCCAACCAAGCATGGTCCGAAATGCTTTAAACTACACCAATGGTCCGAAACGACCTTAAACTACCCCAACAATCCGAAGAGACCTTAAACTACAACCAAAACCAAATCCCAAACTAATATGACAAGAAGACCCCGTGATACAGCTAAAACCAACCCTGGTTAGCCAAAAACCCCAAAGAGAAGCACTCGAGACAAACTGGATCAAAGCCCGAGATTATGCCTACAACCGGGAGGCCATTTTATCTAAACTCTCAATTTTGCAAGTTACCCGCATGGTTCCCATACTAGTTCAGAGATGTATGCTCCTGTCTGTAATTCCTCCTCGGTTAGACAGGTTTTTCCCAATGAATGTGAGTTTGGAGTACAGTCACTGTCTGAAGCCCCAATGTATGAGCAAGGGACCGATTGCTCAGGCAAACCCCGAAGAACGCACATTCAGCCTTCACACAACCATGCAAGTATTAGCAAGATGAGATAAAGATAACATACCTTCTTGAAGTAGATGTGATCGAAGAAGATGATCAGACCCGCTTCCGAGCTCAATGCCCAATATGGAGCTCCGATACCTGAGATTCAGACAAGAAAGGCAACTCAGGAAGAATTCTATAAAGTGTAAGGAGAACACAGGGGGCACCTGGCTAAGCTGTTCAATCCTAAGGTTTTCGCACCTCACCCAGGTGGGGGGCATTTGTTTGACCCTAAAAAGTCAGAATCATAGTTACTTGGACGAAGATGCCACTTAACTACATGAATTGGTCAATTAAAGGTTTAACCATACTTTAATTCGGCACAATGCGACAAAATAGGAGATGAAATTTGTTGAACAAAATACATGATTAAATTTCACTCAAATAATCATGAATTTTGATATAAAGCACATTTCCTAATTCAAAATGGTTGGAAAGATATTAAAATTACAAAATAAAGGTTTCTGATTGGTGCCATGTGGCATTGAGTACCCCTAGTATTTAACCTGAGTGCTTCGGGTGCAAATTGGGTACACAGAACTCAAACCTTACAGCCAGGGCCCACAAGTCAGCCTAATGAGCTGAATTTCGCTGATAGGCTAAGATGGATGGACGGGGTGCACCGAAATAAGATTGGTGAACCAAGGTGGCAGTAACTTGGTGCACTGTGAACCAAATCTACCTAAACCCAAACCCATTTTAAAACCCGATGCCGGATATATTTGAACCCTTCGTTTCCCGTGCGCGTGGAACACAATGAGCCAATGCATGCCCTATACACGGCCCACCGTGAAACGCCCGCACCCGAGAAACGGAACATAACAAATGAGAGGAGCTAACCGCTATCCAGTGGGGATGACAAGTGGGTCCGGACCCGTCAGTCCCATCTTCTACCTCTACTCCCTTCCGATAACCGAAAGAAAGAAAATAAAATGGAGAAATTAACAAGGAAGTGAGCAAGTTGGTTCAATCCCTCGCAAAGCCTAATGCTATGCCACGCGACAAGGACATTGAGATAATTCATTTAATCTCTCGAGTAGCCGAAGAGGGGAATTGAGGAAAAGGAAAATTAGGCGAACTCGGGACCCCAGAAACTAAGTCCCCGAAGGCAAAATTGAGGAGACAAGCATGTTCCTTACCTCCCTGCGATGCTATTTGGCTACTCAATTGAAAAAGAAGAGAAAGGGGGTCGCTCGAATTAGTACGTGCCAGCATTCGGGTTCTCACCAAATTAAAATGAGAGACAAAAAGGAAGCTCGTGAGGTGTTTAATAGCTTGCAGGGGATTTATTGAAACCCTGCGGCCAATTAATTGATGTGTATTCAATGAGAATCGCCCGAATTGAAGTGCTGGTGCATTGACAGATAGCGGGAAATGGGTACAGTGCATCAAAAATGGAAATTGACAGTCTAAAAGGTGCAATGCTCCTCTAGGCATGATACCCTTATGTTGTACATGCATCCTGGCGCCTCTTTGGAGATTGAGGAGTAATTAAACGGCTATAAGCGATATTAAGCCGATTTAAACAGCAAGCACACCAGACCAAATGCTCAGCTGGTGTATCAGAGATTTTGTCATCATCTACACCTGTCCAGGGCTCAGGCAAAGTGCCAAATTAGAAGAATCTTCCCTCAGCCATGTATGAGGAGCATGACCCGAAATACACAAAATCTCAAGCATTAAATAAAAAGATCAAAGGTCATGAACATTTGGCATCATGGATTGCCAACATGGCTACTGTTTATTGGCCAGAGCACCTGCAAATGAAGGCTTAATACATAAGCAAAAGATCTGAAGCATTAAATCAAGAATGAAGAAAATCAAGAGCAAGGATGGTGCCAACTCAGCCTATGCCTCAACCCTAAAACCCTGAGCCTCATGGCTATATAAACTCATGAAGTGTAGAAGAGAAGGGATCGAAATTTTTCAGTATTCAGAGAGTATTAAAACAAGCACCACTAGAGAAAAAGAAGGAGACTCAAGAAAGAAAAAAAAAAGCTAAAAACTCCACTTTTGGCCGAAATACACAAAGATTAGGTAGAACTTGATTCTCTTGCAATGTAGATGCTTAATGGAGATTAGTTGTTCATGTATATTAATGAATGAATAGAATGAGTTCTTGTTTCATTATTTCTCCTTTTGTGATGCATTTTCGGATTTCTTCTCTCTTTTTCTCATTTCCCTTTTTCACTTGATAAAAGTTGATTGCTTCAACTCATAGAAATGAGTTTGAAAGCTTGAAGCCTCTCAAATAAAATAAACTTCGTTTGCATGATAATCAAATATCATGTTGAAAGATTCACAAAAAAATATGCATGACTACCATAGTTGATAAAAAAAAATATATATATAATATATACATGTAATATACAAAATATATTCATATATGCATCTATGTATGATCATTTCTACTTAAATTTCCTTTCTTTCCTTTTCTTCTTCTATTTTCTCTCTCAAAACAAAAATATATGTATATATAAGAAACATTTTATTCTTCCTTTCCTTTCTTTGCTTTCTTCTTTGGATTACCCTTTTAGATCTTTGAATAAAGTGATATATTGGTGAAGATATGTGTAGTTGAGCCGGCTGGCATCCTTGCATATCCAATCTTTTATTCATTTTAATCAAAGGATCTTAGTTGAAGGGATAAAGTGACAAAATAAAAAATTTAATACACAAGGATTGTAAAGTTGAGGTCAGTTGGCTTCCTTTGCATTTCCTCAACCATAAAGGACCTATTTGCAAAGAAATTCAAGGTACCATGTTGTAAGGCTAAAGGAGACTTTGCCAAGTGACAACACCTTGAAGGGCTTATGTGCAAAAAGTGAAAGGAGGAGGGCTAAGATGCATATAGGCAGCAACCATGCCATTTATGCTCTTAACCCCATGATACCTTAATGATTTGTCCTTTCAAAATGAAGAAAATATATAACAAACATGAATTTCCAAAATTCAGGGACTTCCTTGCATAAATACATTTTCTGGCAAAGTGTTGACACTTGAAAATGATGATTAAGTTCTCTTCATGTTGGAGTTTTTGTTCTTGCTTTTTGTTACTAAGATAAGCTAGCAATTAGTCATGTTTCTTGCTTGATTAAGTTCTCCTTGTATTGCTAGTACCTCCTAAGTAGCCTCTGGTACCATGCCAAGTGAATAGATAACAATCGGACACCAACTGGTACAGAGAAGTACCCAAGAACTGAAAAATGACCTCTTCTGGTAAATCGGCCAATACAGACCAGCACAAGGGGTTAAAATGCAAATTGGACATCACAGTTAAATAAAGGACTTCAAAACACGCAAATTGACACAAGCTGCATGCTTTTCTGATTTTATTTCGATTTATTATGAATTTTGAAGTTCAGCTTTAAAAAAAACAAAAAAATTCAGTATCCTGAAAAAAATAAAGACCTGCTGGTACAGATCAGCCAGTGCAGGCTGATCTAAAAATCAAACCAAAAATCTGTTTGAACAGTAAGATAGAGGATGAAAAGGCAACCAATTTAGACTCAAACCTTGCATTCTTCTGATTTTTCTACTATTTTCTAGCAATTTTCAAAGTTGGACTTCAGAAAAATAGAGAAATACAGCAGCTGTATCTTTTACTCATATACCCCTCTGCTCATGAATAAATAAAAATTTATAGATGTATACATGAATGAAACTCACAAAATTCCATATCATGTTTCTAAGCATAGCTTAATGATCATATAAATCAATTCATGAAAATTTAGAAAATAAAGAAATGTGAACTCCACCTTCTTCCCAAACCCGAAATCCAATAGCATGGTTCATGTTCAATACCAAAGTTTCTCAAGCCTAAAACTCTTCGATGTTCCTCTAACACCTTTCAAACATACTCAAAGCATAAGTCTTCATCCCCAAATGCACCCCAAGTCGCAATGCCGTGTATCTATGTCAAACTGGTACCAATTCGGTACTGTACCGAGAAGCTCATACCTTGATCATAATTTAATTTTTGATGAATCCGAAATTAACACTTCCATTGGCTACTGAACAAGAAAACAATAGCAAATGGGTGAGTAATTAAAGGAAAATTGCAATCAAATGAAAGGAAAGTGATAAAGGGGTTCTATGCCGATATCAAATTTCGGCCTCCGACCTGACAGCCCCTCCCCGGCGATCATCGATCGCCGACAATAGATGAAACTCAATCGCGACACTCAGACGATGCCAGCCGTGCTTTTCCCCGGTCTTGCCGCGACCGGGAGATCGTCGGAACTCTGAACCCCGAAACCGGAGATGAAAACCTAGTTCATCAATCGTGTACGAAGTCTAAAGCAACCTGAGCTCTTAGATCACGGCGCCAAAATCAAATGTTCAAATGAAAATCCCAATCTCAAAGCAACATATTAATCTAAAGGCCGAAGCCTGTATCTCACTGTCATCTGGGGACCACATGTCATATAAAATAAGGCCCTTTAAACGGATCTTAAAGCCTTACGCCAATCTTCAAGCCCAAAATTCAAAATCTTAAAGCCCCTTTTCATTTGCACAGATCCTGAAGCACAACTCAAATCTCAAGACCCCCAATGCACATCTCAAAGGCCCAGAATTGCAATCTCAAAGCCCAGAATTTAATAAAAGAAGACTTTTTACAAAGAGGCCCCTCTAATAAGTTTCCTCACAACGCAGCCCTTGACTATTTTCAAATAAACCCCTGACTGCCTAAAATCTTCTCAAATGAGTCCCTGGAAGCCCAACTTTCACTTCAGACCTTGTTAAAAGCCCAAACTATAAATCTCACCCTTTCCATCTTTACAAATAGGTCCTTGAAAAACTCTAAATCTCACAAATAAGCCCTTTTCAACCCTTGTTTGGCCATAACTTCTTCATTTCAAACCCGAATCAGCTCAAACCAGTTCCAGATGAACTCAAATCAAACTCTTCATGTTCCTAAATTAAAATCAAGCATAATTAGACATCACATAACATGTTAAATGACCAGAATACCCTTTTCTTTATGTTTAAATCATTTCCTCTTAAATAAATATAAATAAAGCACAAATATATTTTTCCCAAATACAAATATGCTTCTAAAACAAATAAAAAGGGTATAATAAATGTATCTTAATAACATTCATTGCATCTTGTGCATGCATATTAATTAAATACCTAAAACAATGATAATCAAAGGAACACAAAAGACCAAGCACATGAGTTCTCCCCTTTTAGCCCCTTTATCCAATTCACAACAAATAGGCTTCAAATCCTGGAATGAACGAGGTATTCAGCATGGCTTGGAAGGGTCATCTGATGTAATTAACAGCGGGGGCTTGCGCCCGTTGGGAGTTAAACGTTCTCACAATCATTAAACTCTCTCGATGGGCTGAATATGAATCGTAGGTCTGTCGGGGGTGAACCGGAAGGAATAGCAGAAAGAAAGAAAATGAATGTTTCATGTTCGATGTTTCTTTAACCGATCGAGAGCATTGAACCATGAGACATTTAAATACATATGCACACACCTTCCATATAATAGCTGTGCAACTTTCTGCGCCCTACAGGTTTTGGCACGCCCGGTGGGACATTCTCCTCCTCACAGGTTCGGGATCCGTTACGAAGATAAATGGAACATACTCAAGTAGCCAATGACTTCAACACACTCAAACAACAAGTCACTGGACCGTTTGAGTTATGTCATTTCCTTTTATATTCGATATCGACGCCTATGGATTGAATAATCGGGCTAACACAGTTTACATGTGAAAATTGACTAATGAAATTTTGAGCTTTGCTTGTTTGCAGGAATGCCTTACACCGCAATCAACGCACGCTCTTTTGCCCAAGTTGCTAGCCTCCCAGCTGGCAAGGAAGTTGTTTATTTTGGGACTTTTGCAGTCCCTGTTGATGAAGTCAGGGCATTCGAGGCCCCTGTTCCCGCTCTAATGAATGAACAACTGTCCCTCGGGTCTATCACCGAGGAGGAAGTTACAGATGATGATGAAGTATGTTACTTTCTCACCCCTAAAGGGATGGACGGCAAGACGTTCATTCCTCTCTCCAAAACTAGGCGCGCAAGAAGACGCGCGTCTAAGAAAATCAACCAAACTCCCGTGACCCCTCTGTCGGTCACCAAGAAAAGAAATCTCCAATCCTACCAGGATGAGTTAGTGGCTCAATCAGCTCTTCCCGTCCGCAACTCATTCTCTCCTCTCAGGATAGTGAGGAGGAATTCTTCTACTGCACACATACGTGCAGCGGGAGAAGTCCCTCAAACCGTCTCGTTCATCCATGAACCGAAAAGGATGAACACCAACCGCAAAATGTTTGATGACACTGCCATGGCCATTCATATGGCCCACAAGCAGCTTCGCATGTTGAAGCAGCATAGGAATCGATACTACGTGCATCCTGCGCAAGAAACTTCTACACCCTCTTCCGTCAAATCAAGATTGACGTTTCCAGCCCAAGTGCTGGGGGCATCCAGCGACGCCCAACCCTCAATCAAATCGAGGCTGACATTCCCAGCCTCAAGAACAAAACCAACTTTGTCAGCCTCAAGGCTGGGGGCACCTGATGTTGCCCCGCTAAAACCAAAACTCCGTCGAGAGATGCGCTCAAGCACCTCTCGAAGCTCAAGCAACGAGGGATCAAATCAAACCCCTCAAATTCTGAGAAGACCAACCAGTGTACATGATAGGCTGGGGGCACGAATAAATCCTCACCCCTCCAACACTGGAGGTTTAACAATAGTGGCGCCAAATGCCACTCGTAAGAAGCGAAGGGTCACTAAAACACACCCTAAGCAAGAAGAAGAAGCGACGGTCTTCATGATAACCACCAACGAAGACCTCGAAGAGGAAGACGACCATCCTGTCGAACCCTCCAAACCCACCGTGTGCATGGTGGGAAAAGGGAAAGACCCCATTGTCGAAAATCCGAGCGACGATGAGGAGGAGTCTGACGCAGCATGCCTTCCTTCCATAAATGTCAAACCCAGAACTATAAGTGGTTCAAATGTAGGCCATATGGATGGACCCGCATTGGGTAACTTCCATACCGTCCTGGCAACTTCTCCAGGTGCTGGTGAAAGTCAAACCGGTACGCAAACACAAGAACAAATGTTATCCGCCTTCAACCAAATGCAAGCCGAGATACAAAACCTTAGAGCTGAAGTACATCAAGCCTACGAAAGGGAGCAAAGGTTGATAGCTGAAATCCGAGGAAAAGGTCTCGCTGGCTCCGAACTCGAAAGAGGAGAAACATCAAATCGGTCCAGCCCCGTAAACGGGCCTGAAAGAATAGAAAGACCAAACCCTCAAGAAAGACGTAGGGTACATTGGGAAGATGAAAGGCGAGAAGCCTCCCCAACCTTTACTGCGGTTGATGTTCAAGAAATGATCAGCCGTCAGTTACAAGAAATGGGGATTGCCCCAAAACAAACAGCACTACGAATAGGGAAGCCATACCCTCCCGAATTCGATATACCAAAATACCCCCCAACATACACCGTTCCCTTATTCTCCAAGTTCTCAGGAAATGGGACAGATGAAACGGGACCTGAACAACACGTTAGCCACTTCATGATTCAATGTGGTGACTCTTCAAGAGAAGAAGCATTCCTCTGTCGCCAATTCGCTAGAAGTCTTTCAGGACCGGCGTTTCAATGGTATTGCTCTTTAAAACCAGGAAGTATAAAATTCTGGGACCAAATGGCGCGTGCCTTCATAGACAGGTTTGCCACTGCGAGCAGTCCAATAAGACTGGCCGATTTAGCATGGGCCAAACAGGGGCCAAACGAAACTCTTCTGGCATACATCAACTGCTGGAGAAATATGAGCAACAAGTCGAGCCATTCTATACCTGAAAGGGAGGCAGTTGATTTGCTCATAAGAAGTACATCTGGTAAAATGAGAGAAATGTTAATCGTTGCCAACCCTAACAATTATCAAGATCTGGTAGACACCGTATCCAGGTTGGGGCAAACGGATATAGAAGGGAAGTCATCAACCTCCTTCAAACCTAGAAGAGACTTTCCAAAGAAGAAGGAATCAAAGACGGTATACGCCGTCAAAACCAATAAAGCCAACAAAACCAAAGACAGAGATTCTGACTCTTCTGACGAGGAGGCGAGACAAGTTGATAGCCAACCCACTCAGCCAGTTTCTCGTGAATATGAATCGTAGGTCTGTCGGGGGTGAACCGGAAGGAATAGCAGAAAGAAAGAAAATGAATGTTTCAAGTTCGATGTTTCTTTAACCGATCGAGAGCATTGAACCATGAGACATTTAAATACATATGCACACACCTTCCATATAATAGCTGTGCAACTTTCTGCGCCCTACAATGTGCGGTACTGAATCTTAACTTTGTATCCATGGACTCTTGAAAACTTCCCCAAAAATGCGAGGTAAAATGTGTATCTCGGTCAGAGATGATATTTCGTGAACAACCATGGTATTTAAACTGATACTGCAAGAACAAATCAACCAACTCTCTTCCGGTTGTATCAGTCCGTAGTGGAATGAAGTGTGCAATTTTGGTCAGTCTATCCACTATAACCCAAATGGAGTCGTATCGTCCGTCAGTCCTCGGAAAACCGGACACGAAATCCATGGTAATCGATTCAAACTTATATGCGGGTATCTCAAGGGGCTTTAGTAGTCCCGCCCTCTTTCGTCTATCGGCTTTGACTTGCTGACAAACTTGGCATTTCTCGACGTAGCTCTGAACATTTCTCTTCATCTTTGGCCACCACAAGTGTCGCTTCAAATCTTGATACATCTTGACTTCGCCGGGATGAATGGTATATCCCGAGTCATGTGCCTCGGATATGATCAACTTCTTTAACTCTGAGTCATTAGGAATGCATATACGGTCATGGAATCGTAGGATACCATCTTCGTAGAGTCAAAAAGGTGAGTCTTCACCAGATTGATAATGTTTTCGAAACTGCTGACGTTTTGGGTCCTCCTGTTGTGCTACTCAAATACACTCATGTAATTCTGGTCGAACCTAAAACGTGGCCATAATAATAGATGCAAATGCGGATGTACCCGCACTAGCTCTATCTCCACTCCAAAGAGATGATGTTTCTAACGCAAACTCGCGGGATGCACCCACGTATAAACTCATCCTTCGCATTTCCTCGAGAAGATGTGTCTCACTTGTAATAATAGATGCCAGATTTATCTGACTCTTCCTGCTTAGCGCATCTGCTACCACATTCGCCTTTCCTGCGTGATACTGAATGTCCAGATCATAGTCCTTCATCAATTCCAACCATCTTCTCTGTCTCAAATTCAACTCTCTTTAAGTAAAAATATACTTTAAACTTTGGTGATCTGTGTTGACACGGCATCTTGTTCCATACAAATAGTGTCGCCAGATCTTCAATGCAAAAATCACTGCTGCTAACTCCAAATCATGCGTCGGATAATTCTGTTCATGCGGCCGTAACTGTCGAGATGCATATGCAATAACGTGCTCATCCTGCATCAATACACATCCCAAACCCGATCGAGATGCATCGGTATAGACGGTATAATCCTTGTCAGTAATTGGCATTGCAAGAATCGGTGCAGATACCAATCGGCTCTTCAGTTCCTGAAAACTCTGATCTTGAGCGGCGCCCCACTCAAACTTCACACCCTTATGCAACAGCTTCGTGAGAGGACTAGCCAACTGTGAGAACCCGAGTACAAATCGTCGGTAATACCTAGCTAGACCGAGAAAACTATGAATCTCCGTAACTGTCTCCGGTCTCTTCTATTCGGTCACAGCCCGAATCTTTTCTGAATCCACCGCCAACCCTTCTCCTGAAATCACGTGACCCAGAAATGTCACTTTATCGAGCCAAAACTCGCACTTGGAAAATTTTGCGAACAATTGATGCTCTCGTAGCCTCTGCAACACTATTCGTAAATGTATCTCATGTTCCTCTCGTGATCGCGAATACACCAATATGTCATCGATAAAAAAACCACCACTGTAGAATCCAATAGATCATGGAACACTCGGTGCACAAGATCCATAAAGGCGGCCGGAGCATTCGTTAGCCCAAACTGCATGACTAAGTACTCATAATGCCTGTGGCGTGTACGGAAGGCCGTCTTGTCTACATCACTCGGACGTATTCTTAGCTGATGGTACCCCGTCCTCAAATCTATTTTTGAGTAAATAAAAGATCCTTGCAACTGGTCAAACAAATCATCAATTCGAGGTAACGGGTATCTATTCTTGACTATTACATTGTTCTATTCGCGGTAGCCGATACATAACAGCAAAGTCCCATCTTTCTTCTTCACAAACAACACGGGAACACCCCATGAAGATGTGCTTGGTCTAATGAACCCGCTTTCCAGCATCTCTTCTAATTGTGCCTTGAGTTCTTTCAACTCCGCAGAAGCCATACGATATGGAGTTTTAGAAATCGGTGTCGTGCCTAGTATAATACCAAACTCCACTTCTCGTTCGGGTGGTACTTTAGCTATCTCGTCCGGGAACACATCCATGAATTCTGACACCACCAGAATAGTATAAATCTCAGGAACTTCCGTAGTAGTGTAAACTATTGCCGCCAGATATGCATTTCACCCTGAATCTACCTATTACTATACTAGATAAGTCGTTAGTCGTGACGGCCCAATTATGACGTACCCCACTCACGTATCCTACCAGTCTGGTTAGGGCTTAAACCTATGCTCTGATACCACCAAAGGGAACTGTCACACCCCGCAGCCATTAGTAGTGACAGAGCCCCGCCGTAAGCATACAACTCCATGTATGCTTACAAGGCAATTACGATATAACTCATCATAGCACAATAAAAGAATAAAACAAGTTTATATATATAACAATCCAAGTACCCAACATCTAGTAATAGTGGCATATACAAAACGTATCTCATACGGATACCGACCATAGGGTATGACCTAGAGAACTATCCAACAAAAATATATATACATCTCTAGTCAAATAACAAAACAACCACTAAGGTAATATGGGGACATATACCAAAGGCCTACTACTCGTGTGCCTCTCCAGAATCAGTCGTATAGCAACCTGTAAAAAGAACCCAAAGGGTGGGGGTGAGAAATAATTTCTCAGTGCGAATTTCCCACAATCAGGTTATTGGACTTGCCATCAGAATCCATGTCCAAAAATGAAACCCATACAAAAGTATACTAGCAGTTCTATATCAGTATATAAATGAATGCTTATTCTCGACAACAATAATCAAGTGAAACACAACTTACGAAATTTTCAAGATGAAGTTCAAACAACACATATTTGGCTTAACTCATTTTATTACGACTGGTAGCACCTACATATGTTCTCTCGAGCTGGACCCTTTATCAAACCCTCATCTGTAGGGTTGCTGACGCCTACAGATGTCCACCAAGCTGGACCCTTTATCTGACACCCATCTGCAGTGCTTTGGCTTAACCATTTACTAAAGTCTGGTTCTAAGTTAGCTATGCAGCTCCACTTTACAAATGCATTCACACGGAATCAAGGTCAGCCATACGGCTCAACCTTGACATAGGATCAAAATCAGCTCAAATCCTTGCAACAATTCATAAATAGGTCAACGGATAGGTCACCGTCACCTTATCCAGCTACCTCTACGGGTCAACCTGGCAAATTCAGAAACAGGTCAACGGATAGGTCACCGTCACCTTATCCAGCTACCTCTATGGGTCAGCCTGGCAAATTCAGAAACAGGTCAACGGATAGGTCACCGTCACCTTATCCAGCTTCCTCTATGGGTCAGCCTGGCAAATTCAGAAACAGGTCAACGGATAGGTCACCGTCACCTTATCCAGCTACCTCTATGGGTCAGCATGGCAGATTCATTCCACATATAGAATAATAAAAAGAACACATCAATCGACAACCATACGAATATGCAAATCTACCTTTTCACAACAATTCAGTTTTAACCAGATTGGTTTATGCACATGATTCACACAATTCAAATTATACAATCAATCAATATACGACATGACAATCAGAAAATAACATTTAATTTCTGAAAATGAAATATCAAACAAGTCCAAGAACCCCGCACCTGATTATGAAGAACGTATTTCGCACTTATGGTTTGGACGTCTCGAAAGGTCCCTCGAATTTCCGCTCAACCGAGCTTACACCTATATTAGGTTTGATAGGTTAGAAATGTCCGAGAGTTCAAGTTACTGCCCTAGTTATGTTTATTTTACAGGTAATCAAGTGTTTGGAGCTTAACGGAGCAAAACGGGTGATTTGTAGCAAGTCAGCACGAAGATTGGAGCAACTGTCAATGTTGTTGCGGCCCGAAATAAAACTCATTGCGGACCAAAACAAAACAAGTCAGAGTTTCTTTCCTGCACATTCATTGCGGCCAGCAATGACCTCTACAGTTTTCTTTTTCTGCGCGACAAATTCACTGTCTCCACTCATTGCGGCCCGCAAGAGATCTTATTGCGGCCCGCAATAAGTCAGTTCACTAATCAATTCTTCCAATTACCCAAACCCTAGATCAAAATCGAGATTTAGCACAAATTGGGAAAAAAATTGTCAAATGAACAACATAGGAGTTTAATGGGGATGGATTACTCACAATTTATACACAAATTTCGGATTTAGGGCAAAACCCTAACAATGGAGAAAAATTCCAGATTTTTAGAAGAGATGAGAGGGAGGAAATACCAATGGAGCACTAGAGAGAGAGATGATCCACCATTTCCAGTTCTTTCTTCAATTTCTCAAGTTCTTTGGTGGATTTTTGAGGGAGAAGAGACTCCTCTCTCCTTCTCTTTCTTTTGGCGGACACAAACAAGGAGGGGGTCGGACCACAGTGGGGAAACGAAGGGAAAAGAGAGAGAGGGCTTGTATAATTTTTGGAAATTTGCTAAATAGACCCTCCCTTTGTTTGTTATTAATCAAAGAAGAGTTCATGTATATAATTATATATACATGTGAGTTAATTTAATTCTTTTGTTTATAAGATATAGATTTCCAGATTCGATTAAGTCGGACTGTTTTGAAATTTCAGACTAATATTATAATTGTTTTAATTTTCAACTCCTAGTTCATCAAGAAAATTTTCTATTATGTTCTAAACATTGTAATTTTTTTATTGTTGAAATTTTTTTTATTATGTTCTAATCCGAACCCAGCTACTACTGGCCCGAATTCACCTGCAGTCAGCCCATCTCGGACTGAGTCTGAAAGGGATATTAATTGGTGGATTGAACTTAGCATGGATCCAGAAAATGAGCAAAGGCAATTGATACAGTCTCCTCTACCACAACATGGCCAATCTTCTGAGAACGAGGTACAAATTTCAAGCTTGGAGAATTTAAATTCTAATAACTCCAATGTAGGATACACGTTGCCTGACAGACGTAATAGAGGGAAACCTCCTAAGCGATTTAGACCAGATGAGGACAGCGAAGGAAATTATGCAATTGGTAAATTTGTGACAACAGAACACTTGCCCAGTCCCCTGAAGGAGTTCGATACTATTCTTGCTTCTGTTCGGGTTCCTGAAAGGCTTGAAGAAGCAATGAGGGATCCCAAGTGGTTGGAAGCTATGAGAGTGGAGATGGAGGCATTAGAGAAAAATCACACATGGCAGTTGGTAAGCTTACCAAAAGGGAGGAAGACAGTAGGTTGTAAGTGGGTATTCACTGTAAAATATGGTCCAACTGGTTTGGTTGACCGGTATAAGGCTAGATTAGTTGCCAAAGGATTTACACAAACCTATGGAATTGATTTTTAGGAAACCTTCTCACCGGTTGCTAAGTTAAATACCATTAGAATTCTATTATCTCTTGCAGCTAATCTTGATTGGCCTCTACATCAGTTCGATGTAAAAAATGCTTTTCTTCATGGTGAACTTGAAGAAGAAATCTACATGGAAATTTCACCCGGGTACAGTCACTCAGGGTCTCAAAATCTGGTCTGCAAGTTAGAAAAAGCGCTATATGGACTAAAACAATCTCCTAGAGCATGGTTTGGGAGATTCTGTAATGCTATGAGTAAATATGGGTACACTCAAAGTGATTTTCATCATACTTTATTTTACAGGAAAAGACAGGAAAAGATAGCTGTTCTGATTATTTATGTAGACGATGTGATAATCACAGGTGATGATCAGGAGGTTAGATTGGAAAAGAAACTCTCCGAGGAATTTGAAATGAAGGACTTAGGTGGACTAAAATATTTTCTCGGAATCGAAGTGGTAAGATCCAAGGAAGGTATATCTCTGTCTCAAAGAAAGTATGTGTTAGATTTGTTAACTGAAACTGGAATGCTTGATTGTAAGCCAGTAGATACTCCTGTTGTACAAAACCTTAAGTTAGGTGATTGTCCGGATCAAGTACCAACCAACAAAGAAAGATACCAGCGATTGGTAGGTAAACTCATTTATTTGTCTCATACCAGACCGGATATCGCATATGCGGTAAGTTTGGTAAGCTAGTTCATGCATGCTCCAAGCGAGCAGCACATGGAAGCTGTGTTTCGAATTCTCAGGTACCTGAAAGGTGCTCCAGGTAGTGGAATTTACTTTCAGAGAAATGGACACTTAAGAGTGGAAGGGTATACGGATTCAGACTGGGCAGGAGACATTACTGATCGGAAATCCACTTCCGGATATTTCACATTTGTTGGAGGTAATTTGGTGACATGGAAGAGTAAAAAGCAAAGGGTGATAGCTCTCTCCAGTGCTGAAGCTGAGTTTATGGGTATCGCTAAAGGACTGCAGGAGCTGATATGGTTGAAAAAGGTCATGAGTGAGCTCGGGTTTCGTCCTAGTGACGGAATGAAACTCTTTTGTGACAACAAGGCGGCAATTGCTATATCTCAAAATCCTGTACAGCATGACCGTACAAAGCACATAGAAGTGAGCAGACACTTATGACAAAATATAGAGGAGAATGTCATATCTCTTCCATTTGTCAGAACAGGTGATCAACTAGCTAACATTCTAACCAAGGGCGTTTCGGGTGCAATTTTCCATGACTCGCTTGGCAAGTTGGGCATGACGGATATCTATGCACTACCTTGAGGGGGAGTATTGACGCGAGCCAATTATGGAAGCAGCAAGCTGGAGGCAGCAACGGAAGCAATCTGGATTCTCATAGCTGGTTTATTTGTTGCCTTATTATGTGTCTAAAGATAGAAGGAAAGATATATGTAATAATAGAATGAATTCTGGGGTGATTTGCTTTCCTTTATTTCAGTGATTATCTCTCTATTTGAGGAGGCTGAAAATACAGAAATTGTAACACAGAATTCTTGTAGTACAGTTTTTTCTATCAATAAAACATGGGTGGGAAGGGAGTTTCATGGGAGTTGTGTTGTTTACTCTTTTTCCTCATAAGTTGACAGCTCCCACGTACAACTCCCAAAGGCCAATCAAAAGTCCTAGACATAGTCATGCCTTTCACTTTAGCAGCCTTTATTCTTATTTTAGTCGCTTTCCTTTTCCTCTATGTGAAGAAGCAGTTTAAGTACACAGAAGTATTTGAAGATTGGGAGGTTGAGTTTGGTCCACATCGCTTCTCATACAAAGATTTGTACCGAGCAACCAATGGGTTTAAGCAAAAAGAGTTGCTTGGAAGGGATGGATTTGGGAGGGTTTACAGGGGGGTTTTACCTGTGTCCAAAATGGAAGTAGCAGTCAAGAGATTCGCACACGAATCCAACCAAGGTATCAAGGAATTTATTGCAGAGGTTGTGAGTATTGGCCGGCTCCGGCATAGAAACCTTGTTCAATTATTGGGTTATTGCCGGAGTAAAGGGGAGCTCCTATTGGTATATGATTACATGCCAAATGGGAGTCTTGACAAGTATTTGTATGGTCTAGAAAACCCGACCCTTAATTGGATCCAAAGATTCAAAATTATCAAAGGAGTAGCATCAGGTCTTTTATACCTCCGCGAGGATTGGGAGCAAGTCGTCATCCACCGAGACATTAAGGCAAGCAATGTTTTATTAGACTGTGATTTAAATGCTAGATTAGGTGACTTTGGCCTTGCAAGACTATATGATCGTGGTACCGACCCTCAAATTACCCATGTGGTAGGTACAACGGGTTATATTGCCCCAGAGCTTGTGAGAACTGGTAAGGCAACACATCTTACGGATGTGTTTGCCTTTGGTGCATTCCTGTTAGAGGTTGTTTGCAGTAAGAGACTAGTGCACCTCGGTGCACAAGGGGAGCGAAAGATTCTAGTCAATTGGGTGTTGCAAAGCTGGAAATTTGGATCATTAGCCGATATTGTGGATCCGAGATTAGGCCAATGTTTTACCAGAGAGGAGTTAGATATGGTGCTAAAACTAGGTTTGCTTTGCTCACATCCACTACCTAGTGCCAGGCCGAGCATGCGACAAGCTGTGCAATTTTTGGAAGGCGATATACCTCTACCAGACTTATCACAAATATATATGAACTTTAGCAAGCTTACACTGCTTCAGAATGAAGGATTCGATTCTTATGTTATGTCACATGCCTCTACAACGACATCTTTCTCTGGTTTATCCGGTGGTAGATGATAGAACAGACTCTTTGTTTTTCTAATTTTTATTTTACTGATAATATTGTGTAATCAGATGTAATTGTTGGGAATTGGAATCTTAGTTATTAGTCAATTGTAATAATTAATATTGGAACTCTCTGGAATTTTCCTGAATGTATTACTTAATGTTGGTATTATCTAGAAGTCATGTTGTAGTCTTCTAGGATGTCTTGAAACATTAAAAAACGTATCTAGGAAATAGAGGAGTTTTATGAGAGGATTAAATGTTATTTAGTGATAGTAGAGTGTCTAGAAAATTTATTTTGGTCTATATAATATGTAGGGAGTGTTTTCAATGTAAGATGGTAAGAGAATATTGATAGAAGAAGTTCAATTTCAGTTATAAAATGTTCTTTTTTCCACTACTAAATATATTAAGTTCATATCAAATACTAACAAATTGGTATCACAATCATGGCAAGCTTCGCGGTGAAATCGTTGGGACAAGTTTTGTTACCGCAACTTATAAAGAACAACTACAATAATTGGAGTATACAAATGAAGGCCTTGCTCGGTGCTCAAGATGCGTGGGAAGTAGTTGAAGTCAGCTATGAAGAGCCGGCGGCAACAGCCAATCAAACGGAAAATCAATTGAAGGCGCTCAAAGAAACCCGTATGAGAGATAAAACCGCACTTTACCTTACTTCTAAAGCAGTTGATAAATCTGGTTCTGAGAAGATTGCCGGTAAGACAAGATCAAAGGAGGCATGGGAGATACTCGACAACTTGCTGGCAAATTAAGAAATACGCTGAAGTGAGCTTCTCATCTTCTAGCAAATAATTTATTTCTTTAGCCATGCCCATGATTAAAAACTTTGCTTTGGCTTTTCTCCTCTTAAAAATCACATTCTCATTCAGCCATGAAGTGGAATTTACATTCAATGGATTATCCGGCGCAAATTTAACCATGGACGGTGAAGCTTACATCAAGTTGAATGGCCTTTTGACGTTAACAAACGACATGGCTGAAGTATATGGTCATGCCTTCTACCCCTCAACAATTCGCTTCGGCAGGACAACCTCTTCCTTCTCAACCACATTTGTATTTGCAATTGTTTCAAAGCACCGTGTCTTCAGCAACGGTGGGATGGCCTTCTTCATCTCCCCCTCAAAGAATCTCTCCGCGGCCAAGCCAGGACAATACTTGGGCCTCTTCAATGATCAAAACAATGGCAATCCCACTAATCATTTTTTTGCCGTTGAGCTTGACACTGTAGCTAACCCTGATTTCAACGATATAAATAATAACCATGTTGGCATTGATATAAATAGTTTGAAGTCAAGCCGATCTGCTCCTGCCCGCTATTATGCCGATGATTCAGGTGCTTTTCAAAATTTGAGCCTTATCAGTCGTAAAGCAATGCAAGTATGGGTTGAATACGAGAGCCAAGAGACAAAAATTACTGTCGCATTATCTCCCATTGGAAAGTGTAAGCCAAAAAAACCTCTGCTCTCTTATAAATTCAATCTCTCAACAGTATTGAAAAAAAAATGTACGTTGGTTTTTCTTCATCCACTGGCCCTATGTATAGCTCTCATTACATACTTGGATGGAGCTTCAAACTAAATGGGCCAGCACCATCCATTGACATATCAAAGTTACCAAAGCTCCCACGTACAATCCCCAGAGTCCTACACATAGTCATGCCTTTCGCTTTAGCGGCCTTTATTCTTATTTTAGTCGCTTTCCTTTTCCTCTATGTGAAGAAGCAGTTTAAGTAGACAGAAGTATTTGAAGATTGGGAAGTTGAGTTTGGTCCACATCGCTTCTCGTACAAAGATTTGTACCAAGCAACCAATGGGTTTAATGAAAAGGAGTTGCTTGGAAGTGGTGGATTTGGGAGGGTTTACAAGGGGGTTTTACCTGTGTCCAAATTGGAAGTTGCAGTCAAGCGAGTCACACACGAATCCAACCAAGGTATCAAGGAATTTATTGCAGAGGTTGTGAGTATTGGCCGGCTTCGGCATAGAAACCTTGTTCAATTATTGGGTTCTTGCCAGAAGAAAGGGGAGCTCCTTTTGGTATATGATTACTTGCCAAATGGGAGTCTTGACAAGTTTTTGTATAGTGATGAAAATCCGACCCTTAATTGGATCCAACGATTCAAAGTTATCAAAGGAGTAGCATTAGGTCTTTTATATCTCCACGAGGATTGGGAGCAAGTTGTCATCCACCGAGACGTTAAGACAAGCAACGTTTTATTAGATTGTGATTTCAATGCTAGATTAGGTGACTTTGGCCTTGCAAGACTATACGATCGTGATACTGACCCTCAAACCACCCATGTGGCAGGTACAATGGGTTATATTGCCCCAGAGCTTGCAAGAACTGGCAAGGCAACACCTCTTACAGATGTGTTTGCCTTTGGTGCATTCCTGCTAGAGGTTGTTTGCAGTAAGAGACCGTTACATTCCAGTGCACAAGGGGAACGAATGATTCTAGTTGATCGCGTGTTAGAACACTGGAAATTCGGATCGTTAGGCGATATTGTGGATCCGAGATTAGGCGAATGTTATGTAGTAGAGGAGGTAGATATGGTGCTAAAACTAGGTTTGCTTTGCTCACATCCACTACCTAGTGCCAGGCCGAGCATGCGACAAGCTGTGCAATATTTGGAAGGCGATGCACCCCTACCAGACTTATCAGCAATATTTATGAACTTCAGCACGCCTGCAATTCTTCCGAATGAAGGATTTGATTCTTATGTTATGTCACACCCCTCTACAATGACATCTTTCACTGGTTTATCTGGTGGTAGATGATAGAAAAGACAACTGATAATATTGTCTAATCAATTGTTATAGTATATAACGTGTGTATACTAAAGAAATGTAATTTGTAATAAGGCTAAATTTCCTTTCAAAGAATCTGTTTCTCTTTCTTTCCTCTTCGGCAAGATTATGATTCCTCTGTCCAGATTTGTCCGGTTCATTGCTTAGAACACTCTCTCTTTCTCGTTGCAAGGTGTGCACCTTCGATCCAAAAGGGGTAAATACTAGTTTTATATAAAATAGATGTTAGTTATATTTTTAGAAAATTATATTGTATCAGTTTGCCAAGTTCAGATTTGATGGTTCCAGTTTACCAAGTTCTTGTAAAATATAATGTATAGACGTATTGCTCATATTTTTATGAGTTTGTACAGTTGCAACTACAATTGGGACTAGAACATATTAATTAACAATATTTTTTCTATGCAAGTTTTTATGTTATTTGTTTCGAGCTTGCAATTTCCTTTTGGTTTTTATAATATAACTTATATATTAGCTTATACTAAAATACATATTTAAGTAAGAAGAGGGATTATTCGACAATGGTTATTTGACAATCTTAAAAATGAACTAAAAAAAAATGAAAATTATAATATGGACATACATGTACCCTAACAATTAAATTTCATGTGATTTAAATATATTTTATAGTAAGTTGATAACAGTACCCGCACTGTACCGGCACAATAACTACCATAACTACCATAACTATCTTGGGGACCACAAAAACTCCAGCACAAATTTTTTTTTTCTAAAGTATTAATACATATGCACGAAAGTTTTTAAACTATGAGGTGAACAATTTTTACGTAAATATTTGTCTCCCAACCAAATCTCCCAAACGTACCCACATCATAAATACTTATGGGGGGGCCACTCAATCTACATGGGGGACCATACACATTTTTAGAGGTGATTTTTTTTCTCCGTCAATGTTGTCCATATTTCTAACGATCTGTGAGGAATTTTGCGAATCTAAAACCACGAACGCCTTCTACATAATTTTCTCTTTCAAATGAGATCCATGATGTACTTTCGGGCTCATCGCCACACAAGTATTTACACCTCGACATGCAAGTATTTATTCCTATACATGCAAATATTTTTTACATATAACATTAGATGACGTCTGAAAGTATTAATATCAAGTACTGCAAGTATTTATACCTCCGCACTAAAGTATTTATACCTATGTGGTCAACTATTTTTATTAGAGGAAGGTTGACGCGGAGATGATTGGGTAAGGTTGATGCGGTCCCACTACTTCATTAGAGGAAGGTTGACGCTGGGACGATTGGGGGACTGGAAAAGGGATGATCATAACAAGTTATGCATTAAAGTATTAATATCTTATTTTTCAAGTATTAATATCTTATCTAGTTATCTTCCAAGTATTTATATCTACGAAGATTGATGCGGGGACGAGTGCATGGACTGTGAAAGGGGACCATATAATTAGTGGGGATCATAGAAGAAGGGTATTGCTGGAATTTTAGAATAATAATTAGTGGGGAACATATAATATCTTTTAGAATAATAATTAGTGGGGACCATAGTACATTAATCCTCTAAATGTGGGTACTATATCGTGGGTACAGTGCGGATACTGTAGCGCGGATACTGAAATAATTATTCTATTTTATAATGCATGCATCAAGTTCATGCAACTTGAGATTTGTTGGTGAAGAATGATGTAGCAAGCATGTGTAGTTCGAGTCTGAATCGGATGCCCCACATCTCCCCAGTCCGCTGAAACAGTGACTCTGTCGTTTTCTTCAGCACTACTGAAATCAAAGGTGATAGAACTAGATCTGCCATTGGTGGTTATTTTTGAGAGGTACTTGAACTGAGAGTAGCAAGGTTTTTGAGAGAACAGAAAATGTGTTCACAGCAAATGGCTTGCTGACGGCAGATCCAATGATAGACGCAAAAGAGGTTTTAGGAAAGCTAATAAGGAGATATTTTTAGGAAGACAATTCTAAAATAAGCAATCAATTATTGGTGTTCCTCCTGTGCAATAACGGAGCATTCAGAGCAATCAAGGAGTGCAATAAAGGAGCATTAGCAAATTAAGCAATCAATGATCCCTGTACTGTGTTTTTCACGAGTCAAAATTAAAATGAATGGACGAATTCCACGAATCAAAATTAAAATGGGCCTGGATAACATATTAGTACCCAAAATTAAGTTTTATCTGCTAACTTTTTTGGGCCTTTGATAAGGCCTAGTGAAAGATCAAAGCCCGTGTTTAACAAATAAAATATTGACCCAAAAAATTAAGGGCTTTTATTGTAACAGTAATAAATAACTGACACGGTCCGGCCACAGAAATTTACAAGGATACTAGCTAGTTCAACTAATACATCACTAAAAAAGGAGCAAAGCTCAACTCAAAAGAGGACAAGAGGAGATAAACTCAACTCAAATGATAAAATTCGTAACAACTCAATAATCTCAATAATCTCCATACAAAATAACTTTGGCTTCTTTTATAGCCTTACTTAAAGTTAAAAAGTCTCCTAGAAAGTAACCCCACTTTAAACAACATTTTCCTACTTCCAAAGACATTATTTAATGACCCCCCTAGAGACTACAAAAAGCTAACTTAAAAAGACATAACAACAGAAACTTTTTGACCCAATTTAAAACCCACTAACAACTCACAACCTACTAATAAATAACACAGCCCAAAACTGACCACTTATCTTGACACACCTTTTTAACTATGATGCCTTCTGATTCTGGAAAACGTAAAACATCAAAGTTGTAGTTAATTGTGTAAAATTTGCACAGTCCAAAATTGACCTTAATCTGAGTTCGTATGAGCTAGATATGATCAAAATACTGAAGCGTGTCAAACTGTCCAGGAAATGGTCCAGACAGCTTGGTCCATTGCTGACCTGATTTAGGTTCATCTTATCTTGGGCTATGATAATATGGACTTCGAAAGGCTTAACCATCCTCGAGATGGCATTCAATTTCATGACATGTACATGTTACTGCGTGGCTTGATAGGTGACCTGCGTGGTGTCAATAATGGTGATGTTGAAACTATCTTACTACAAAAATAAACAGAAGTGTGAAACTTGTAGATTAATCCTAATTAATAATTATTGAATATTAGATAAATACACTAATGCCATCATTTTTGGCCATGCTTTGAAGATCGAAGCTTCATCAAGATGTAATAACACATCTTCATGGCAAAAGATCAGCAATGTTTCAGCTTCAATTGAGTGTTCAGTTAGCATCGTCTTGCACCAATATATATATACTCCCTGTACCAGGGTTTATGTTATGAAACCAAATATCTTGCCTGTGGGCAGAAAATTCCTGCTTGCAAGGTCCATCTGTCCATCCATCCTTGATCAAAACGGTCATAATTATAATTAAAGTATAGAAAAAATATTTGGTTTTGAGAAGACACAATTCATACTTCAATTATGACTGTTCAGATATTCATGGATTATGGATGAGCGGAGAAGCTGCGAAGTTGCGAAGTCGTGAGAGGGACTCGAACGGTCGACCTTTGGGTATCCACAGACCTAGGACTTATTCTCCTAGCCAACTCTGCTACTGCCCCATCTCCGAGATTCGGTTCTTTAAGTTATTATATATATGCTCTTGATTGCTATGTTGACCATCTTTCTAGGCCATTAAGATGAAAGATACATATTGTTCAACGTTTCTCTTCTAAATTTGTTTGAGCCCATCTTTCCAGGCCATTGATTTTCTCAACCTATTCCTTCCTTTTCCCTAGTTTAAATTCGTTGGGAGGAGAGAGAGTGTGGGGACTGAAAATGAAATTTAAATTAATTTTAAATTTGGTGGGGACCGAAAATAAATTTCGGAAATCAAAATCTCATAGCGAATTTTAATTTTGATTTTTTCCTCATTTGATTTTCTGTGACCAGTTGGGATGATTGGAAAGAACCGGATAGGAAAAGTGCATACAGAAATTCAAATTTGGAATACAAAAATAGGTACCAAAAATGATTTTTCGTACTGATGATTTTTGTAAGAAAGTAAATAATCAACTCGGTTTCCGATTTTTTTATTTTTTTATGATGGTTTATATAAAAAAATTCGCCGAAATCCTACAGGCCACTGGCCACTGACGGTGGATTGTATAAGAACACACAACTTCGCAGCTTCATGTAATAGTCAGACATCAGTACAAAAAAAAAATCTGTGACAGATTTGGAATCACTCAAGCAGCAGGTCAAGTCAACCAAATTGAGGACAGTAGATGAACCAAATTCGGACAGTAGATGAACCGTTCAGATTCGAATTTGAGTCTGATGGGCTTTATATGTTTTTAATAAAGAGTAAAATGGGTATTTAATAAATTTAGAATGAGTTTTAATAGAAAAGACAATAAAATGAGTAAATTTGTGAGTATTTGAAGTTTAGAGGAGGAAATACGTAATTTCAAACTTTAGAGAGGAAAATACGTAATTTTAAAGTTTTTGAGAGGTATACGTCAAATTCCCCCTAAAAAAAAATACATGCCCTTCCTAATCAAATCAAACCATCTGTGTAACACCGCTCGGAATTTTGTTGTTGTCATGTGGTGTGTCGTCATTGCTAGAATCCCATCCATGTTTTGTAGAATCATACTTCTCCCCATCTCCCCACAAAGCATAGGCCTCCTCACCGTGCACCGCATCATCACCAATCGCCAAATCCTCCTCAGACATCCTAAGCGGAATCACCAATCGAATCAATACACATATAATACTTGTCGCCACCAAGTTCCATCCGATGATGAATAACGCACCGACTATCTGCTTCACAAACTGATACCCACCAACACCTCTGTAGAATCCGCCACGGGAATTGTTGATGGGCAAGAACAAGCTGGCAAGAGTGGGTTCCATTAGAAGACCGGTGGTGGCCCCCCCCAGGAAACCCGCAACCGCATGCGTGTGAAAAACACCGAGTGTGTTGTCTACTTGTTGTAGAATACGAGAGCGCTTGTGAACTATCATCATGGTGAACCAGGGGATGCTGCCTGAGAGCACACCCATCACAATTGCTGCCCAGCCTTGAACCAGCCCTGTGAACAAAATATTAAAAAGATTATTTATTTGCTTGTCATGTAGCTATGATTTTTAGATGAACTAATTATACGAGTGAGGCTATAATACTGTGCATAGCATATACTGGTCCGTAGTCCGTATATCAATTAAAATCATTATTTTTAAATTCGAAACAATCAATCCGAACCATTTATCATGATCTCATGTGAAAATGTATTTGTAGATCAAATATTACAATTTTTAGAATTTCTTTATTGTTATTTAGATAAAATCACTTAATATACAAATTTTATACCATTCAAAAGTACTATCTAAAAAATAAAAAAATAGAAAAATATAAATGTAGCTGCAAGTATATTTTCACAAGACAATTATGTTGAACAATAGAAAATAAAATATTTTGAGCTGGTTGAACCATTTAATAAGGGCTGGAAATTGACAGCCTAAATGTACTTCTTCTTCTTTTACTTTTAACGGAGAGGCCTAAAATTTGAAGCTCGGCCTGATTTGACATAAAATATTGGGCCCAACTGAGAACAAATCTGCTACAGCTACAAATGAGGTTTCTAGAATAATGTCCTAAATAAAACATGTTGTAAAACTTGTAATTTGTACTGGTCCCCTTCTAAACAGAATAAACAAAGAATCAAACTGAGGGGGATACTATGAAGCAACAACTTAAAAAAAAAAAAAAAAAATTGAAGTCATTTAATTCTTCGAACACGGACTTCTTAACATAGATTAAGACAATCTTTAATAGTCTCCTTATCTTGATTTTCGCCAGGATTTTAAATATTTTGTAGCCTCTATCCATCAATTAAGACTGCGCAGCTGCGCTAATTGATGTCTAACATTTACTAAAAAAAAATATCTTCCATGAATCATTTTTCCTACTTATTTAGGCGGATTCTTTTCTTCTAGTAATCAAGGGAAGAAAACAAATGGCAGTCAACCAAACTTCCGATCGAGTCATAGTTCCAAATCAGTAGTGATCTCTTTAAATAGGTGCGTAGCGGGTGATGATATTAACACTACATATTTTTTTAATGACACAACAATATTTAAATATTTTATTATATAGACAATTTTACCCTTCATCAAGTATCTCATTTAGAAATTGATTCTCTCTCATATCTTATCACAGGATTTTCTTTCCTTAAGAGTTATGTTTATAAAATATGTTATTTTTTGTTTAAAATCTATTTATATCTCATATATTATTGTATGATTTTTTTCGCTTAAAAGTTAGATTTATAAAATTAGTAAATAGTTTGTTGTTTTCATTATTTATTTTCGTCACATCTTAAGATTTTAAACAATACAACAGTGAGAGATTTAATTATATTATGAAAATCTAGCAATGTTGTATATATCAATTTATTTTACCCAACTCCACTAATTTTATTGACAATTTTCATAAAATTCAAGAACATTGTTTCAACTTGATTTTATTTATTTATTTATTAATTTATCTAACTATCCTAATTTTCTGAAAACTTATCACAACAAGCTTAAGTGCATTCCTTAATTCGGATAGTATTTTTATGATTTATCATTACAATTTCTGATTTAAATTTAGTAATTAAATTAATGAAATTAGTATTATTCAGAAACTGCATTCCATTATATAATTAAATACAATCGTAGTATAAGAGAATAGAAAACTGAATGATAAATTAGATGATTCTAATTAAGTTCACGTAGTTGTTCATCTCTGATATATTATAAAATTGAAACCGTAATTTAAAATTACGAGTAACTAATTCAGTATTTTTATACGAAGAGGTTTTGAACATATATTTCTTTGATTTTATTCGCTGAACATATATAAGTTTGAATTTTATATTAGCATGTATAGAAATTAGTTCGAAGCTATCCACTGTAATATTAAATAGATTAAATTAGAAAGGTGTAGAAACCTTAATAATTATTTGCATTTATTTGATATAATAATTATACATATATAGATCAACATATTTTTTTGTTTCATTGATCTTCTATGGCATCGGATTCTAATAAACAAAGAGGATATTAAATGTCAGGATCTTCGAGTTTAGAAATTGATTAAATTTGGATATATTGATGTAGGTAATTATGGAAATAAATCATTAATAAATGATCACAATATTAATTGCATTATAGAAAGATATGATAATTGATAAGATATTTAAACAGGGAATTTGTCCATACATTTAATTTTTTCTAAATTAATTGTTGTGTTAATATAAAAGTTTGTGGTGTTAACATGCCTACCCGTGCGTAGCCTTTTTTCGAGAAGTCAAGATTGGCGACTCGCACTAAATATGCAAAGCATGGTGATTTGAGATATCTCTTTAATGGTATGGCCAGCAAATTAAACAAAGACTCCTTACCCTTTTCATTCAACCAAGTCTACTTCGTTCACTTTCACCTTTGCTTTCCTTTTTGGTTTTGAAAATATCTTTGTAGTTCTACACTGACCGACTTTGGTATCTCGTCAAAGAGAAAGGCTTGGGTCCGATGCCCATCGGACTCAAATTTGGGTCCGATGGGTTTCGGGGCCGTCCGATTCATTTTAAGATTCGTGCGCACGAATTTTAAAGCAGATGCGAAAGTTGCGGGCGCGAATCCTAAAGCAGATCGAACGGTGAGCGAACCCGTCGAACTCACTTTGGGTCCGTTGCCCATCGGACCCAAATTTCTCCCCTCGTCAAAATGTTGATTTTGTTAAGCATTTATTAACATCACTATTGCATATTGTTCTTTTATAAAAAAAAAAAATCACCGGCCCCATGACTTTAGTTGCTTTTCTGCCTTCATTTATACGGAACAATTCTGTAACACACACTTGTTAAGTGGAGTGATTTATACTTATATACGACAAAATCTGTCATGGACGGATCTAAATGTATTTAATTATTTTTTTTAAGATTTTATATAGATTTGAGTTCAGGGTCACAATCTATTTTTTTTTTAATACACAGAGATAATTTATTTCGATCTCCAATCTAAATTTTCTGATTCTGTCACTGTAAACTGATTCATTAATACACATATGTCACTTTTTTTAATTTAAATGAAAAACATATTCAATATCTATCTTTTGTTCTTGTAAAATTTTGAACTCACCTAATTTTTATTTGAAATATATATCAGCCTATTTACATATATATAAGATTACTTGTTGAATTACATCACTAGAACAGATTTATCTTATCAAGGACCATGTTTCAAGTTTGATGTGGTTAATAGGCAAAATTATTGAATAAGACAATAGATCCCTAGATTCAATATAATCTTAGTCAAATTAATTACTAAAAAGCGACCTTATCAAAAAATCTAGATATTTTGACTCTTCAACGACTTTGATTGATCGTATATATATAATCTTTTATTTTAATTTTGGTTCGCATATGTTTATCTTGATTTTTGCAACTTCAAACAATTATCATTCGGAAATTTCTTTAATTTATAATTGCTGAGTGAGGCTACAATACTTTGTACTAAGTAGGCCTCTGTATTATATCTATGTTTTTTTTTTTTAATTCCAAATAGAGTAGGGTTAAAATGCACTATTGGTTTTGTGCTCCAATCATGCTCCATGACTTTTTCTCTTTTTTAAAGTTCGAACAATCGATCCGAACCGCTCAATATGATCTTTGTATTAACATGTGCTTGGAGACAAAATTTTATATTTCTTGGAATTTTTTTACTAACTTTAGATAGGTATACAAAATCACTGTTTTCAGAAGATTATGGACCATCCAAAACAATGATTTTGTACCTATCTAAGAAAATAGTAAACAAATTTCAAAAAATATAAAATTTTGTCTCCAAACACATTTTAATATGAAGATCATATTGAGCGGTTCAGATCGATTGTTTGAACTTTGGAAACGAAAAAAAAAAACGTGGAGCATGATTGGAGCACAAAACCAATGGTGCATTTTAACCCTACTCTTCCAAATATTCGAGACAATCCCATAATATAATTTCCATAATAAAATGTACTTGAAGTACCTTCAAAAAAAAAGTACTTGGAGACAAAATTTTATATTTGTTAAATTATTTTACTATTTTTTTATGATAGGTAAAAAATTACCTTATCTAAATTTAAACCATGCGAAAGTACTAATTTTCTATCTATGTAACAAATAGTAAAAAAATCTAAAAAAATATAAAATTGTCTCCATGTACATTTTCATATAGAAATCATATTAAGCAATTCAAATTAACTATTTGAAACTCAAAAGAAAATTCTAACAGCACAAAATCTACAAAGAAGAGGTTGGAACATGCCTACCATGTGGGTAATGTGTAGATCACATTGTGAATAACTAATGCACCTATTTACCAAATGTCCCTTCGCTTTGGAACTATACAATGTCATTTCTAATAAATTTGGCCTGATGATCCAAGATTGAAGAATAATTTTAAGAAGGTGGGGGCTCATAGGTGGATAGTGAAAAAAGAAGGGGACAAAAAGGCCATCGAAAATACTTCTTCTTGCAATGTTTATATGCTCGAGAGAGATGTTCAAGAATCTTCAGGGAACATATCAAAACTCTACAAGATCTGATTACAGAGGTGCAAGATCAGTGGAATTATTTACACTGAAAGAAGAGTTCTAAGTTATAAATTTCATTCAATTTCTTTTATTTTACTATTTTTAAATTTCAACTATGTTGTATTACTTTTCAACTTGTACCCTGGTTTTGTCACACCCTAAATTTTCACCATCCGGAGCATGATTATAACATTATCATTGCACTTTTTCTTGGTCTGTCAACATACGTCGCCAACAAAAAGGAAAACAAAATATAAAACTGAGTCAGCTACAAAGCTCAGTAACCGGTTATTTAACGATGCGCTTCTCTATAATTGACTTCATTTAACAACCATTCAAACAAGTCAGATTAATTCACACAAATGCTCATCAAATTATGTATGCATATTTAACCGGCGATAGCACGTCGGTCTAGGTTATCCATAAAACAATTCACATCATATTCACATAGTTGGAATCCCATCACACAAGCGATTTTCAACTTCCACAACACACAATTCCTTAAACCGCCAATCCAATGGGAAATCCATCCAACATTAGAAGGCCGCCAACCCATTGGGAAGTCCAACCAACAGTGGGAGGCTACAATCACAAATCAAATTCCAACCTCAGACCCGCTATTCCGTTAAATATGCCATCATAATCAAATATGCAATACCAATTCAAATCAACCATACAAAATGAAAATACAGATTATAGAGAAGTCTGGTTACCTGATACGAGATGTTCGGAATTTCAAATCGGATTGCAACGACATATTAGAATTACGGCGACGTAGTCGGAATTCGAATCGAGAGGCAAAATAGAGAGGCAAAATAGAGAGGCGGCAGGAGAATAAAAAGGAGGGGTGGTTACATCACGAGTTGCGTTTAACCAGGGGGTGCAATGGGAGTTGCTTGCCCTTTTTTATTAAAAATATAAAATTAGTTATATAACTGATTATAATTCTATAGTGTGAATCACGTGTAACTGAAGAGTTACCAAAATAAAGAATATTCAGACGAAGATATGACTGAAAAATATATTTAGTATATTTCAATAATGTTAGAATACTAATGAAAATAGTTATGACATATAACGAATGCAGACGTTCATGATATTTGATAATATACAAAATTAGATATAAATACGGTTACATATGTGATTTACGAAAACGAAAAACATAAAAATTTTACGATATCATTTCTCTAAATTTTTTTAAAGTAATATAACTATAAATAAAATATGTTACCAAACAAATTTATAATCTTTATTATATTATGAAAAAGTTTTGTAAGCACAAGAACAAATACTTGATATTTACACAAGAACAAGTACTTAACCAGAAATTTGTCCCCCAGCTTCTGCTTGGTGCCTTATCCGCTCAGAATAAATAATATCCGCTCACTTATATTCTCAAATCCACAACAACTTGCTGGCAAATTAAGAAATACGCCGAAGTGAGCTTCTCATCTTCTAAGCAAATAATTTGTTTCTTTAGCCATGCCCATGATTAAAAACTTTGCTTTGGCTTTTCTCCTCTTAAAAATCACATTCTCATTCAGCCAAGAAGTAGAATTTACATTCAATGGATTCTCCGGCGCAAATTTAAACCTGGACGGTGAAGCTTACATCGAGTCGAATGGCCTTTTGAGGTTAACAAACGACACGGCTGAAATAAAAGGTCATGCCTTCTACCCTCTTCAATTCGCTTCGGCAGCACCACCTCTTCCTTCTCAACCACATTTGTATTTGCAATTACTTCAGACGACCTTGGCCTCAGCAGCGATGGGATGGCCTTCTTCATCTCCCCCTCGAAGAATCTCTCCGCCGCCATGCCAGGACAATACTTGGGCCTCTTCAATGATCAAGACAATGGCAATCCCACTAATCATATTTTTGCTGTTGAGCTTGACACTGTATATAACCCTGATTTCAACGATATAAATAATAACCATGTTGGCATTGATATAAATAGTTTGAAGTCAAGCCAATCTGCTTCTGCCAGCTATTATGCCGACGATTCAGGTGCTTTTCAAAATTTGAGCCTTCTCAGTGGTAAAGCAATGCAACTATGGGTTGAATACGAGAGCCAAGAGACACAAATTACTGTTGCCATATCTCCCATTGGAAAGTCTAAGCCAAGAAAACCTCTACTCTCTTATAAATTCAATCTCTCAACAGTTTTGAAAGATTCTATGTACGTTGGTTTTTCTTCTTCCACTGGCCCTTTGAATAGCTCTCATTACATCCTTGGTTGGAGCTTCAAACTAAATGGACCAGCACCATCCATTGACCTGTCAAAGTTACCAAAGCTGCCACGTACAACCCCCAAAGGCCGATCAAAAGTCTTAGAAATAGTGATGCCTTTCGCTTCAGCGGCCTTTATTCTTATTTTAGTCATTTTCCTTTTCCTCTATGTGAGGAGGCGGTATAAGTACGCAGAAGTGATTGAAGATTGGGAAGTTGAGTTTGGTCCACATCGCTTCTCATACAAAGATTTGTACCAAGCAACCAATGGGTTTAAGGAAAAAGAGTTGCTTGGAAGTGGTGGATTTGGGAGGGTTTACAGGGGGGTATTACCTGTGTCGAAATTGGAAGTTGCAGTCAAGCGAGTCACACATGAACCCAACCAAGGTATAAATCAGTTTATTGCTGAGATTGTGAGTATTGGCCGGCTCCGGCATAGAAACCTTGTGCAATTATTGGGTTATTGCCGGAAGAAAGGGGAGCTCCTTTTGGTATATGATTACATGCCGAATGGGAGTCTTGACAAGTATTTGTATGGTCCAGAAAAGCCGACCCTTAATTGGACCCAACGATTCAAAATTATCAAAGGAGTAGCATCAGGTCTTTTATACCTCCACGAGGATTGGGAGAAAGTCGTCATCCACCGAGATGTTAAGGCAAGCAATGTTTTATTAGACTCTGATTTAAATGCTAGATTAGGTGACTTTGGGCTTGCAAGACTATACGATCGTGGTACCGACCCTCAAACCACCCATGTGGCAGGTACAATAGGTTATATTGCCCCAGAGCTTACAAGAACTGGTAAGGCAACACATCTTACGGATGTGTTTGCCTTTGGTGCATTCCTGTTAGAGGTTGTTTGCAGTAAGAGACCAGTGCACCTCGGTGCACAAGGGGAGCGAAAGATTCTAGTCAATTGGGTGTTACAAAACTGGAAATTCGGATCATTTGCCGATATTGTGGATCCGAGATTAGGCCAATGTTTTACAGGAGAGGAGTTAGATATGGTGCTAAAACTAGGTTTGCTTTGCTCACATCCACTACCTAGTGCCAGGCCAAGCATGCGACAAGCTATGCAATATTTGGAAGGCGATATACCTCCACCAGACTTATCACAAATATATATGAACTTCAGCAAGCTTACAATGCTTCAGAATGAAGGATTCGATTCTTATGTTATGTCACATCCCTCTACAACGACATCTTTCTCTGGTTTATCCGGTGGTTGTTGATAGAACAGACTCTTTGTTTTTCTAATTTTTATTTTACTCATAATATTGTGTAATCAGATGTAATTGTTTGGAATTGGAATCTTAATTATTAGTCAAATTGTAATAATTAATATTGGAACTCTCTGGAATTTTCCTGAATGTATTACTTAATGTTGGTATTATCTAGAAGTCATGTTGTAGTCTTCTAGGATGTCTTGAAACATGAAAAAACGTATCTAGGAAATAGAGGAGTTTTATGAGAGGATTCAATGTTATTTAGTGATAGTAGAGTGTGTAGAAATTTATTCACGTCTATATAATTTGTAAGGAGTGTTTTCAATATAAGAGGGTAAGAGAATATTGATAGTAGAAGTTCAATTTCTGTTACAAAATGTTCTTTTTTCCACTACTAAATATATTAAGTTCACATCAAATACTAACAAATTGGTATTAGAACCATGGCAAGCTTTGCGGTGAAATCGTTGGGACAAGTTTTGTTGCCACAACTTACAAAGAACATCTACGATAATTGGAGTATACAAATGAAGGCCTTGCTCGGTGCTCAAGATGCGTGGGAAGTAGTTCAAGTCAGCTATGAAGAGCCGGCGGCAACAGCCAATCAAACGGAAAATCAATTGAAGGCGCTCAAAGAAACCCGTATGAGAGATAAAACCGCACTTTACCTTATTTTTAAAGCAGTTGATAAATCTTGTTCTGAGAAGATTGCCGGTAAGACAATATCAGAGGAGGCATGGGAGATACTCAGGAAGAAATAAAAAGGTTGCATTTGTCAGTCCACTTACTGATTTGAAGAATTGGGTACTGATCTGTATTGAATAAGGACTTCATGTACTCATGTAGTATTTGTACTGATGTTGCTTCGGAATTCAAACCTTTAATTAGTCAAAATCTGGTATTAGTATGTGTTGGGAGAAAAATGTAACTGGTCCAGCATTAGTTTTCCATTTATTTGATTTTTGGTTGCTATATAAATTGATGATTGTAAATATATAGCTAGGCCAATATAGATGGCACCATCAATCGATCCTAAAGGTTTAAATACTTGTTTTATATAAAGTAAATGTTATATTTTTTAGAAATTGTATCACTTTGCCATATCGGATCCTATGTCAGTTTGGACTAGTTAGTTCTACTACTCAATTACCGATTCACGCCGACCGATTACTTGTATTTCTTTTTTAATGTTGGATTGTAGTTTTATTTAGGTTGGAATGTAGTTAGGGGTGTTCAAATGGTCGGTTCGGTTGATATCGAAGTAAAATAGTTAAATCAAATATTTTTTTTGTTTTAAAAAATAGAACCGAACAGAATAAACTGAAGTAAATTTCGGTTTGTTCGGTTCAAACCGATGTAAACGTATTGGTACCATGATTAATTAAAAATGTACATTTTCATACACAAAATATAAACCATACATGAACCATTATAATTCGATCGGTTCGGTTTAGTCAGTTTTGAAATTTCTAAACCAAACCGATTCATTTAAACTGAAATAATTCAAAAATTCAACCAAATCGATCCATTTAAACCGAAATTTTTCGGTTCCGTTGAATTGTAGTATTTTTCATGATTAAAGCCGCATGGTGTACAAATTTGTAGAGAAACACACTGAAAAGGTAGAAGATATGAGCTGTACCATAGGTTACCAGTGTGCTATATGAACCTGGATTTCGCTCCATGACCCAACAGAAGATAATATGCTAAGTATTAAACAAAAGATACATTGATAATCTAACATAAACGAACAGAAGATACATTCAAAAAATATTATATAATAATATGATAAACATGCTAAATATTAATTAGAGTTTAAACTTTTTCAATACGTAAAAAAATATTAAACACTTCTCATTTAATTATAAAAAATAATAATTAATAAGTAATGTTATGTTATGATTCAATCTATTTATTTAATTGAATTATTGATAATTTTATTAATAAAGAAAATTGTATAATACCAATAATTTTAGAAAGAAAAGTAGAATTTCTCACAATTAATTTCATGGTATAACCAAACTCTCATTTTAGCACATTGTCATAATCATTCCCATGCATATCCGAACCCATGGGTTCCTACATTTTTAAAAGTAGATTCTAATTCCCATCAAATCCCATCCGGTGTAATCCCGTGACATCCGAACAGACCCTTAAGGAATTAATTATGGTAGCCCACGGTGGATTGTCTAAGAACATACAACAGGCCTATACATTCATATCAAGTTTTGTGCGTCCTTTCCTCGGTGTCATGTAACAGACATCAGTACAAAAAAATCTGTGATAGATCTGGAATCATTTCAAGCATGCAGCAGGCCTAATGAAATCATGTGTTGTGCGTCCTTTCCTCAGTGTCAGGTAACAGAGACATCAGTAAAATAAAAAAATAAAAAATCTGTGAAAGATTTGGAATCACTCAAGCAGCAGGTCAAGTGTCAACCAAAAGTTGAGGAGATTAGAGTGATCACGTGGCCCGGCCTGTTCAATCCCCTCTTTAATCTTTCGCTAGTCTTAGTCAAATTAAGTACTAAAAAGCGACCTTGGCAAAAAAATCTAGATATTTTGACTCTTCAACGACTTTGATTGTTCGTATATAACCTATTATTTTAGTTTTGGTTCATATATGTTTATCTTGATTTTTGCAACTCTTTAATTTATATGCAAAACCACTCGTTTTTTCTGTGGAGGAGAAACATTGAACTAGTCAGAAATAATGTACATGGAGACAAAATTTTATATTTTCTTAAAAAATCATAAAAAATTACCTTATCTAAATTTGAACCATGCGGAAGTAGTAATTTTCGATCTATCTAAAAAATAGCAAAAAAATATAAAAAAATATAAAATTTGATATCCAAGTACATTTTCACATGGAGATCATATTAAGCAATTCAGATTAACTGTTTGAAACTTAAAAACAAATATATGAATCCATAGCACAAACCAATCTGCCCATTATATTTAAAGTATCATAATCACACTCAATAATTGGCCATTAATTCATTAAATTATTTACAACTCACCGTCTCAAAATCAGTGTCCCTTTGTTATCTCTAACCTTACTTCCAAGTCAAATTTTAATTGAGCCAAAGAACATATGTCAAAAAATTCATGAATATTATAAAGATTAGTCATATGCATATTTTAGTGTCAATATTAAAATTTACACAAGAACAATTACTTGACCAGAAATTGTACAAGTAGACGCTTCTGCTTGGTGCTTTATCAGCTCAGAATAAATAATATCCGCTCACTTTATATTCTCAAATCCACAACAACTTGCTGGCAAATTAAGAAATACGCTGAAGTGAGCTTCTCATCTTCTAGCAAATAGTTTATTTCTTTAGCCATGCCCATGATAAAAAACTTTGCTTTGGCTTTTCTCCTCTTAAAAATCACATTCTCATTCAGCCAAGAAGTGGAATTTACATTCAATGGATTATCCGGCGCAAATTTAACCCTGGACGGTGAAGCTTACATCGAGTCAAATGGCCTTTTGACGTTAACAAACGACACGGCTGAAATAAAAGGTCATGCCTTCTACCCCTCTTCAATTCGCTTCGGCAGGACCACCTCTTCCTTCTCAACCACATTTGTATTTGCAATTACTTCCGACGACCTTGGCCTCAGCAGCGATGGGATGGCCTTCTTCATCTCCCCCTGGAAGAATCTCTCTGCCGCCATGCCAGGACAATACTTGGGCCTCTTCAATGATCAAAACAATGGCAATCCCACTAATCATATTTTTGCCGTTGAGCTTGACACTGTATATAACCCGGATTTCAACGATACAAATAATAACCATGTTGGCATTGATATAAATTGTTTGAAGTCAAGCCAATCTGCTTCAGCCAGCTATTATGCCGACGATTCAGGTGCTTTTCAAAATTTGAGCCTTATCAGTGGTAAAGCAATGCAACTATGGGTTGAATACGAGAGCCAAGAGACAAAAATTACTGTTGCCTTATCTCCCATTGGAAAGTCCAAGCCAAGCAAACCTCTACTCTCTTATAAATTAAATCTCTCAACAGTTTTGAAAGATTCTATGTACGTTGGTTTTTCTTCTTCCACTGGCCCTTTGAATACCTCTCATTACATCCTTGGATGGAGCTTCAAACTAGATGGACCTGCACCATCCATTGACCTATCAAAGTTACCAAAGCTCCCACGTACAACCCCCAAAGGCCGATCAAAAGTCCTAGACATAGTCATGCCTTACGCTTTAGCGGCCATTATTCTTATTTTAGTCGCTTTCCTTTTCCTCTATGTGAAGAAGCAGCTTAAGTACCCAGAAGTATTTGAAGATTGGGAAGTCGAGTTTGGTCCACATCGCTTCTCATACAAAGATTTGTACCGAGCAACCAATGGGTTTGATGAAAAGGAGTTGCTTGGAAGTGGTGGATTTGGGAGGGTTTACAAGGGGGTTTTACCTGTGTCCAAATTGGAAGTTGCAGTCAAGCGAGTCACACACGAATCCAACCAAGGTATCAAGGAATTTATTGCAGAGGTTGTGAGTATTGGCCGGCTTCGGCATAGAAACCTTGTTCAATTATTTGGTTATTGCCGGAAGAAAGGGGAGCTCCTTTTGGTATATGATTACATGCCAAATGGTAGTCTTGACAAGTATTTGTATTGTCAAGAAAAGCTGACCCTTAATTGGATCCAACGATTCAAAATTATCAAAGGAATAGCATCAGGTCTTTTATACCTCCACGAGGATTGGGAGCAAGTCGTCATCCACCGAGACGTTAAGGCAAGCAATGTTTTATTAGACTTTGCTTTAAATGCTAGATTAGGTGACTTTGGCCTTGCGAGACTATACTATCGCGGTGCCGACACTGAAATCACCCATGTGGTAGGTACAATGGGTTATATTGCCCCAGAGCTGGCGGTAACTGGTATGGCAACACCTCCTACTGATGTGTTTGCCTTTGGTGCGTTCCTGCTAGAGGTTGTTTGCAGTAACAGACCATTTCAACCCGGTGCACAAGGGGAGAGAATGATTCTAGTCGATCGGGTGTTAGAACTCTGGAAATTCGGATTGTTAGCCGATATTGTGGATCCGAGATTAGGCGAGTGTTATACAGTAGGGGAGGTACATTTGGTGCTAAAACTTGGTTTGCTTTGCTCACATCCACTACCTAGTGTTAGGCCGAGCATGCGGCAAGCTGTGCAATATTTGGAAGGCGATGCACCCCTACCAGACTTATCGGCAATAGATATGAAATTTACCTCGTTTTCAATGCTTCAGAATGAAGGATTCGATTCTTATGTTATGTCACATCCCTCTACCATGTCTACGACACCAGAGAATGTTATGTCACATCCCTCTACCATGTCAACGACAATGACATCTTTCTCTGGTTTATCTGGTGGTAGATGATAGAACAGACTCTTTAAAGAATTGTTATTTATTTTCTAATTTTTATTTGTCTGATAATATTGTGTAATGACCGGTTGGGTTTCATTTATGTGTTGTTGTTTGGGACTAAAGGCTTTGTTGTTGTTGTTGTTGTTAATAATATTGTGTAATCAGATGTTATAGTATATAACGTGTGTATACTGAATAAATGATTACCGGAGTTTATAATGACAGCCCTTATTTAAAAAAATACATCATGTTACAAACACGATTGTTTACAGAATGGTGCTCTCTAGTTAATCTATTTTTTAGTTTTACGTTAGGAGACAAACCTAACCAGATTTTGTGGAGATGGACTTCACATGGCAAATTTACTGTTCATTATTTTATCGTTGGCTTGAGTTTGGTGGAATCCCTAATACTGAATTTCCGAGTATTTGGTGTGCTAACATTTTTCTAAAAATTAAATTTTTTTTATGGTTTCTTAAACAAAATAGGGTTTTAACAAGGGATAATCTTAGTAGAAGGGGTTGGTCTGGTGATAGGCAATATGTATATTGTTCAGAGATGGAGTCAGTTGATCATTTAGTTGTCGCTTATCATTTTTCTAAGTCTATATGGTCTTGGATTACTACTTATAATAGGTTTGTATTTGAGTGCAATATTGTTGTTGACTTATGGAATTAGATTATTGCATCCCTCTAAAAGATGCTAATTTAGTTGAGATAATTTGTGGTGCTGTTTTATTGAATTTATGGCTTGATTGAAATAAAATATTGTTTAAAGCTGGACAGATTCAAGGTGTACAGGTTTTAGGGACCAACATTAATGTTGTAGGCCAGAAATGAAAAGTTAACAACAATTGGGACTAGAACATATTCTAATTAGCAATATTTTTTATTAGTTTTTACATATTAGTTTGTACAGTTGCAACTACAATTGGGACTAGAACATATTCTAATTAGAAATATTTTTTCTATGCAAGTTTTTATGTTATTTGTTTGGAGGGGATCTCGACGGTGGTTGGATCTAGCCGGTCTGCCGTGGTGACTCCTCTCTTAGCTTATACTAAAATAGTGGGCTCACATCTTGCAATTTACTTTTGGTTTTTATGATATAACTTATATATTAGCTTATACTAAAATACATATTTAAATAAGAAGAGAGATTATTGGACAATGGTTATTTGACAATCTTAAAAATGAACTTAAAAAAAAATTGAAAATCAGAAAACAAATTTAAAGATATGGACATACATGTACCCTAACAATTAAAGTTCATGTGATTTAAATATTATTTTATAATGCATGCATCAAAGTTCATGCAGCTTGAGATTTGTTGGTGAAGAATGAAGATGGAGAAAATAGTGTTCTTAAGTCTTTGAAATGCTAAATGATGTAGCATGCATGTGCAGTTCCAGTCTCAATCTTTGAAAGGCTAATTTGTTTGGGCCCATCTTTCTGGCCCAATTGATTTTTTCCTTTTCTTCAGCCCGGTTCGGTCTTATCTGCCAACAACACTACATATAAAACTATTAAATTTAAGGAACCCATAACCAGTTCGACCACTGACAACTGATCCTTGTTGAAACCTAAACTACCATCTCTCTCATCTTCAGTTTAAATATGTTAGATAAAATGCTTAAAACTAATTAAATTTACCGTATTATCATGACTTCGTATCGTATCAGTAGATAAGTTTGGTCTATACCGTATTATCCTTTCGGTTTTGTTTTTATTGTCCTTCGTATCGCAGCAGTGTTGTTTGATTCGTTATCTCAAGTAATATTAATGAACCAAGTGCAAACAAAATTTCCATAATTTATTCTGGGATGAGGCAAGCGTCCATTGGTTGTTGGGAATTCGTAACCTCCGTATTACTACAGAGGCACTGTTATGCAAAGTGAGATGATCTGAACCGTTCTTTAAACTTTGCATGAATCTCAAAGCACAAAGAATATTGGCTCCCTGCGTTATCCGACTAGGCAACGTTTTGAAATATGAAGCCGTAAAGTTGTGAGCCTCACGGTGAAGTACTACAAAAGATACGCGTCCGATCGATTGTTGGGCCAATTACCGTGGTTTTTTCACTAATTTGTGTGCTTTTCCTATGTTGTTTGGTTCAACACTATGCAAGTTACTAGTTGGTCCTACTTACAGTGACAGTGAGATTATGCATCAACAAAAAAGAAAACTATTTTTTATTTTAGCATTTGCTTTTATCAAAATGAGGTAAATTAAGGCCTTTGGTACCTATTTGTTGAACTCTAAATATTCGAGAAAATATAATCTGGGAATAAACAAAATTATTTCCTGAAACTCGGTGAAAAAAACAGCACAAGAGAATTAATTTTCTTGAAAAAGACGCCAAAAAGAACTAATTCTTGAAAATCATACACAAATAAAATATAATTACCATTAAAATTAAATTTATCAAAATGGGAAAGATCAGTTAAGTGACCTAATTGGTTGCATAAATGCGGAATTTATCATATCCTATCCATGATTTCATCAACTTCACTACAAATTTTTTTCATTTGTCATATTTTGAGAATAATAGTGTGTATCAAAAGGTCTCTGTTGCTACAGTGGAGATGGAGATGGAGCCCACCGCAACTGATGAAATAACAGTTGACACAAACTAATATTGATTCTTACTTGTTTCTTTATTGATTTTCTTTTTAACTGTATGTCGAATTCGTTATATTAATTTCTTTTATATATCTTGTTTCTTTAATTTCTTATTATACGTTTCTTAATTTCTTTTTTTACTAGTTGCAACAAAAAAATACAATTATATTAGTTTGATGTTTAATTCTTATAATGTAACAATTATATGATATTTTAGTGTTCCATATAACTGTATACCGTTTTTGAGTTAGTGTTCAAAAATATAAATAATTAATTTATAAAATTAATGAGTTTTTATTGATTTTCTCTAATATCTTATGAAATTACTTAGTTTTTATTTTTAGTGCATTCTTATTTTTTCTTATACTTCTTATTTTTGGTAAAATGCTAAATATATAGTTCCAAGCTAAATATATATACTATACATATCATCAAATTTGTGTGATTTAAACTAATTATACTCACAACTAATAAATGAGTTATTCATGTTGGCAGTATATTTGGATGTTTATTTTGCATGAACTAGCTTCATGAGATAGTGTGTGTATGAAATGAAATTTGTTTGTTTTGACTTGTTATTTTCAGTGCTTTTTGTTACATGGGTATGTTTCATCTAAAACACCCCTCACCAATTTTGCAAGCTTAACAATTCGCTTATACATAGAGGATCTACATAATTCTTTTTTTGAAGGTTAGCGACAAGTGTCGTCAACAATATATTGAATAAGAAAAAGTCATGAATATTTACAGAAATCTAGATTGCTTGTAAGAATCTACATAATCCTTGCGCCTTAATAATTTTTTTGGGCTGCCCGAATTTTGTAAGTTTGCTCGATATACAGAGAATGTATATATAGTATCCAAGCCTTAGGATTGAGGAAATCGAGGGATGGGTCGGGGACACCTATAAGTGTCTGGTCGGAGAAGAAGGATAATCTGCTATGCGTCATGTAAACCAAGCCGCTTGCTAAATTGTCCGCTGAGCGGGATTGTTCAGCAACAAATTCGGCATCTGTGCTGATGAGAGAATACATTTCCTTAGAAATGCATTTGCATCTGTTGAGGCATTTGAAAGGGAGACGGGGTAAGATTTTTTGGTCTTTGAGCTTTTTGATAGAAATAAATTTAACAATGTAAAATGTATTGTATGTTGAGACAGATGAGTGTAAAACATATTGTAAAAATTAAACAATGTAAATTAAACAAATACAAATGTAATGATTGCGCCTTTTCGACCGATAAAAGAAGCTACATATCTAGTGTAATTATGGATCCGTATCCTCCCAGGTACCTGACTGACCTGACTGAAACCGGACGGCCCAGATTTACTCTCAGCCGGTGAGTGCTCGGGATGGCGCAGGGGGGGTATTATTTATGCTTTGAGATGCGTGCCAATTTTAAAATCTGGGCTGAGAGTAAATCTGGGCCGTCCAGCTGTAATTTGCTTGAGTCAGGTACCTGGGAGGATGTGAATTCGTGTAATTATTGGGCCTTTTCGACTTCTGTCTTTAATTTCACATCCTTCCCTGTCTAATCAAATAAATTTCTCCCTTTTTTTTAATGTTGGATTGTAGTTTTATTTTGGTTGGAATGTAGTTAGGGGTGTTCAAATGGTCGGTTCGGTTGATATCGAAGTAAAATAGTTAAATCAAACCTTTTTTTTTGTTTTAAAAAATAGAACCGAACATAATAAACTGAAGTAAATTTCAGTTTGTTCGGTTTCAACTGAAGTAAACGTATTGGTACCATGGTTAGTGGAATATGTACATTTTCATACACAAAATATAAACCATACATGAACCATTATAATTCGATCGGTTCGGTTTAGTCAGTTTTAAAAAGTCCAAACCAAACCGATTCATTTAAACTATAATAATACAAAAGTTCGACCAAATCAATCCATTTAAACCGAAAACCCGATCCATATAAACCGAAATTTTTCGGTTCCATTGAATTGTAGTATTTTTCATGATTAGAGCCGCATGCTGTACAAATTTGTAGAGAAACACACTGAAAAGGAAGAAGATATGTGTACCATAGGTTACCAGTGTGCTAAATGAACCTGGATTTCACTCCATGACCCAACAGAAGATAATATGCTAAATATTAAATAAAAGATACATTGATAATCTAACATAAACAAATAGAAGATACATTGAAAAAATATTATATAATAATATGATAAACATGCTAAATATTAATTAGAGTTTAAACTTTTTCGACAGGTAAAAAAATATTAAACACTTCTCATTTAATTATAAAAAATAATAATTAATAAGTAATGTTATGTTATTATTCAATCTATTTATGTAATTGAATTATTGATAATTTTATTAATAAAGAAAATTGTATAATACCAAAGATTTTAGAAAGAAAAGTAGGATTTCTCACAATTAATTTCATGGTATAACCAAACTCTTATTTTAGCACATTGTCATAATCATTCCCGCGCATATCTGTACCCATGGGTTCCTATATTTTTAAAAGTATATTCTAGTTCCCGTCAAATACCATCCCGTGTAATCCCATGACATCCGAACAGACCCTTAAGGAATTAATTATGGTAGCCCACGGTGGACTGTATAAGAACATACAACAGGCCTATACAATCAAATCAGTACCAAAAAATCTGTGATAGATCTGGAATCATTTCAAGCTTGCAGCAGGTCAAGTCAACTAAAAGTTGAGGAGGTTAGAGCGCCCTGCCTGTTAAGTCATTCTATAGTCTTAGTCAAATTAATTACTAAAAAGCGACCTTAGCAAAAAAATCTAGATATTTTGCCTCTTCAACGACTTTGATTGTTCGTACATAACCTTTTATTTTAATTTTGGTTCATATATGTTTATCTTGATTTTTGCAACTTCACACAATTTGCATTCAGAAATTTCTTTAATCTATTTGCAAAACCACTCGTTTTTTTCTGTGGAGGAGAAATATTGTACTTCGAGACAAAATTTTATATTTTTTAAAATTATAAAAAATTAACTTATCTAAATTTGAACCATGCGGAAGTAGTAATTTTCTATCTATCTAAAAAATAGTAAAAAAATATAAAATTTGATATCCAAGTACATTTTCACATGGACATCATATTAAGCAATTCAGATTAACTGTTTAAAACTTAAAAACAAATATATGGATCTATAGCACAAACCAATCTGCACATTATATATAAAGTATCATATCTCACTCAATAATTGACCATTAATTCATTAAATTATTTACAACTCACCGTCTCAAAATCAGTGTCCCTAATTTGTTATGTCTAACCTTACTTCCAAGTCAAATTTTAATTGAGCCAAAGAACATATGTCAAAAAATTCAAGAATATTATAAAGCTTAGTCATATGCATATTTTAGTGTCAATATTAATATTTACACAAGAACAATTACTTAACCAGAAATTGTACAAGTAGACGCTTCTGCTTGGTGCTTTATCCGCTCAGAATAAATAATATCCGCTCACTTTATATTCTCAAATCCACAACAACTTGCTGGCAAATTAAGAAATACACTGAAGTGAGCTTCTCATCTTCTAAGCAAATAATTTGTTTCTTTAGCCATGCCCATGATTAAAAACATTGCTTTGGCTTTTCTCCTCTTGAAAATCACATTCTCATTCAGCCAAGAAGTGGAATTTGCATTCAATGGATTCTCCGGCACAAATTTAACCCTGGACGGTGAAGCTTACATCGAGTCAAATGGCCTTTTGAGGTTAACAAAGGACACGGAAGAAATAAAAGGTCATGCCTTCTACCCCTCTTCAATTCGCTTCGGGAGGACCACCTCTTCCTTCTCAACCACATTTGTATTTGCAATTACTTCGGACAACCTTGGCGTCAGCACCGATGGGATGGCCTTCTTCATCTCCCCCTCGAAGAATCTCTCCGCCGCCATGCCAGAACAATACTTGGGTCTCCTCAATAGTCATAACAATGGTAATCTCAACAATAATATTTTTGCAGTTGAGCTTGACACTATACTGAACGCTGAGTTCAATGATATTAATTATAACCATGTCGGTATTGATATAAATAGTTTGATCTCAAGACAATCTGCTCCGGCCGGCTATTATGCAGACGATTCAGGTGCTTTTCAAAATTTGAGCCTTAGAAGTGGTCATGCCATGCAAGTATGGGTTGAATATGAGAACCAAGAGACACAAATTACAGTTACCTTATCTCCTATTGGAAAGCCTAAGCCAAGAAAACCTCTACTCTCTTATAAATTCAATCTCTCAACAGTTTTGAACGATTCTATGTATGTTGGTTTTTCCTCTTCCACTGGCTCTTTCTATAGCACTCATTACGTTCTTGGATGGAGCTTCAAACTAAATGGAACAACACCATCCATTGACCTATCAAAGTTACCAAAGCTCCCAGGAACAACCCCCAAAGGCCGATCAAAAGTCCTAGAAATAGTGATACCTTTAGCTTCAGCGGCCTTTATTTTTATTTTAGTTGCTTTCCTTTTCCTCTATGTGAAGAGGTGGTTTAAGTACGCAGAACTGATTGAAGATTGGGAAGTTGAGTTTGGTCGACATCGCTTCTCATACAAAGATTTGCTTGGAAGTGGTGGATTTGGGAGGGTTTACAGGGGGTTATTACCTGTGTCCAAATTAGAAGTTGCAGTCAAACGAGTCACACACGAATCCAACCAAGGTATTAAGCAATTTATTGCAGAGGTTGTGAGTATTGGCCGGCTCCGGCATAGAAACCTTGTTCAATTATTGGGTTATTGCCGGAGTAAAGGGGAGCTCCTTTTGGTATATGATAACATGCCAAATGGGAGTCTTGACAAGTATTTGTATGGTCAAGAAAAGCCGACCCTTAATTGGATCCAACGATTCAAAATTATCAAAGGAGTAGCATCAGGTCTTTTATACCTCCACGAGGATTGGGAGCAAGTCGTCATCCACCGAGACGTTAAGGCAAGCAATGTTTTATTAGACTGTGATTTAAATGGTAGATTAGGTGATTTTGGACTTGCAAAACTGTATGATCGTGATACCGACCCCCAAACCACTCATGTGGCAGGTACAATGGGTTATATTGCCCCAGAGCTTGTGAGAACTGGCAAGGCAACACCTTTTACTGATGTGTTTGCCTTTGGTGCCTTCCTGCTAGAGGTTGTTTGCAGTAAGAGACCGTTACATTCCGGTGCACAAGGGGAGCGAATGATTCTAGTTGATCGGGTGTTAGAACACTGGAAATTCGGATCGTTAGCCGATATTGTGGATCCGAGATTAGGCGAATGTTATATAGTAGAGGAGGTAGATATGGTGCTAAAACTAGGTTTGCTTTGCTCACATCCACTACCTAGTGCCAGGCCAAGCATGCGACAAGTTGTGCAATATTTGGATGGGGATACACCCCTACCAGACATATCGGCAATATGTATGAACTTCAGCATGCCTGCATTTCTTCCGAATGAAGGATTTGATTCTTATGTTATGCCACACCCCTCTACAATGACATATGCATCTTTCTCTGGTTTATCTGGTGGTAGATGATAGAACAGACTCTTTAAAGAATTGTGATTTATTTTCTAATTTTTATTTGTCTGATAATATGGTGTAATGACCGGTTGGGTTTCATTTCTGTGTAGTTCTTTGGGACTAAAGGCTTTGTTGTTGTTGTTGTTGATAATATTGTTTAATCAGATGTTATAGTATATAACGTGTGTATACTGAATAAATTATTACTGGAGTTTATAATGACAGCCCTTATTTAAAAAAATACATCATGTTACAAACTCGATTGTTTACGTACAGAATGGTGCTGTCTAGTTAATCTATTTTTTAGTTTTACGTTAAGGGACAAACCTAACCAGATTTTGTGGAGATGGACTCCACATGGCAGTTTTACTGTTCATTATTTTATCGTTGGCTTGAGTTTGGTGGAATCCCTAATACTGAATTTCCGAGTATTTGGTGTGCTAACATTTTTCTAAAAATTAAATTTTTTTATGGCTTGTTAAACAAAATAGGGTTTTAACATGGGATAATCTTAGTAGAAGGGGTTGGTCTGGTGATAGGCAATATGTTATATTGTTCAGAGATGGAGTCAGTTGATCATTTATTTGTCGCTTATCATTTTGCTAAGTCTATATGGTCTTGGATTACTACTTATAATAGGTTTTAATTTGAGTGCAATATTGTTGTTGACTTATGGGAATTAGATTATTGCATCCCTCTAAATTTTAGAGCTAATTTAGTTGAGATAATTTGTGGTGCTGCTTTATGGAATTTATTGCTTGATAGAAATAAAATATTGTTTAAAGCTGGACAGATTCAAGGTGTACAGGTTTTAGGGGCCAAGATTAATGTTGTAGGCCAGAAATGAAAAGGTAACAACAATTGGGACTAGAACATATTCTAATTAGCAATATTTTTTATTAGTTTTTACATATTAGTTTGTACAGTTGCAACTACAATTGGTACTAGAACATATTCTAATTAGAAATATTTTTTCTATGCAAGTTTTTATGTTATTCGTTTCGAGGGGAGCCGTGGTGACTTCTCTCTTATCTATTGAAAGATCAATTAGTGGGCTCATATGTTGCAATTTATTTTTGGTTTTTATGATATAACTTATATATTAGATTATACTAAAATACATATATAAATAAGAAGAGAGATTATTGGACAATGGTTATTTGACAATCTTAAAAATGAACTTAAAATTTACAAAGCAAAATTAAAGGTATGGAATACATGTACCCTAACAATTAAAGTTCATGTGATTTAAATATAATTTTATAATGCATGCATCAAAGTTCATGCAGCTTGAGATTTGTTGGTGAAGAATGAAGATGGAGAAAATAGTGTTCTTAAGTCTTTGGAATGCTAAATGATGTAGCATGCATGTGCAGTTCCAGTCTCAATCTTTGAAAGGCTAATTTGTTTGGGCCCATCTTTCTGGCCCAATTGATTTTTTCCTTTTCTTCAGCCCAGTTCGGTCTTATCTGCCAACAACACTACGTATAAAACTATTAAATTTAAGGAACCCATAACCCGTTCGACCACTGACAACTGATCCTTGTTGAAACCAAAACTACCATCTCTCTCATCTTCAGTTTAAATATGTTAGATAAAATGCTTAAAAGTAATTAAATTTACCGTATTATCATGACTTCGTATCGTATCAGTAGATAAGTTTGGTCTATTACGTATTATTCCTTTCGATTTTTGTTTTTTATTGTCCTTGGACCCCAAAACACTAGCAGCAGTGTTGTTTGATTCGTTATCTCAAGTAATATTAAATGAACCAAGTGCAAACAAAATTTCCATAATTTATTCTTGCATAAGGCAAGCGTCCGTTGGTTGTTGGGAATTCCTAACCTCCGTATTACTATAGAGGCACTGTTATGCAAAGTGAGATGATCTGAACCGTTCTTTTAACTTTGCATGAATCTCAAAGCACAAATAATATTGGCTCCCTGTGTTATCCGACTAGGCAACGTTTTTGAATTAATTTGAAGCCGTAAAGTTGTGAGCCCCACGGTGAAGATTACAAAAGATATGCGTCCAATTGTTGGGCCAATTCCCGTGGTTTTTTCACAAATTTGTGTGCTTTTCCTATGTGGGTTTGGTTCACCACTATACATGTTACTAGTTGGTCCTACTTACAGTGACACAGTGAGATGCATCAACAAAAAAAAAACTATTTTTTTATTTGTAGCATGTTTTTTTATCAAAATGAGGTAAATCTTTCGTACCTATTTAGTACCATTGAAAGCACAGAGTTTTACAAATCGTCATCAAACCTTTGCTACTTATTTGTTGAACTCTAAAAATTTGAGAAAATATAATCTGGGAATAAACAAAATTATTTCCTGAAACTTGGTGAAAAAACAACACAAGAGAATTAATTTCTTGAAAAGTCGCCAAAAAGAACTAATTCTTGAAAATCATACACAAATAAAATATAATTACCATAAAAATTAAATTTATCACAATTGGAAATATCAGTAAAGTAACCTAATTGGGTGCATAAATGTGGAATTTATCATATCCTATCCGATAATGTCATCAACTTCATCCTGCAAATTTTCTTCTTTATCATATTTTGAGAATAATGGTGTGTACATTACTACAAAAAAAACACATTTACTATCGCCCTTTACCATCTGGTGTCCTTATTGTTTATTTCTCATTGTTTCTTTATTGATTTACAAGAAAACACATACTAGTCTTGATTCTATTTTCTTTGACTTCTTGTTTCTTTATTGATTTTCTTTTTAACTGTATGTGGACTTCGTTAAATTAATTTTTTTTATATATCTTGTTTCTTTATTGATTTTCTTTTAACTATTTGTGGAATTCTTATTTGCAGTGGGGACTGAAAATGAAATTTAAATTAATTTTAAATTTGGTGGGAGGAGAGAGAGAGTGTGTGGACGGAAAATAAATTTTGGAAATCAAAATTTTCTATTTCTCCTTATTTGATTTTCTGTGACCAGTTGGGAGGATTGGAGAGAACTGGGTAGAAAAGTGCATACCCAAATTTTAATTTGGAATTCAGAAATTGATACCAAAAATTTGGAATTCATAACTAGCTAAAAAGTAATGATTTGTTTCTGATTTTTTTTATAATAATTTAAAAAAAAAATTCTCCCACATGCTACAGGCCATTGACGGTGGATTGTATAATAACATACAACAGGCCCATTGAAATCACGTTTTGTGCGTCCTTTCAACAAAAAAATCAGAACAAAAAAATATTTGATATATCTTATGATAATCACTTCAACCAGCAGGTCAAGTCAACCAATTAGTCGAGGAGGTTAGAGCGTTCAAGTGGCACAGTTCATGATCGCCTCTTGCCCTAGTCTTACGGTCAAATTTATTACTTGAAAGCGAGCCTAGCAAAAATATCTAGATATTTTGGCTTTAAACAACTTTGATTCTTCGTATATAACCTTTTATTTTAATTTTTTTCATATATTTTCATCTTAATTTTTGCAACTTCAAACAATTAGCATTCGGAAACTTCTAAAATTTATAATTGGTGAATGAGGCTATACTTTATACTACGTAGGTCAGTCTGTGTATTATATCTTCGTTTTCAAATTCGAAATAGTTGATAGAATCTCTTAACATAAATTTCATTTAAAAATGTACTTGAAGACAAAATTTCATATTTTTTTAATCATTTTACTATTTTTTTCAGATATGTTAAAATTTACCAGATCTAGAGATTATGAACCATGCGAAAGTAAATTTTCTATCTATATTAAAAATAGTGTAAAAATCTAACAAAAATGTAAAATTTGGTCTCCAAGTACATTTTCATATGGAGATCATATTATGCAACTCAGATTAACTGTTTGAAACTAAAAGGAAGAGATATCGATCCATATATAAAACAAACGGATCTGCACATTATGTATAAAGTATCATAATCTCACTCAATAATTGACCATTAATTCATTCCAAATTTCATTAGTGTTCTTGCTGAGTTGAAATTAAGTTTAAAGTTGCAATGTTTTCGGTGTCCATTTGTTATCTCTAATAAGTCCAATTTTAAAGAGCCAAAGAACATACTGAATGTTCGAATTTCAAGCTTAGTCATATGCATATTTTAGTGCCAATATTAATATTTACAAAAGAACAAGTACTTTATCTAACACGGCTCTATTGGTCAATTGTTTACGACTTTATGTACGCTGAATTGTACAAGTAGACGCTTCTGCTTGGTGCCTTATCTCTCATATGTATAAATAATATCCGCTCACTTTATATTTGCTCAGAAGTAGACGCTTCTGCTTGGTGCCTTATTTCTTTCGCCATGCTCATGATTAAAAACTTTTCTTTGGCTTTTCTCCTCCTCTTTAAAATCACATTCTCAGTCAGCCAAGAAGTGGAATTTACATTCAATGGATTCACCGGCGCAAATCTAACCCTAGACGGTACAGCTTACATCGAGTCGAATGGCCTTTTGAGCTTAACAATGGACATATTATTAAAAAATAAAGGTCATGCCTTCCATCCCTCTCCAATTCGCTTCGGCAGGGCCACCTCTTCCTTCTCAACCACATTTGTATTCGCAATTACTTCAGAGCACCTTGGCCTCAGCGGCCATGGGTTCGCCTTCTTCATCTCCCCCACGGAGAATCTCTTCACTGCCTTTCCCATCCAATACTTGGGTCTCCTCAATAGTGAAAACAATGGTAATCTCACCAATAATATTTTTGCGATTGAGCTTGACACTATACAGAACTCTGAGTTCAATGATATAAATGAGAACCATGTCGGTATTGATATAAATAGTTTGAACTCAAGCCAATCTGCTCCGGCCGGCTATTATGCCGACGATTCAGGTGCTTTTCAAAATTTGAGCCTTATCAGTCGTAAAGCAATGCAAGTATGGGTTGAATATGAGAACCAAGAGACACAAATTACAGTTACCTTATCTCCTATTGGAAAGCCTAAGCCAAGAAAACCTCTGCTCTCTTATAAATTCAATCTCTCCGCAGTTTTGAAAGAATCTATGTACGTTGGTTTTTCTTCTTCCACTGGCTCTCTCCATAGCTCTCACTACATTCTTGGATGGAGCTTCAAACTAAATGGAACAGCACCATCCATTGACCTAACAAAGTTACCAAAGCTCTCACTTACAACCCGCAAAAGCCGATCAAAAGTCTTATACATAGTGATACCTTTCGTTTCAGCGGCCTTTGTTCTTATTTTAGTCACTTTCCTTTTCCTCTATGTGAAGAGGCGGTTTAAGTACGCAGAAATAATTGAAGATTGGGAAGTTGAGTTTGGTCCACATCGCTTCTCATACAAAGATTTGTACCGAGCAACCAATGGGTTTAATGAAAAAGAGTTGCTTGGAAGTGGTGGATTTGGGAGGGTTTACAGGGGGGTTTTACCTGTGTCCAAATTAGAAGTTGCAGTCAAGCGAGTCACACACGAATCCAACCAAGGTATTAAGCAATTTATTGCAGAGGTTGTGAGTATTGGCCGGCTCCGACATAGAAACCTTGTTCAATTATTGGGTTATTGCCGGAGCAAAGGGGAGCTCCTTTTGGTATATGATAACATGCCAAATGGGAGTCTTGACAAGTATTTGTATGGTCAAGAAAAGCTGACCCTTAATTGGATCCAACGATTCAAAATTATCAAAGGAGTAGCATCAGGTCTTTTATACCTCCACGAGGATTGGGAGCAAGTCGTCATCCACCGAGACGTTAAGGCAAGCAATGTTTTATTAGACTGTGATTTAAATGGTAGATTAGGTGATTTTGGACTTGCAAAACTGTATGATCGTGATACCGACCCCCAAACGACTCATGTGGCAGGTACAATGGGTTATATTGCCCCAGAGCTTGTGAGAACTGGCAAGGCAACACCTTTTACTGATGTGTTTGCCTTTGGTGCCTTCCTGCTAGAGGTTGTTTGCAGTAAGAGACCGTTACATTCTGGTGCACAAGGGGAGCGAATGATTCTAGTTGATCGGGTGTTAGAACACTGGAAATTCGGATCGTTAGCCGATATTGTGGATCCGAGATTAGGCGAATGTTATATAGTAGAGGAGGTAGATATGGTGCTAAAACTTGGTTTGCTTTGCTCACATCCACTACCTAGTGCCAGGCCTAGCATGCGACAAGCTGTGCAATATTTGGAAGGCGATGCACCCCTACCAGACTTATCGGCAATATGTATGAACTTTAGCATGCCTGCATTTCTTCCGAATGAAGGATTTGATTCTTATGTTATGCCACACCCCTCTACAATGACATATGCATCTTTCTCTGGTTTATCTGGTGGTAGATAATAGAACTGACTCTTTAAAGAATTGTTATTTATTTTCTAATTTTTATTTGTCTGATAATATTGTGTAATGACCGGTTGGGTTTCATTATTGGCCTACCCAAAGTTGTTTGGGACTAAAGGCTTTGTTGTTGTTGATAATATTGTTTGGGACTAATGACCGATTGTTTCCAGAATGGTGCTCTCTAGTTAATCTATTTTTTAGTTTTACTTTAAGAGACAAACCTAACCAGATTTTGTGGAGATGGCAATTTTACTGTTCATTCTTTTTATCGTTGGCTTGAGTTTGGTGGAATCCCTAATACTGAATTTCCGAGTATTTGGTGTTCTAACATTTTTCTGAAAATTAAATTTTTTTTATGGCTTGTTAAACAAAATAGGGTTTTAACAAGGGATAATCTTAGTAGAAGGGCTTGGTCTGGTGATAGGCAATATTTGTATATTGTTCAGAGATGGAGTCAGTTGATCATTTATTGGTCGCTTATCATTTGCTAAGTCTGTATGGTCTTGGATTACTACTTATAATAGGTTTGTATTTGACTGCAATATTGTTGTTGACTTATGAGAATTAGATTATTGCATCCCTCTAAAAGATGCTAATTTAGTTGAGATAATTTGTGGTGCTGTTTTATGGAATTTTAGCTTGATTGAAAGCTGGACAGATTCAAGGTGTACAGGTTCTATGGGCCAAGATTAATGCATGCATCAAAGTTCATGCAGCTTGAGATTTGTTGGTGAAGAATGAAGATGGAGAAAATAGTGTTCTTAAGTCTTAGAAATGCTAAATGATGTAGTATGCATGTGCAGTTCCAGTCTCAATCTTTGAAAGGCTAATTTGTTTGGGCCCATCTTTCTGGCCCAATTGATTTTTTCCTTTTCTTAAGCCCGGTTCGGTCTTATCTGTCAACAACACTACATATAAAACTATTAAATTTAAGGAACCAAAACTACCATCTCTCTCATCTTCAGTTTAAATATGTTAGATAAAATGCTTAAAACTAATTAAATTTACATAAGAAATGTTATTGGACGAAATTGCCCCTTGTATCTTCTTCTCTTTATTCCCTTTCTTTCTGCTTATATAAATGAAATATGTCTGGTACATTGACATATTAGCACACTAATATGCATGCTTAAATTTCTCAGGTGATTTTGGTCAAACACATAATAACTATATCTCATGGCTTCAAAACAGAGGGTTTAATTGGGTTGACACTTAGTTTCCAAAATAAATGACTCATAACTAAAATTTAATTATTAAGGGATGGGGTTGGGGCAGGGGCAGAGCCAGATTTTCAGACTATGGGGGTCTAACTTGAATGAGGGTCAAGTATATAAAAATTTTCTACTATAAAGGGGAGTCAATTTCACACTATACATAATATTTTACTTTTAAAGTATATCAAAAATAAGTTATAAATACAAAAAAAAAAAAATTGAAAATGAATGGGGGTCAATTGACCCCCATTCATTAAAGGTAGATTCGCCTCTGGGTGATAACATTAGGGGCGGAGACAGACTTTCAAATAATAAGGTCAAATGTATATCCAAAATCAATCATATAATTTTTTCACAAAAAGTATGGGATAAATTATATACCCCCATTTTCTCTTACTCAACCCATAAATTGATAAAGTTGCTTTTATTAGATAAGGAAGATGAACAAGGGCAATTCCGTCAAGAAAAATGTTGACAATGAAGTGCTCATATTAATCTACTTGGTCTTAATTAAACATGTTGTGGAAATATATAACGTCATAACATTTAAATGGATAAGCATCTAAATTTGAACTTTTAATGAAAATATATATAAAAATCGGAGTTATGACTGATTGGCTGTTTGGTGCATTTCCCATGCTACTGCATGTTGCTGCTGTTCCTTGCAATTAAGCTTTTATCATGACTTCGTAGAGAACGGAGTAGGTCCGATGCCCATCGGACCTACTTTTAGGTTCAACGACATGATGGCCATCTGATCTAATTTAAGATATGTGCATACGGAAATTGAAACAGATGCGCACGAATTTTGAAGTGTTCCACACGAATTTTAAAGCAAATAGACGGTGATTAAACCCATCGAACCAGAGTAGGTCCGATGCCCATCGGACCTACTCTCAAGTCGTATCAGTAAATAAGTTTGGTCTATATCATATTAAATGAACCAAGTGCAAACAAAACACTAGCAGCAGTGTTGTTTGATTCGTTAACTCAAATAATTTTAAATGAACCAAGTGCAACCAAAATTTCCATAATTTATTCTGGAATGAGGCAAGCGTCCGTTGGTTGTTGGGAACTGGTAACCTCCGTATTACTAGAGAGGCACTGTTATGCAAAGTCAGATGATCTGAACTGTTCTTTTAATTTTGCATGAATCTCAGAGCACAAATAATATTGGCTTCCTGCATTATCCAACTAGGCAACGCTTTTGAATTAATCTGAAGCCGTAAAGTTGTGAGCCTCACGGTGAAGTACTATAAAAGATACGCGTCCAATTGTTGGGCCAATTCCCGTGCTTTTTTCACAAATTTGTGTGATTTTCCTATGTGGGTTTGGTTCACCACTATACAAGTTACTAGTTGGTCCTACTTACAGTACACAGTGAGATGCATCAACAAAAAAAACTATTTTTCTATTTGTAGCATTTTTTTTTATCAAAATGAGGTAAATTAAGTCTTTGGTACCTATTTAGTACCATTGAAAACTTCCACCAACTCGAACGCTCTAACCTCCTCCACTTGAGCAAGTTGTTTTGAAGAAAATTATTTTTTTAATATTTAAGTTGTTTTTTTCACATTTATACATTTTATATTTCTGAATATTTGTCTGATGATTGTATGAATATCATTCTTGACAGCTTGACTTTATACTAAATTAATTTGAAATTTATAAATTTTACATATAAATGTATCACTAATAAAATAAATTGGTTTCAACAAGTTGAATTCATAGTTCAATATCTGTTTGTCAAATATCTTTGTATCTGATCCTATTATCCTATCATCTCTATCTATATAAAATCACTCTAATGCCGGGTAAATATATAACATAGACAGAGACTCACGTTCCATATATATAAAGCTGGGCTATGGTGAGTTGTGAAGTAAGAGGTCATTTTTACTTCACGCTCGTATTTTCATTTTGGAAATCGAAACAACTGATCCGAACCACTCAACATGTTCTAAATATTGAAATGTGCTTGGAGACTAAATTTTGCATTTTTTTGAATGTTTTTACTATTTATTAAGCCACTTTGAAAATCGCTGATCCGGTGGTCCAGAAATTTTTACCGTTCACAGTGGATCAGCGATTTCAAAGTGGCTTACTAAATAGTAAAAAAATTCCAAAAAATGTAAAATTTAGTCTCCAAGCGCATTTCAATATTTAGAACATGTTGAACGGTTTGGATTGGTTGTTTGGATTTTCAAAATGAAAATATAGCGTGAAGTAAAACGTTGTTTTACTTCACAACTCACCATAGTCTATCTCTCTCTCTCTCTCTATATATATATATATATAGGACCTGGCTAGTTCTAACCCTATATAATTAATATCTGTTTGTTGAATATCTTTGTATCTCGAATTAATTATCTTTATAAAATCACTCTAATGCTTGTTCTGAGAAGGCTCTTCTGGTCATATAATTAATATCTGTTTGTTCTCACATGAATAAATAATATCCTCAAATCCTTTATATTCTCAAATCCAAAACAACTTGCTGGCAAAGACATAACTTGTTTCTTTAGCTATGCTCATGATTAAAAACTTCGCTTTCGCTTTTCTCCTCCTCTTAAAAATCACATTCTCAATCAGCCAAGAAGTGGAATTCACATTCAATGGATTCTCTGGCGCAAATTTAACCCTGGACGGTGAAGCTTACATCGAGTTGAATGGCCTTTTGAGGTTAACAAACGACACGGCTAATGTATATGGTCATGCCTTCTACCCCTCTCAATTCGCTTCGGCAGAACCACCTCTTCCTTCTCAACCACATTTGTATTTGCAATTATTTCGAAGGACCTTGGCCTCAGCAGCGATGGGATGGCCTTCTTCATCTCCCCCTCGAAGAATCTCTCTGCCGCCTTGCAAGGACAATACTTGGGCCTCCTCAATGATCAAAACAATGGCAATCCCACTAATCATATTTTTGCTGTTGAGCTTGACCCTGTAGCTAACCGTGATTTCAACGATATAAATAATAACCATGTTGGCATTGATATAAATAGTTTGAATTCAAGCCGATCTGCTCCTGCCGGCTATTATGCCGACGATTCAGGTGCTTTTCAAATTTTGAGCCTTAGCAGTCGTAAAGCAATGCAAGTATGGGTTGAATACGAGAGCCAAGAGACACAAATTACTGTTGCCTTATCTCTCATTGGAAATTCTAAGCCAAGAAAACCTCTACTGTCTTATAAATTCAATCTCTCAAATGTTTTGAACGATTCTATGTACGTTGGTTTTTCTTCTTCCACTGGCGCTTATTATACCTCTCATTACATTCTTGGATGGAGCTTCAAACTAGATGGACCAGCACCATCCATTGACCTATCAAAGTTACCAAAGCTCCCACGTACAACCCCCAAAGGCCAATCAAAAGTCTTAGACATAGTGATACCGTTTGCTTCAGCGGCCTTTATTCTTATTTTAGTTGCTTTCCTTTTCCTCTATGTGAAGTGGAGGCTCAAGTACGCAGAAGTGCTTGAAGATTGGGAAGTTGAGTTTGGTCCACATCGCTTCTCATACAAAGATTTGTACCGAGCAACCAATGGGTTTAATGAAAAGGAGTTGCTTGGAAGTGGTGGATTTGGGAGGGTTTACAAGGGGGTTTTACCTGTGTCCAAATTGGAAGTTGCAGTCAAGCGAGTCACACACGAATCCAACCAAGGTATCAAGGAATTTATTGCAGAGGTTGTGAGTATTGGCCGGCTCCGGCATAGAAACCTTGTTCAATTATTGGGTTATTGCCGGAAGAAAGGGGAGCTCCTTTTGGTATATGATTACATGCCAAATGGGAGTCTTGACAAGTATTTGTATGGTGAAGAAAATCCGACCCTTAATTGGATCCAACGATTCAAAATTATCAAAGGAATAACATTAGGTCTTTTATATCTCCACGAAGATTGGGAGCAAGTAGTGATCCACCGAGACGTTAAGGCAAGCAATGTTTTATTAGATTGTGATTTAAATGCTAGATTAGGTGACTTTGGCCTTGCAAGACTATACGATCATGATACCGACCCTCAAACCACCCATGTGGCTGGTACAATGGGTTATATTGCCCCAGAGCTTGCAAGAACTGGCAAGGCAACACCTCTTACTGATGTGTTTGCCTTTGGTGCATTCCTGCTAGAGGTTGTTTGCAGTAAGCGACCGTTACATTCCAGTGCACAAGGGGAACGAATGATTCTAGTTGATCGCGTGTTAGAACACTGGAAATTCGGATCGTTATCCGATATTGTGGATCCGAGATTAGGCGAATGTTATATAGTAGAGGAGGTAGATATGGTGCTAAAACTAGGTTTGCTTTGCTCACATCCACTACCTAGTGCCAGGCCGAGCATGCGACAAGCTGTGCAATATTTGGAAGGCGATGCACCCCTACCAGACTTATCAGCGACATATGTGAACTTTAGCACGCTTGCAATGCATCAGAATGAAGGATTCGATTCTTATGTTATGTCACATCCCTCTACACTAACATCTTTCTCTGGTTTATGTGGTGGTAGATTATAGAACAGACACTTTGTTTTCTAATTTTTATTTAACTGATAATATATATTGTATAATCAGATGTTATTGTTGGAAATTGTAAACTTAATTATTAGTCAAATGTAATACTTAATGTTGGAATCCTCTAGAAGTCATGTTGTAGTCTTCTAGCACATATTGGAAGATGAAAAATCGTATCTCAGAAATAGAAGAGGTTTATGAGAGGATTAAATGTTATTTATTGATAGTAGAGTGTGTAGAAAGTTCCTATGAGTCTATATAATATGAAAAAAGTTTTTCAATTTAAGAGAGTAAGAGAATATTGATAGTAGAAGTTAAATTTCTGTCATAGAGTGTTCTCTTTTTCAATATTAAATATATTAAGTTCATATCAAATACTAACTAATTGGTGTCAGAGCCATGGCCAGCTCCACAGGAATTCGTTGGGACAAGTTTTGTTGACGCGGCTTACAAAGAACAACTACGATAATTGGAGTATACAAATGAAAGCCTTGCTCGGTGCACAAGATGCCTGGGAAGTAGTTGAAGTCGGCTATGAAGAGCCGGCGGCAACGGCCAATCATACGGCAAATCAACTGAAGGCGCTCAAATCATATGGCCAATCATACGGTAAATCAACTCTCAAATTTACTCATTTTAATGTTTTTCTATTAAAAATTTAAAATATATTTAAAATTCAAAATTTATGAAGTACCCACTTTATCCTTTATTCAAAAATAAAAAATAGTATGATGTTTCTGAAAAAATGTGAGTCTTCTAAATAGTCAGTTTTCGAGGGCAAATGAGTCATTTCTCTACTTGTGACGCTTACACAATAATATATCTAAATAGCCACGTGTAATTGTTAGAAGTAGATAAATGACCAATTTTCCCTCAAAAACATATTACATTTTTTTTATTTTAGTTTCGAAGGGTAAATATGATATTATGAAATTTTAGAGAGCAAAATACGTAATTTCTAAGTTTTTGAGGGGTATACATGAAATTCCCCTAATATTTTTATCGGGGAGATAAGAAAGAAGGAGAAGGCGTGATGAATAAGATTTCCGCTCTTCTTCTTTATATATATATATATAAAAAGAAAGAATCAAGTTGGTAGGACATGTTGACCTTTGTTAAATTGCCGGATTAGGAAAAAACAACGAAGTCCGTAGCTTGATTGGTAATAATAATTAGATAGAATAACTCTGCCTGTGGGCTCCAAAGTAGGTGTTGAAGAAGAGATTCAAGAAGTACATCACCTTAACCATAAAATAATTATCCAAAGTAGGTGGGTAGTTGATTCCCTTCTCCTACCGGATAGTCCCACATGGACAGCTTACATATCATCATCTACTGTCGATTCCCTTCTCCTACCGGATAATCCCACATGGACAGCTTACATATCATCATCTGCTGCTAATCCTGTTAACGCATTTTTTTTCCAAAATTTTTATTAATAAAAAAAAGAGTGAGTCTATGTTACTATGCATAGCACAGATTAGTCCGTACTACGGAGTCATATTTTTATTTTGAAAATCCTAATGGTCGATCGGAACCGTTCAACGTGATCTCCACATGAATATGTACTTACATGCTAAATTTTATATTTTTTCAAATTTTTTTTTACTATATTTTAGGATAGGTAGAAAATCACTTGATCTGAAAATTCTGGACCATCCAAAAACAGTGATTTTCTACCTATCTAAAAAAATAGTAAAAAAATTCTAAAAAAAAAAAAATTTAGCCACAAGTATATTCTCATATGGAAATCATGTTGAACGGTTCGGATCGACCGTTATGATTTTGAAAATGAAAATATTAATCCGTAGTACGGACCAATCCGTGCTATGCATAGTACCATAGACTCACTCTAAAAAAAAAATACTAAATTTCAAAATCTACACCCTTTTTTCAAAAATTTCGGAATCTGCCCAATCCGGTAAATTATTTACCGGAAATAGGCCCTCGATCCGCAAAATTATTTTTCAGATTTAGGAATTGTCTTTTGGGAAAATAATTCTGCGAATCCAGCATTTTTCTGTGGAATTTTTTTTATAGATGTTTTAATTTTTTGATTAGTTATGTGAAGTTTTATTTGGTAATTGTTTGAATATACGAATTTTTTCCAAAAAAGAGTGTACATTTTGAAATTTAGTAATTTTTTTAGATATTAATAACAATTTCGGATTCTTTTTTGTACCAAACCTGAACGCATTTCTAATTCTCAGGAAAAAAAACAAAATAAACAAAGAATCAGTCAACTAGATCAGATCAGATACATGTTCTTTCACCTACCCACATTACAATCTCATCTCCTACCAATTTCAGATCAGATACATGTTCTTTTACTGAATTCGAATCAGACGGTCTGGATCTAAACTTAAAAATTGAGTTACTTTAGAGGATCCGTACCCGCACATGTTTTCAATGGGCCTGTTGTATGTTCTTGTACAATCCACCGTGTAGGATCTGGGCGATTTTTTTTTATAAATCATCATAAAAAAAATGAAAATCTGAAAGGAGGTTGATTGCTTACTTTTTTTTACAAAAATTATCAATACTGAAAAACATTTTGGTACTTACTTTTGAATTTCGAATTTGAACTTCTGTATGCACTTTTTTTATTTCCGAAATTTATTTTCAGTCCTCACATTCTCTCTACTTCCACCAAATATAAAATTTATTTAAAATTTATTTTAGGTCCCCACACTCTCTCTCCTCCCCCAATTTAAACATTAATTGGAAACTTTCATTGAAATTTTCAATTGATATTTTTTTTTATTACAGTGCAATCATTTTAAACAAATATTTAATCATTTGCGTTAGAAAAAAAATGGTTAAAATGTATATTTCAAATTCTAATCTTATTATTTGCAAAGATTTATTGTTGTGTACAATTAGGAAAGATAAATAAAAGATGATAGCAGGGAACAAGTAGGGACGACAAAAAGTCACGTAGACCGATATAATCACGGTAAAGAATGGCTCCGTCACAACATGCACCGTTCATTCATGTGTCGTGGTGAATAAGTTGCATGCTATGACATGTGTGCTTCTGACGCAAGGCGGTCCCGAAACTGTCTTGCCCGATAAACTCAAGTACTCGGTTTTAAAGTAATAGAGGAGTAAAAGTAACACAAAGAACTCGAACGCACAAACACAACTTTTCTATTCAATAATCAATTAGTCTCTTAGAGGGGTATTGATACATTTTTCAAGGAAAACAAAGTTAAAAGCTGACATAGGAATTGTAAACTAATAAATACTATAAATGCTAATTTTCGTAAACCAACAAATGTTGAATTTCCCATGCGTTCAAACTAATTGAAATTGACTAAGACTCTTGAAGACCATGTCATTTTAATTATTTAGGAGACCAAGCCATTTAGAAGACCACCCATGCAGCCAACGAGATTCATTGAATGTATGGTAAGAAAATATTATCGACTCCATAGTTGTCGCTTTCTAAGCTTATTGTACTACCAATAAGCTTTCCACAGAATCGTTTAAATATTATGTAGGGCAAATGAGGGGTTCATATGAGCGAAATATCCAATTAAAGATTTTTTTTTTTACATTCAATAAGATGTGCATGCGGTTTAAATGGGTTCTGAGATTATTCAATATTAAACTGTTGTATATTTTACAGCAAAACAGAGAGCCTCCTATTAAATAGCTCAAATTAGTTATGGTTAATGTCTTCCTTTGTTTCAAATACTGTTATAGAGAAAAGCATTGACTTCTAAAAGAATATGTTCCTGAAATTTAAGTTTTTTATTCAAACATAATCACGTAGGGCGACAAAAAGTCACGTAGATCGATATAATCACGGTAAAGAACGGCTCCATCACAACATGCGCCGTTCATTCATGTTTCGTCGTGAATAAGTTGCATGCTATGACATGTGTGATTCTGACGCAAGGCGGTTCCGAAATTGTCTTGCCCGATAAACTCAAGTACTCGGTTTTATGGTAATAGAGAAGAGTAAAAGTAACACAAAGAACTCAAACACACAAACACAACTTTTCTATTCAATAATTAACTAGTCTCTTACATGGGTATTGATACATATTTAAAGGAAAACAAAGTTAAAAGCTAACATAGGAATTGTAAACTAATAAATACTATAAATGCTAATTTTCGTAAACCAACAAAAGTTGAATTTCCCATGCGTTCAAACTAATTGAAATTGACTAAGACTCTTGGAGACCAAGTCATTTTAATTATTTAGGAGACCAACCATTTAGAAGATCACCCATGCAGCCAACAAGATTTATTGAATGTATGGTTCAGATTTCAAGTTGCACAAATAAATTCTTGATCGGCTTGGATTTGGTGTGACCTTCGTCCGTATCCGAATCCGAATCGGTTATCACCTCGGAACGCAATATCATCCCGAGACGCACTGCATCAAGCTCCCCGAGTTGATTGAAGCTTGTCCTCAAGCTTGAGTTCACTTCATAGTACTTGTGGAGATGACTCACGTTGAATGTATTAGAGATGTGCAAATCGTCAGGCAACTTCACACGGTAGGCATTTGCTCAAAACTTTTCCAAGATCTCGCACGGTCCCACCTTTATTTTCTTAAGTTTGTGATATTCACCTCGGGAAAACCGTTCCTTTTGCAAATAGACCTAAACTAATTCTCTGACTTCGAAAAAGATGACTTAGTCATAATAACACAACATGATGTGAGCGAAACTATCATGTGTTAGTCACGATACGACAGGAATTTACTTCGGTAACAATGTTTTGCTGTGAAAAAAGCATTATTTTCTGAATGCATGTAATTTTACGAGCGGGCTGAAGAAAAGGAAGAAATCCGGAGGAATAGGCCAGAGAAATAAAAAGAGAAAATCAATGGGCTGAAAAGATGGGCCCAGGCCCAAACAAAGAAGAGGTGGTACAGCACAAACAGAAATCGGAAATGGAGATGAGCAATGGTTTTGAACTGGAGAAGAAAAGAAATGAAGAACAGAAATTGCTGAAGTCGAAATGGTGCTAATTAATTGGAACAAGGGATGAGACGATGAGTTCGTCTGTGTTGACTGTTGACTTGGTCAACCGAGCAATTAAGAGTGTATTTATATATAGGTAGAAAAACACTTTTTTTAGAATTTTTTTAGAATTTATAGATAGGTAGAAAAATATTTGATCTGAATGGTACATAATTTTTAAATCAAGTGATTTTCTACGTATCTAAAAAAATTCTAAAAAATGTAAAATTTGGTTTGCAAGTACATATATATTCATATGGAGATCAAGTTGAACGGTTCGGATCAACCGTTATAATTTTGAAAACTCAAATATTGAGCCGTAGCACGGAGGCCCTCTATGCTACGCGTAGCATATTAGCCAGATTATATATACAAAGAGAGAGCGAGAGAGATGGGCTATTGTGCTTTGCAAAGTAAACTCCTCCGTTTACTTCGGGCCATTTTCCGGATTTTGAAAATCCAAACAACCGATCCGAACCGTTCAACATGTTCTAAATATTGAAATGTGCTTGCAGACTAAATTTTATATTTTTTGGAATTTTTTTACTATTTATTAAGCCACTTTGAAAATCGCTGATCCGGTGGTCCAGAAAATTTTACTGTTTTTTACTGTTTACAGTGGATCAGTGATTTTCAAAGTGGCTTAATAAATAGTAAAAAAATTTCAAAAAATGTAAAATTTAGTCTGCAAGCACATTTCAATATTTATAACAAGTTGAACGGTTCGAATCGGTTGTTATTTTCAAAATGCAAAATATGGCCCGAAGTAAACGGGGGTTTTACTTTGCAAAGCACAATAGCCCATCTATATATATATATATATATATATATAGAGGAGGGATCTAGTTACCACAATTTATAGTTACAACAAAGTTACCACAACTATTTTCTACATTTTTAAAGTCCAAATCGTCGATCCAAACCGTTCAACATAATCTCCACAATAAAATGTGCTTGCAGATCAAATTTTACATTTTTTTTGAATTTTGTTACTATTTATTAAGTATTTTACAAAAACTAGTCAAATTCAGACCATTGAATTTTGTACCAATCTTAATAAATAGTAAACAAAATCACAAAAATGTAAAATTTGATCTGGAAGCACATTATATTGTGAAGATAATGTTGAACGGTTTGGATCGACGATTTGGACTTTAAAAATGTAGAAAATGGTTGTGGTAACTTTGTTGTAACTCAAAATTGTAGTAACTAGAACCCTGGTACGGGGAGTATATATATTGTTTGATATTTAGCATTTTGGACACATTTTATAAAGTTTATGTCTCTCTTCCTTTCTCTTTGCTAATTCGGATTTGATATATCACTGATTCTATGGCTAATCTTACTTGTACATGCCTTTTGTCCAAAAAATAATTGAATGCAAAAAAACTCATAATAACAAAATTCTTGTACTTAGTTATTACTGTATTTTAAGTCTTATTATCATTTAAAGTTCTTTTTTGTTATTAAAATGCAAACAAGAAATTAAAGGCATCATGTAGTGTACATAAATTACAGTCTTTGCTGTTTTCACTGTCAAGAAAATTAAAAGCAATGTATAGACCAAAATGGAAATGGCCTTATAATATTTAGACAAATTGTTAAAGAGAAAAGTTTATGTAAATTTCTACCAATTATTTTGTCCAAATAAAGGTACAATATAACATTGCATAAACTCAAGATAGGAACTTCTTGATTTATAGATAGAATTTTACGAATACGGGTCTTCTTACGAATCTTTAAAATTATGCATATGTCCTCCTAAATACACCGAATAGAGTAATTGCTGAATGGACCTAAAATTGTTCTCTTCGCAAATAGTTCACATTTAGTTCACATTTAGTGTCAGTACTGGTACACCAGTGCATTTTGTTTTCAATTATCAGTATGGAGAACATAACCAATATCAGTGGGCACTTGGCTCCATATTTTTAACTTACCAGTATTCATCAGTAAAATTTTATACACAGGTAGTAATGAGAACTTAATTAACAGCATAATCATATTTGCAAGATTAAAAGCAGAAATAATGATATTTATTGTAATATGAGACAGAAGGTGAATGAGAAAATTATATTTCATATTACTGATTTGTTTGTACAGTTGGCATTATATAGCCAAAGAAAGTAAAAGCGCTGTTGGAAAATAAACGGTGACTTCCTATAAAAGAAATAAAAGTTGAGTAACTTTATATACCAAATTTAGTTGCTCTCTTTAATTCCTAAATTAGCCTACGATGAACTAAACCCATTAAGGGTCTCTGAGGCTATTATTAGTAATACGACTTATTTTTAACAAATAAGAACATAATAATTTTTCTAAAAGAATCCCCATTGTTCTTAAAATTGCAGGTTCACCCACAGTTCTATAATCCAAAAAAAATACAATAATTTGCCAATAATTTCCTAAGTAGTCACATTAAAAATCTGCGGTACTCTGGCCATGCTGTTAGCATAATTGAATGCTTGATCTGCGCGCCATGATCCTATCATAGTAATCACACCCTTCTTTTCAACTCGTCCAGTCTTTGTTTCCCAGCTAAACAACTTCTCAGCTTTATCTTTATACTTCACCCGCACAGCGATGTAAACAAAATGTCCATCAAACCCTACCGGACGTATGATGCGTCGCTTGTAGAATATATCGGACAGACTTTTGTGGCGCAACTGCATGCCAAGACAGAATTCAAGCGCATCCACCATGCTGTCCCAACTTGCCGTATGTATCCTATCCCAGCGGGACCGCCCAGTCAAGCTCCACACCTCGATCCCACCAATCCAAGCATGGCAACAAGTGATTTTACCAGCATAGGTCCCTACATCAGTGACTCCTCCTAATACCTTCCCTTCAATGACCGGCAACGATAGGGACCCTGCTATATCCCTCTTTACATCATACCACAGAAGGTACTTTCCACAACACCAATATATCACCCCCTTCGTGCACAAAGCTTTAACCGCTATTGAAATCGTGTTAATATATATGCTTTGGCTCGAACGGGTCCATTTGCCGGTGTCTGAACGAAAGACGTCAAACTTGCACATGCGACCATCCCTTTGCTTGTCCAGTAGAGGGTCCACAATAATGAACCGATCAGGCAACTCGCAAGGATCATACACTAGACCCATTTCAATGCGGCAATATTTCTTCCCGACAACATTTGGTACAAACGCCGTATCTTTGGTAGCAGGATTACACACACAGAGGGACATCTTGCCTCTAAATTCACCGAAAAGGAGAAGTAGGCCATTTGTCGAGGAGACTAGAATGATATCACGAGAGTTAGGATTGAGGAAATCGAGGGATGGGTCGGGGACACCTACAAGTGTCAGGTCGGAGAAGAACGATAACCCGCTACGCGTCATGTAAACCAAGCAGCTTGATGAAGTGTCCGCTGAGCGGGATTGTTCGGCAGCAAATTCGGCATCCGTGCTTATGAGAGAATACATTTCCTTAGAAATGCATTTGCATCTGTTGAGGAATTTGAAAGGGAGACGAGGGAAGATCTTCTGGTAAATTAGGTGGCCAGGAAGGTCTTTGTGCCTTTTGATAGAAGGGGGAGGCGCCATGATGTAGGAAAAATGGCGATCAGAGAGGGAGAAGCGAGAGAGAGAGAGAGAGAGAGGAGTGTATGGGTTTAATTTAGGAAGACGTTACTTCTATTTTCTGTCAAAATAGACTATTTTCTTATTTTTTGAGCTAAGTATATTTTTGATATTTTTATCTTCGTTTCTTATTTAATTTAAAACTAACAATCTGATTGGTTGATGTAACAATATTGTAAATACTAATTTAGGATCAATATATTTTTAGTGGATACTATCCACAAACCCTTAAAAAATAACTGACATTATGTTAATAATTAATTAACTGTTTGTAGTTTGTAAACTGAAATGAAGGACCAATGTTAGCATTAATTGCTGAAATAATCTTAGCTTTTAAATCCAGCTTATTACGTAAGCTTTGTAAAAATGACAAATTTTGTGATTTCCATAATTAACAGGTCTACATCAAATAATGGGTTTGGGCCTCACTTAAACCGCCATACGTGATTTAATTGAACCGGTCTAAAATGGCATAAGCCGATCTTTAGACCCGCCTAAAGCATAAAATTTTAAGCCACCTATCAAGGTGGTCTAACGTTTAGTCCACACCTGTGACCTAAGCTTGCAAATTATTATTTCTGATCTCATTTATAATTTGTAATCACCATTTAAATTATTTTTAAAATATATAAATTGTTAACTAAATGAAATGATAAAATATTGTACAAATCAATTTTGTCAAAAATTACCAACTAATAATCTATATAAAATGTTCAATTAATTTTATGATAGATTACTAAATAAAAAAATTATATGAAATGTAATATTAATAGCTTTGCCCAGCCATAACTTAAACCACAAATTCTAGTTAAACAAGAAATAACTTAAGCTATGACTTTATTTTAGACCTCAGCCAAATATGAATAACTTTGGCCAGCCTAAATTGAAATAATCAATTTAGACTTCATTAGTCTTAGGCCACAACCAAACACCTTACATTAGATAATACCTAAAAGATGAAATATTATTTTACAGTGATTATTTTAAAAAATTTGACAATGATTTTTCATATTATATAAATTAAATATTGTTTTGTGATGTGTCAAGGATCGTTAATTTTCAAACGTACGTACAATTTCAATTCACTTGATTTACAATAAAATAACCAAATCATGTCTATAATGTTGGATCTCAAACGTAAGTAAATTCTAAGTATAATTTGTTTTTCTGTATTTGTAGGAACTTTTTGTGGTTTTATATATGTAATTTTATTAATTGCTTTTCGCGGTTTTTTTCTAGTCATGACCTCATCTAAGTTGGTCAAACCTTTTACTTTTTTGTTTCTTTTCATCAAAAGATAAATGTTTTACAATTTGGTCCCATCAAATTGGTTGAATTAAGACTTAATTTACAATTATTTATACAAACCTATAGACATAGTTATCTTCTCAAATTAAATCCTCAATTAAGTGCTGTTGGAATTTTATTACCGGATCTGTGTCAGTAATATTAGCCTGATTAAATTTACAATTCAACATATTTTAAGCGAGTTATAATCGTCATATTTCTCAAGATACTTTTTTAAAATAAAGTATTGCCCAGTCTAATAGAAGATAAAATATATATATTTAAGCAATTATAATATTTAACTTCTGTTTCTTTATTAAATATATAACTAAACTCTAAATTGTTCACCTAGAACCTTGATTTAGATTCCATTACAAGTGAAATTTATATCCAATAAAGAACAATAATTTTGTACCTATCTAAAAAATAATAATAAAATTTCAAAAAATATAAAATTTGACCTCCAAGCACATTTTAATATGGAGATCATGTTGAGTACGTTCTTCAGATCGACTATTTGAACTTTCAAATTATAGATAAAAGATGTGAGACAAGATAAAGCATTTTAACCCTCCTCATTACAAGCACACATTTAATATTTTAACCCTCCTCATTACAAGCACACATTATAAGGACACGAGTTACATAATATTGCCTTGCAATACTTCTGAATTAATTATAATTCATATGGGAAAACAATGTCTGAAAAAAAAAAACTTAGATATATATTAGGACATCATGATCCATTGGGCGGACATCTATATTTTGTAGAGCCCTTGGGGACATGTATGTCCTTTATCGCACGGCCGGGTGTACGGCCCTCCCGGTACGCTCTTGCCTGCCGGCCTGTCCGGGTTCAAGGTGCCAGGGGTTATATACTTTCCCGAATTACCTTGGAGCAACATCCGATGCACATTAGAATCCATCTGGAATTCGTTTTCCATGTTCCACACATTCAAATGTCTCTTTTTGACGTATGCTTCAGAAAAGTGTGCAGAACCGATGAGGAAGGCGATTAACATAGCGATGATCACACAACCCGGATATGATCCCATTGTGAAAAATTATTGTGGGTTTTGAGCAATATATATGTCACTACTACAAAAATGGTAATTATACACTGCACATTGTACACGGTTTTCCCTATTTTATACCTAATATGATTTTTTGAAAGCCCAAAAAATCTGCGGGAATTATACACGGACATTTAGTTAAGAATTAGTGTAGAATTGTTTGAGAGAGCTACACGGTTTATTAAGGATCAAAAATCTGTGTGGAAAGAAGACCGTGTGGAAAAAATTGAGAGAGCTACACGGATTTTTGTTAAATATCCGTGTAGGAATATATACACGGGTTTTTGATAATATATCCATGTAAAATGGTAGAAATGTACACGGATTTTACTATAAATAGCCGTGTATGATTATTTAGAGAGCTACACAGATTAATAAGTATAAATCCGTGTATAAAAGGCTGTGTAGGGTTTTAATTAGTATAAAAGGTCTTCTCCTTCCAGCGCCGTTTTGATCAAGTCTTTTATACTGTCTCTCTCTCGCTCTCTCTGTATTGAATGTTGATCTGATTTCTGCAAAGGCTAACAGCTGGGATCAGAGATCTTTGAAGTTTTTATTTTCTCCTCTCTATCTTTCTAAGGTTAGTATATATATATTTTTTTTTCCTTTTCTTTCTCTAATTTTATGTTACTTATTATTGCTAATTTAGGTCATGTGTAATTCATGCATGCTTGATTTCTTAAGATAATGCAAAAACGGTGGAAAGTTCGGTTGGGCGGGAGCCGAAGCGTGGAGGCAGCCACGCAAAAGCGGGGGGAAGTCGGCTGAGTGGGGAGCCCAAGTGTGGGGGCGCCCACGTTTGAAAAAAATTTGAAATTTGAAAAAAATTGAAATTTGAAAAAAATTTGAAATTTGGAAAAATTTTGAAATCGAAAAAAAATTGAATTTAAAGGAGAATTTTATTCTCTATTATGCATGCATGCACATATATGTTGATCAATGTATTTTATTGGAGTTGAAATGTTGGAGATCTTTAACCAAGAGGCATCATGTCATGGATCAGATGGGCACTCTACTTTTTTATATATTGGATCTAATACAACTAGTTTGTATAAAATTTTGGTCCAAACTAGATCATAGCCCAACGTTTTGGCAACATGAGCCCAACGTTTTGGCCAAAGCTTGATCACATGCTTACTTGATGTACAAACATTGTATTGGATCTTGAGGAGTATATGTTATATGTGGATCACATGGGATTGTATATGGACAAAAGGCAATATGTATATATATGTTGATGCTTTTATGCTTTTTTTGTTATATATGTTGATGCTTTTATGCTTTTTTGTTATATATGTTGATATTAGAATTTTATGCTTTATGGTTTCGGTTAGAATTTTGTAATGATAAATATGGATTTGTATAATTTTGTAATGATAAATATGGATTTCTATAATTTTGTAATGCTAAATATGGATTTGTATAATTTTGTATAATTTCATGTACATGAATTTTAAATCGCTATCTGAAAAATTTAAATACTGACTAGCAAAACAGGAGGCTAGCTAAAAAAAAAACTAAAAAAAAAATTATAAGACAATCATACACGGATATTTAACAAAATTCCGTGTAAGAATAGTAATTTATAAAATAATCCATGCACGAATATATTTCTACATGGATTATTGGATAAATGTTCGTGTAGGATTGTTTCATACACAGACATTTATCCAATAATCCGTGTATGAATCTATTCGTACATGGATTATTAGATAAATATCCGTGTAGAATTGTTAAGAGAGCTACACGGATATTTAGTTTAAAATCCGTGTAGAAAGAGGAGAGCTACACTGATATTTAGTAAAAAATTCTTGTATAAAGATTAATCGTACACGGATATGAGATTAAAAGTCCGTGTAGAAAGAGAAATCGTACACGGATGTTTAGGTAATATCCATGTAGCTCGGTTATATGGAGAGCGACACAGGCAGGTCTTTGTACACGGCTCTTTATAAAGTAATCCGTGTAGAAATCGTTGTAATCGCACACGGGTAAATATCCGTGTGTAGTTATTGACCTATTCTTACACCCTCGCTTTATACACAGCAGGAAATCCGTGTAGCTCTTCCATTTATGTCCGTGTACAATCTCCTTGTTTGTAGTAGTGTGTTAAGCTGGGAATGAAGAGCTCTATTTAAAGCAAGTAAAGATAGTGGTGAAAGCAAAAATGAACATGGATTGATGATCTAAGTACCAAGGCACTTCATATTGTCGGTAAAGATAGCATATTAAGTGGGACCTCAATGATTAAGTGAACCTTAAATATATATATATATATATATAGGGGGAATCTGTTATATACCCATCAAACTTTCGAAATTGGGTATATACCCATATCCCATTCAAAAATTACCTCAAATTTGAATGGGATATGGGTATATACCCAATTTCAAAAGTTTTGATGGGTATATACCCAATTATGCCATATATATATATATATATATATAGAGAGAGAGAGAGAGAGAGAGACTAAGGTCAAGTGGTAGTTTCTAGCCCCCAGTGCTACCAAGTCGTTTTCTGATTTTCAAAGTCCAAATGGTCGATCCGAACCATTCAAGTTGATCTCCATATTGAAATGTACTTGGAGATCAAATTTTACATTTTTTGGATATTTTTTACTATTTATTAAGCCACTTTGAAAATTGCTAATCCATGTGAACAGTAAAAACAGTGCAATCAAATTCTGGACCATATAATCAGTAATTTTCAAAGTGGCTTAATAAATAGTAAAAAAATTCCAAAAAATGTAAAATTTGATCTCCAAACACATTTCAATATGGACATCAACTTGAACAGTTCAGATCGACCGTTTGGACTTTAAAAATCTGAAAACGACTTGGTAGCACTGGGGGCTAGGAACTACCACTTTGACCTTAGTCACTCTATATATATAGAGAGAGAGAGAGAGAGAGAGAGTAGGGCTATTGTACTTCGCGAAGTAAAACGAAGTTTTACTTCACGCTCATACTCCCATTTTCAAAATCCAAAACGTCGATCCGAACCGTTCAAGTTGTTCTCCATATTGAAATGTGCTTGGAGACCAAATTTTACATTTTTTGGAATTTTTTACTATTTATTATGCCACTTTGAAAATCGCTGATCCATTATGAACAATAAAAAATAGTAAAAAATTCTGGACCAATGGATCAGCGATTTTCAAAGTGACTTAATAAATAGTAAAAAAATTCCCAAAATTGTAAAATTTGGTCTCCAAGCACATTTCAATATAGAGAACAACTTGAACAGTTCGGATCGACGTTTTGGATTTAGATCATCAATCCATTACAAAAAAGCATATTAACTAAACTCTAACTTCATATTCCGAAAAGCATATTAACTAAACTCTAAATTTTTCACCTAGAACCTTGATTTAGATTCCATTACAAGTGAAATTTATATCCAATAAAGAACAATAATTTTGTACATATCTAAAAAATAATAATAAAATTTCAGAAAATATAAAATTTGACCTAAGAGCACATTTTAATATGAAGATCATGTTGAGTACGTGCTTCAGATCGACTATATGAACTTTCAAATTATAGATAAAAGATGTGAGACAAGATAAATCATTTAACCCTCCTCGTTACAAGCACACATTTAATATTTTAACACTCCTCATTACAAGCACACATTACAAGCACACATTATAAGGACACGAGTTACATAATATTGCCTTGCAATACTTCTGAATTAATTATAATTCATATGGGAAAACAATGCCTGAAAAAAAAAACTTAGATATATATTACAGAGAAATATATTAGGACATCATGATCCATTGGGCGGACATCATGATCCATGGGGCGGACATCTATATTTTGTAGAGCCCTTGGGGACATGTATGTCTTTTATCGCACGGCCGGGTGTACGGCCCTCCCGGTACGCTCTTGCCTGCCGGCCTGTCCGGGTTCAAGGTGCCAGGGGTTATATACTTTCCCGAATTACCTTGGAGCAACATCCGATGTATGTTAGAATCCATCTGGAATTCGTTTTCCATGTTCCACACATCCAAATCTTTCTTTTCGACGTATGCTTCGGAAAAGTGTGCAGAACCGATGAGGAAGGCAATTAACATAGCGATGATCACACAACCCGGATATGATCCCATTGTGAAATTTTATTGTGGGATTTGAGCAATATATTAAGCTGCATTAGGGATGAAGAGCTCTATTTAAAGCAAGGCAGAGATAGTGGTGAAAGCAAAATGAACATGGATAGTTGGTCTAACTACCAAGGCACTTCAAATTGTGGGTGGAGAGAGCATATAAAGGTATCATGATTTTTTTTTTGTTAAATCTCAGTGCGGACCTCAATGATTAAATGGGACCTCAATGATTAAATTAAACTTAAATATAGAGAAATTATAGAAAAAAATTGGTTGTTAAATATACTTTTCGAAATTGTTCTCATAAAACAAAACTATCCAAAAGAATTACAAAGGAAACAAGTCAAATTTAAAAGAAAATTATTCAAAAATATGTAAAAAAAAAGATGGAGATGATATATGATTGGTGAAACGTTTGTACACAGAGGCTGAGCAAGAAAATAGGATAGGGTGGGACAAGATACAGATTACATAATTAATTTTAAACACAGGAATAGTTTTGTAAATTTTTTTAGAAAAAAAAAATGCAACAAAAAAAGCATATTTTGAAGGAAAAAAACAATAACTTGAATTAGAAATAGACAAGTGCCTTCTCCTGACATGGCTCCGCTATTGTTGGTACACCGACAGCCTGTAGCCTTCAAATACATATATAGTTTGTTTCCCTACTTGGAGGGTTCATCAAACGAGAAAAATGTAGAGAAAAAAATAAAAATAAATTACCAAATAAAATAATTACCAAATACATGTAGAGAAAAATATACTTTAGAGAAATTATTCAACATTTTTTTCTAATTTAGAAAAAAATAATTCCACATTTTTTTCTAATTTTGTTCTTCCTTAATTAATAACTTCAAAATTTAAAAAAAATAAATAAATAAATAATAGTTCAACATAACCAACCGTAACCAAAGTAGTAGCACATATGCTCACTTATAGTTTAAGATTAGATTACACAAATATGCTCAATTTTTAATATTAGAAAAAAGCCCCAGAGGCACCGTCAGGTTGTCACAGTCAGCAGTTAATTAGTTTCACTCTCTTAAGTAGGGACATAGCACCCGCCTTTATGACAGAATATGAGTACCACTTCTGCCTTAGCTAGGGACAGAGATTCTTTTGTTTGCCAAATATTTTTTAAATTATGGATGTATATGGATGTGTAATATTGTATGTTCAGGAACGGATCTACACATAGTTCAAGGATGCTAAGCTACACCCATGATATTGAAATTTTAATCAAATTGAATTTTACTTTTCTTAAAGTTTTATATATATAGTTGAGCACCTATCCTAAAATAATAGATGTTTGCTTGCAGTTAGTGGTTAAGGTTTTATTTTGTGATTGAGAGATCTTGGGTTCTAATCTCACTAACTACAAATTAATAATTATGCATTTTAAGTTTTAGCTCCCAACTAAATTTCCTAGTTTACCCCTGTGTATGTTTAATGGCTAGAGAATATGGATGCTAGCCCTTATAAACTGCATAAAAAATACAAATTATACACAAGTATTTCAAATGAACCGTGTAAAAAGATTATCATACACGGTTCCTTCGGAAAAACCGTATATATATAACTCTTGCTATTATACACGGTTACCCTGCCCGTGTGTCAATCTCTTGTTTTAGTGTCATTTTTCGGAGATTTGACATGGTTCTCTTAGATTAACTGTGTATATAAAGGGTATACAGACACAGTTTCTCAACCGTGTACAATTTATCGACACTTTGATACACGATGCATAACTATATGTCATTAGCGTTTTTAACTGTATATAGTTGCTTTTTATGTAGCAGTGGATATCATCATTGGATTTGTAAATATTTATATGTATTATTGTATAAATTAATGCACTACGGATTGTCGTTCAAAATTAATGAATTAGTACAGATATTTTTCACATGTGACATGAATTAGGGATAATGTCAAATACTTCCAGGCATAGAAAATCAATGCACCTCGGAATGGCATTCAAAATTTCATTAATATTATAAGCCTGAAAGGATTTGGGATTGTCCCTTATTCATGTCACCATGTGAAAAATATGTGTACTGATTCATTAATTTTTGAGCTGCATTCCGTGGTGCATTAAATTATACAATAATAATGATAAAAAATGTGTACTAATTAAACCAATCTGCTATATCTTTCTTTCCTATTCCATGGGGCATTAAATTATACAATAATTATCATAAAATATGTGTACTAATTAACCCAATCTACTAATTAGTGACCCGTTCGGCCTATGTATTAACTCAGAACGCCACAGAAGATCTTCAAACTTGCATGCTCCTAGCACCAGAATTCGCATCATATGAGATATCTCAAACTTTGAGTGTTCAAGGGGCTAGTGCGAAAATGAGCTGAACCATACACACAGTCCATTAAAATACAACTGTGTATGAAAGGTCACAACATTCATATACGGTCATATATTCCTTCATACACGGTTTTTTTCTAAAAACACTGTGTAAGACTTTGCTCAGTTTCCAAACATTATTTTGTAGTAGTACAAGCCGTGTACGATTCATTCGCGCCTCTCAACCATATCCCTGTTAATAAATTTTTTTAGAAGAGATTGTCCCTCAACCGCCTCCACACTTACTTCATTTAGGTCTAGCCCCCTCGACCCCTTGTCTCTTCATTTTCGCTTCATTTTTATTTTCTTCCCTCTAACGGTGTGATAAGTTGAGATTTGCCTCACCTTCATTTCTCCTCGTGTGCACTTTGATTTTTTTTTGTCGATGTTTAACACAATGACACCCGAAACTATGATGAGCTATAAATCTTGACTACTACCATCAAACAGAGAAGAGAAAAATCAATCACGAGTTGATCGATCTATCCAATATTCAATAACTAGCAAGTTTTGTATATATGTTGCATTGACGAAAACTGTCCCCAATTTAACCCGGGCCTTGTTTGGTTTAGTGAAATAATTTAATGAGCAATTTCGTAAGAGGAGAAAATTTAGACTATGAAGAGATTGGTTATTGTTTGTTTGAGATTGGGGGTTGTTCATGTCTTATCTAAGGACTGAGGAGCTTCAATTGTCAGAAAAGATGTATATACTGGCTTTAGGTTTTGTAAGACAACCTTGTACTAAATGTGGTGTAGGCAGTAGTAGTGTTGTAAAAAATGTCTGTTTAGGCTGATTAATCGGCTGATTAGTCATTGGCGGACCGTTACGAATTTTTTCGACTTATCGGCCGATTATTTTCGATTATGACCGATTATTTCTAATTATTCACAATTAATCACTTGACAGTACCTTATCCATCCGACGAGCGCATACTGTTTTCTACAGTGCGAGACAGTAGGTAGAGCTTCTTGTCGGCTTTAAGTATAGATCTCGATTTTCGAGGTTCATATGATTAATGGAAACCATACACTCAATTCAATCTACACATTTAAATCTTATACGGTACCAAAATTTTCTTTTTTAAAAGATTTTTTTTTACTAATTTTCAGATAGAAAAAAAGTTATTGATTTCAAAAATTCTATACGTACCCACGAAATAATTTGAAGCTGTAAAACCAACGAGATACTATGTATATATGTTATAGCCTCATTGTAATGTATATATATATTATGGATAGATATCTTTTCTTATGAATATCAACAGCATCCAAAAAACAACAAGAAGATTATCATCATAAGAAATTTGTTTAAGCCACCAATTCACATGAAAATGAAAGCGAAAATTGACCAACTTTTTTTTTAAATACATATAGAATAATATAGAGTAACGTTTTTAAAGCATAAAACACAAAATAAATGAAGACAATTAAATCCTTCTAAAATAGACAATTTGGCCTTAAAATGAAAGTCTTACCAGGGTGGAGTCAGACTTTCAAGCTATCAGAGTCAAACATAAATGAAAGTCAATCATATAAAATTCCATGCTGCATATGGGGTCAATTTTACTATACCTAAAGCATTTTACTCTACACTATATAGAAAATAATGCGTTGGTACAGAAAATTTAAAAATGAATTGTTGAGTAATGGGTCACGCTGCGGAAGTGTTTCAAGGAGTAATAATTTCGTCGAACACCTTGCGGACATACATCAATGTCCGACCAAATAGAGAAATATAAAAGTAAACAAGAAGCCAACTCAAACAAACAATCAGGTACAAAAAAATAAAAGAGACACAAGATTCACAAAAAAACCCAATATAAAAGAAAATCATGGAAGCAAATGACGCAAATTCACTATTATTATTCTTCAGGAACTGGCTTGCATGCCTTGAACATCCATGCAATTATATCCTGCAATGAAGCATGTGAAATGAACAAAAAATTAGTATGTACATTTGATCACACTTAAATATTGCTACATCTGTGCTTGATGAATTCAATGCAACACTGAGATTGCACCTTTGTCTGAAATTTTAAAATTTTAGTACCCTCGGCTCTTCTGTCGCTTCACCCATGACGGCGACAAGGTGGGATCCATCTCGAACTCGGCCTCTTTCTCCCCATCGCCATCCTCCTCATCTTTGTTTTCTTGCTCCTCTTCTTTCTCGGTAACTTTGACACGCCACATCTTCACCATGCGGTCCAAACTTGCGGTATAAACCAACAACCCGATGCCTTCAACTTCAACCTCCATGCTAGTTGTCATGCACCGTACCGGGCCCCGATGCCCCTCCATCACCGCTAAACAGGTGTGAAAAGAACTGCCTATCTCTCTTTTCCAAACCCTAATTGTGGTATCCTCTGAGCCGCTTAGAACGACTCTGTCTGTGGCTGTTGCTAAGCACAACACGGCAAAACGGTGCCCATGAAGGAAATTACCAGCATGGTTGAATCGGCCCGAGAAATCCTCCTTTTCCCATATGTTAACATAGCCATCTGAGCTACCTGAGTACACGAAGCAGGAATAAATTCTTGACCGGCACAATGCCAGACAGTTCACGGGTGAAGGTTGATATCTTAGAGACATTATCAAGGCGTGGTGGCCATCACCATACACCCGTCGCCATATCTTCAAGCATCCGTCTGACGATGCCGTGAAGAGGCAACCATCGTCTTGGTCTACCAGCATGGCATTGATCTTCATTAATTGGAAATTTATGTAAACATATAAATGATAGTAATGTATCATAAATTATTGTTTAGTATCTGCTACCAATTTCTATATACAAACAATTTTAAACTAGGATTACATTGATATATGGAAACATAGTTCTAGAACTAGGTTTACATTGATCTTCCGTCTATCATATATGGAATATATGGAAACTGTTCAAATTAATACCTGTGAAAAATGTTTGTTAACAATTAATAATCCCATTTTTTATATGTGCAGAAGCATATGACTCGGATTCCATTGTCATTTGCCAAGGAGAAGAGTGCATGTTGCCTCTTTATTCTCTCACATACATTGTATTAACAGGCACCTTGCTTTTGAAATTAATCAAGAAAATGCTATTGTGGGGGGGGACATGATCTCAGAATCTATGATCCCTAAATTACCTATACTGAGATACCTATACTAGCAAATTAAGATGCACTTGCAGTACAATACATATATAAATAAAATTTAATTAAGAATTGAAGTGAAACTTTAGTAATCAAGTGTGACAACATTGACCTGTCCCTCATGTGCAACAAAGGAGTCGGTCAACCGCCGCTCAGATAGCTTCCATGACTTAACCGTGCTGTCTCTTGACCCGGTGTACAGCAAACCCTCGGCATTATAGAATGCCATACACAATATCAAATCTTTATGGTGCTGTGCTTTCTTGCTGCTCTTCCCAAAAAAAGCCGGCAAGAATGAAGCGACCTGGTTCTTTGGTGGTAGTGTTGCTATCTTCCTGGATTTGACCCTGGCCAAGTCAGGGTTGGGTTCCAGGTCTGAGTCAGTGGTCACGGACCAGATCCGAACCCGACGGTCTATATGGGCCGTCACCAAAGTTCCGCCATGGCCCAACACGGTAGTAACTTTGTTTCTGCGGCTACCAATATGGATGAAACCCCAGTGAAGATAGTCGCGCAAGCTCCAAGCACTTACCCAGCCACTATCACTGGCCATGAAAACTAACCCATTTGAAATGGATATGGAATGAACATGACCATCGAACCGGTGCAGGGTTGCAAGGCAGTGGTAGTATATGGAGGGGTTAGATGAGTGAGGTGGCGAGTGTTGAACTTTGTTGAAAGACAAATTTTCAGTGGCATGATTGAGAGGCGAGAGGATCAATGGAGAGGTGCATCCGGGTGTGGATGGAACGGAGTTCGCCAATGAAAGATCTGACAGGCTCATTCGAGCTGGCTCCGGCATGGCCACTCCAATAAGACTCGAGGGGAAATTATATGGAGGAACTTTGTTTTCCTCTAGGAATGTATGGAAGCTCTTGTAGCGTGTGTGATCCATTTGAGGCAAGGTATGGTGATTATATACAGACTTACAGAGAGAAAGATATGTTCTTGGATTGATTTGGAGCTGTTCAGACCTTCAGGGGACACCTTGGATGATATATATATAGGAGGCGGGTAAGCACACTACAAAAATGTTAATCATACATAGCATATCATACACGGATACAAAGAAAATTCCAAATAAATAAATAGATAAGACGCTCGTGCAAAAATTCTTTTTTATTTAGAAACTGTGTACGAAAAACTCTTATATTTGCACACAATTCTTTTTTAATAACAAATCGTGTATGATTCTGAACGATTGTACATGGTTTTGTTTAACTGAACTGTGTATATAAATGGTAAACTTTCTTACTTGGTATCTTTAATTTAATCGTGTATGGTTATTGTCTAGGGTTTTTCGGAAAAAATATGTTTCTACTTTTTTAATTTTATAGAGTACATTTTCTAGATTTTGATTTATATGTTTGAGGTATTTTCAATTCTTCAGGAACTTTCATATATATGTCATTATCAAGTACTGAACCATATCGATAGGCTGTTACAACATCCATAAGTTGCATTTTTAGATTTTGTGGCTGTGAGACTTATTAGAAATATGAAAGTTATCGCATCCACTATAGGTGAATATGCTTATTCATAATCGACTCCAGGTATTTGTGTAAAACCTTGCGCCACTAACCTTGTTTTATATCTCAAAATTGACTTCGAACTTAGCAGGTTTTCTTTATATTTCTTCATTTCGCATGTTGTACATTTCGCGAGAGGTGTTGTATGCTCCATGTGATGTCCAATTTCAACAGATATTCCATATACGTCGAAATATGGTATTTCTGCTCTGTGTTTGGCCTTAATATGCAACTTTCTTCAAAACCTGTCAAAATGACTTAAAAATACATTTGTAGTAAATAAATCAGAAAAATGACTACTTCACATTCGTTTTTGGCCATTTTTCGGATAAAAAAATAGTAATTTTCACTATATGTTTGAGCGTCATCATGCCACATGACTATTTTTACACTATCAAGTGTTATGATTAGCTAATAAATAATTGGGTTGTTGAATTATGTGTAATAATAGTCTTATGCATGTGGATATGTATGTTGAATATTGAATTATGGAGGTCTAAATGTATATATATGTGTGTATTTGTATGTTGAATATTTGTTGAATTATGGATATATATATATAGAGAGAGAGAGAGAGTGATGCTACGATTGCAGCCTCTGCCAGGTTTTAAAAAAAAAAAAGAGTGATGCTACGATCCATTGGGAAGTAAATAAGGCATTTTACTTCCCGCTCCTATCTCCATTTTCAAAGTTCAAACAGTCGATCCGAATTTCTCCACATAATCTTTATATTGATATGTGCTTGGAGACCAAATTTTATATTTTTTGGAAAAAATTTACTATTTTTTTAGAATTTTTGAAAAATCAGTGTTTTTGTGAATTTTTTATTATTTTTTATTTAATGAAAAGCTGTGATTTCCAAAATTTCTAAAAAAATAGTAAACAATTAATGTGGCAGTAGATATCATACATTGGGTTTGTGAATATTTGTATGAATTATTGTATAAATTAATGCACTACGGATTGCCGTTCAAAATTAATGAATTAGTACAGATGTTTTTACATGGTGGTGGCCTGAACAAGGGACAATGCCAAATACTTCCAGACATAGAAAATTAATGCACCTCATAATGTCGTTCAAAATTCATTAATTTTATAAGCCTGAAAGGATTTGGGATTGTACCTGTTGATGGCACCATGTGAAAAATATGTGTACTAATTCATTAATTTTGAACCGCATTTCGTGGTGCATTAAATTATACAATAATTTGATCATAAAAGATGTTCTAGAAATATTTGGCAATATTTCGAACACTATATAGAGAGAGAAAAGAGAGCTGGGCTATTGTAATATGCATATTAAAATATCTCTTTAATATGCGTTCATATCTTCATTTTTAAAGTCCAAACAGTCGATTCAAACTATTCAACATAATCTTCATAGTAAAATTTGTTTGGGGACTAAATTTTATATATTTTGAACAAATTTTACTTAAAATCTAAAAAAAAATCTTAACATAACCAGTCAAGTCATAGTTGATCACAATGTGACATTATTTTCTTTCACTATTTTTAATGACGTCACGTTATATCACGTGAAAAAAAAAAAAATCACGTGTACTATGACAAAAGAATCATATTTTGAAAATTTTGTTTCAATATCTCAGTACGGATCTCAATGATTAAATGAAACCTAAATATAGAAAAAAAATATCTAAAAAGAAAGTTTGGTTTGTTGAAATATATCTAGTACTAGTAGTTCATTATAAATTGAAATGTCAAACAAATATGCTTTTCATACACTAAAAAAAAAAAGTTATGGTTTACTTTACTGACTTCATACATTCAGATCTGATCAGGTACCTGACCTGGTAGAATGAAATCCATACCGTTTATTTTAATCTGGCACGAATCTTAAAGGCCCCCGTGCATCTAAGCCAAGCCACTCAGCTGGGATCAACTCTTCCAATCTCCCATAAAATATGCCCTTCTTGCCACGAAGCATCGTACCGTACTGGTACGGTACCACCAGTATGTGCAATGTTAAACCCATCAACACAACACCTATAACAAACAGCAAAGCCAAGTACTCAAAATTGCACATGAAAAAAAGAAATCTACATAAACAAGCCAATGAATCATAGATTATGAGTTTTTGGCAGTACCAATTAGCTAAATATTAATTCATAATTAAATTATGAATCCGATATTGAGTCGGTTTTGATATGTTTTCGGGAACCGATTTGCAGTAGCTCGAGATTCAATTCCTGATTTTACTTTTTTATATTGTCCCAACAGTTGTAGTTCATTAGTTTGATAATAAATGAATAGATTACCTGAATTGAATTGATCAGCATATGGGTGCTAGATTCTTTCGGTGACACTCGGCCTCTCAAAAATCAACTGCACTGTCGTAGTCATTCGATTCGTGCGTACTTGATAAGCACGAATCTTGAAGCAGTTCGCACAATCTTGAAGTTACAAATGGGTATCTGGCTTATGTCTAAAATACCATTTTCCTCATGTATATGCATCTCTCTCTATATAGCAGAATCATTTCATCCAAAATATCGTTTTGGTAGAAATCTAGTAAAAAAGAGAAAAAAAAAAAATTACATAACAAAAACCTTAAGAAAGGGTTCATAACAAAATTATTTGCATAATTTTTTATAATTATTTTCATATGCTTTTTTTTTATTTTCAACAAGCGATAAGTCTGTTAGGTAAGAGTAAAATAACAAACTATAGGAGTGAGGCTATGGTACTATTCATTGCAAATATGGATCTGTACTACGGATTAATATCTCCATTTTCAAAGTCCAAACAGCCGATCGGGACCATCCAACATGATTCCATATGAAAATGTACTTGCTGACTAAATTTTACTTTTCTCAGAATTTTTTTACTATTTATTTAGATAGGTAGAAAATCACTACTTTTGAATGGTCTAGTATCTTTACATCAAGCAAATTTCTATAAATCTACGAAAAAATAGCCAAAAAAAAAGCTATGGATTCTAAATGAAATCGGTGCGATATACCCACTTTGGTTTTAAAAAAAAAAAAAAACAAATAGTTCGTTAAGTAAATTGTATACCTGATCCAGAGAGAATCTATGCTTAGCTTGAACTCCATTGCTAATCTCCTCAAAATAATTGTATATTTCTGGAATATCTGAAGTGACTATGTTTTTCTCGAAAACAATTCACAAATGAAACCCCATTAATTGTACAAATTCAAACACTAGTCACCCTTATTTCCAGAGTAGCCTTTGAACTATTATACATCTTACAATCAAGCCCTTGATCTTCTTTTTTTACACAATTGGAAACTTTTCTGTTAGAAGTTACTGGATTAGCAGTTTTGATTGAATCGAATTAAGTTCATTTATGCCTTTCTAACATACAATTAATTTTCACTTTCTGACTGTTTAATTGCAAGAAAAAACATATTATCACCAATAATCCCCGCAAGAACAAGAACCGTCACTGAAATGATGAAATCGGTTTGAATCCCTCAAAATAATCAACCTATTTTCAATCTTAGCAATATATTTTATTGCATTATGGCAATCTTCACAAACCCTTAAATTCTTTATAACCCTAATCGGCCTCCCGAAAGGCACATTTAATATCCCAAATGCCACTGCTAATCTCTCACTATGATACCTCAGCATATGAACCTTCTCTTCTTCTTCTATATCATGTAATACCATTTCGGTAGCAGATACATAACCCGCTTTTTTCATTTTCAAATCTAACTCCTCTAAAAACCGATATATTCTCTTTTTTTCGGGATGAGACGAATCCCCAACCGAAAATAAATGCACCTTGTTGTTTACCTCTATCCAACTAAAACCGGGCACCTTTCTCACTCTTCTCCCTTCCATCAAAACCCTAGTTTTTTGCACATCACTCCACTTACCATAACTTGCATATATGTTAGAGAGAAGCACGTACATGCCGGCATTATTCGGTTCAAGTTCTAAAATTTTTTCAGCTGCCCATTTACCGATTTCTGGTTCACGGTGAACCCGGCTCGCACCGAGTAAAGCACCCCATGTGGTGGGGTCTGGTTCAAAGGTCATTTTTTCTATAAGAGCTTGTGCTTCTTTCAAGCGCCCGGCTCGACCTAGTAGGTCTATCACACAAGTGTAGTGTGCCGGTTTAGGAGTAATGCCGTAGACCTGGTCCATGGAGTGGAAAAGAGAGATGCCTTTGTCTACTAACCCTGTGTGACTACATGCTGACAAAACCCCAACCTGAGCAGTAATTTAATAAATAATTAAATAACCATTTTGAGATGCGCATTAAACGCATAAATTTGAAATAACTATTTTTTAGACTTTGGAATAACAGAAATCTTGAAAAAACAATAATTCATACCAAGGTAATATCATCTGGTCTGATTTGAGTTTGCTTCATCCGCTCAAAAATCTCCCATGCTTTCAACCCGAACCCATGCCGGGCATAACCCGAAATCATGGTATTCCAAGAAGCTGTATCTTTCTCAGGCATTTCATCGAAAGCGTTGTGTGCATCCTCCATGGACCCACATTTAAAGTACAACGCTAGCAGAGCATTTCCTACAAAGCACCCCATTCCATACCCGGTCTGGAACAACTGTGCATGCAACTGGGTCCCACATTCCAATGTCGCCATGTCAGCACATGTACTGAGCACACATGCAAACGCTGAGCGATTTGCTTTTATACCCCTCCTAGACATTTCTATGAACAAGTGGAGCGCTTCCTCACTCAACCCGACCTACCAAAAAACACATAATATCGGTTAGCATTTCAAATCATGACAGGAAGGAGATGTCTTATGAACTTCTATCAAAAATAGTATAGTGACCTGAGTATATGCTGTCAGCATAGCAGACCAAGACACGGCATTTTGATGGGGCATTTTTTCGAACATCTCTCGGGCCTCTTTAATCATCCCGGCATTTGCATATGCTGTCAGCATTGTATTCCATGTTACTTCGTCCCTACAAATTCAACAATGATAATCTTATGTCTCACTTTAAAAATAGTACTTATAAACCCTCAAAATTTTTTAATATACCTACACGGCATCTGATCAAATAACTGCTTTGCGTCATTAAATCTTCTATTCTGCACATAGGCTGCAACCATGGCATTCCATGAAACAACATTTCTTTCTGGCATTTTTTCAAAAATACCCCTAGCTTCTTCCACATTTCCATTTTTTGCATAACCGGAAACAACGGCAGTCCAAGTAAAGACATCCTTCTCTACCGGCATTACATCAAGCAGTCTCCTTGCCTCTGCCATGTTCCCATTCTGAGCGTATCCACTAATCATAGTATTCCAAGAAATATTATCTTTCTCAGGCATTTTATCAAAGAGCTTCAAAGCGTCGTCCATTTGATTTCTTTGCACGTACCCACCGATTATAGCATTCCATGAAACGACATCCCAATTAGGTTTAGATTCAAACAACTCCTTAGCAAGTTCAAATCTTCCATTTTGTACATAGGCAGCGAGGAGCCCGTTCCAAGATATATTGTTTTTGACTGGGGTTCGGTCAAAGAGTTCCTTGGCTTGGTCAACCAGCCCGTGCCGTGCATAGGCTGATATCATTGTGTTGTATGAAACCTTGTCTTTCTCAGGCATTTCATCAAACATCTTACGAGCAATCCTCATGTCACCACTGGAAACATGGCACTTGAGCATGGTGTTGAAAGAGATGACATCACGTGATGTCATGCTCGAAAACAGGGATACTGCATGCTCGAATTGAGAATTGAACACATAGCCCGAAAGCATAGTGTTGTAAGAGGAAATTGTTCTCTTAGGCATTTGATCGAACAGTTGCTGGGCATGCGCCACATGGCCCAGACGCATCTTATGAGCGATGGCCTTGTTCCACTCTATGACCTGTGGGTCCCATGTAATAAGTGCCCCTCTCTCATGCTTCGTTTTATTGGGTTTCTTGTTTGGTATAGCTTGGTTGGTGGTGGTTTGAGTTTTCGAGAAAGAACGGGGACTGGAATGGAAAAAACGCAAGAAGCGCATTGCAGCGACCAGCGCTCAGTCGAATTGTTCAAGGAATTTGGTTACCGTACATTTTTTCATTTGAAATTTGTTTCTCCTGAATTCTTTCTTTCTTCTTAACAAAGCCTAAGGCAGGCAGGTAATAGTTGCATTCAAGGAAAAACGTGATGACTAACTAATATATTGTTTAATTTATTTTTTATGATGACGTAATTAAAACAGTGAAAGACAGTCACGTTACGATCATCAAATACGACGTGGTAACTACATATATATTCTATTTTTCAAGTTTTAAGTTAGTTCACGGAAAAATAAAATAAAAAGTATTACAAAATAAAGAAAAAAATGTTGGAGAAATTAGTAACGTAACGTGTTACGTGATATGACATGACGTATTGTGATTGTGATTTATGATCAAAGAGAGACGAGTCATGTTAATGGACACACCACGCGTGCGAGTCACATCACATAACTAACACATAGTGATTTGTCGTAGCAGTACCAATCACTAAAAGACTCACCTCCAACTTTCTTTTAAAAAATATATATATTTCCGCAAGCTTAATTCAATTTTTCTATTTTAATTTCATTTATTATCATGAATTAGTCACTTGTTGTGGGATGCTTAATTCTATAGCTTTCTTCTCTGTTGTCTATTTTTTTTCATAATACATATTTGTATGTTCTGTTTTTTTTTTTTTTTTTAATGAAATAGGTTTTAAATTTATATTTGTTGCCCCCCACATAATAATAGATAAATAAATAAATAACATAAAGAAGTAAACACCAAGCATTGTTCTCTTTTGCTATTTTGACCAAAGAAGCAAACACAAAAAAACATGATAATAATATTACAAGAACCAACCTCATGATACTAAAATCTAAATATATGATCAAAATTTGAAATTAATTAATCTACAAAAATGAAAACTAACACTTTCCTACATCAAAAACATAGTAATAATAATATAAATCAAGGACAAAACTCAGAATTCTCTTCGTTTTTACATCTCATTGTCAATTATATCATGGATCACGACCGAAGGAATAAGCCCTTCTGTTCTAATCGCATTTTTCTTCGGGTTTGGGCTAATAAAATACAATGTCGGCAGTCCCCGAACCTGAAAATTTAAACAAAAATATCCAATTTATATATACTACTAAGAGTGACGCTATGGATTCATATCTATATTTCAAACATCGACCAGTGTTGTGGATTCATATTTATATTTTCAAACTTCAAAGTTTCAACAGTCGATCCGAACTATTAAACATGATCTCCATACGAAAATGTACTTGAAGATCAAATTTTATATTTTTTTTAAATATGTAGAAAAACACTTGATCTAACAATTTTAGACGATTCAAAAGTAGTGATATTCTACCTATCTAAAAATAGTAAAAAAGTTCTAAAGAATGTAAAATTTAGTTTGCAAGTATATTTTCATATAGAAATCACATGGAACGGTTCAGATTTACTATTTGAACTTTGAAAACAAAAATATTGATCCGTAGTACAGACCAATTTGTGCTATGCATAGTACCATAGCCTCACTAATGAATTAATATTAATATAATTTTAGGAATGAACTATCTAACTCAACCATAATATAAAATGCAACCAAGTGCATTAAAAAAAAAAGTAGATAAAATATTACCTGCATATCTCTTGCAAATTCATACTCCTCATCAGTATCGACCTTCACAACTATAGCACGATCCTCATACTCCACCGCAAGCTGAAATTATAAGTAGTACCCAACTTATACAAGTAATGTACCAGTATATAGCAAAACATACCAGTAAGTTGTGAATTTTACTGGTATATAATAAAAGTAAAATTACCAGATTTTGCACTGGTCTTTTTGCCATTGTTCCTTATAATTACCTTCTTTACTTAATGTGCACAATATTGTACACTAAGTAAATTTGTCCAGAAAACAGTCACATCAAAATTGGGCATAGTTCAACTGCTTAGGCTAAAATCCATATTTCATTGGTGCACGGGTTGGCAAATTGGAGATGGATCTTCCATTGCGTTTTGGTTTGATTCATGGAATGGAGTTCCGTTAAAAGGCTATAAAGATAGCAACCCAAGACCGATTATCCCAAATATAGCCTTGAAGAATGCTTTGGCAATTTTTCATGACCTTCTACCTTCTGTATCGGTCCCTACAGTACCACTGGTACCAGGTCAGCGTGACAGTATTTTCTGGTGATAGGGGGGCAGCGGTTCATACACAGCAAAAGCAACTTATGAGATTCTGATGGGGGGGGGGGGGACGAATAGAGTGGCGGTTCATGAAGCTATGGTATGCTAAATGCCCAGTCAGTGAAAATTTTCGCTTTTTTGATGTTAAAAGGAAAAATTTTAACACATGATGTATTGATTAAGAGACACATCAATTGCCAGTTGGATTGTGTCATGTGCAGAAATTGCCCACTAGAAACAGCTTTACATCTCTTATTTCTTTGCCCGTATGCAAGGCAGGTATGGTACCTGCTATCTCTAAAACTTGGTAGGACAATCATGGTACCGAATTCTGAGATACAAGGGGTACGGGAAGAGTCCAAAAAGGAAGTGCAAAGAGGCAACAGAATGAAGGGTGGGACTTGGCTTTGCTGGTTCGTTTGCACAGTTTGGGCAATTTGGAAACAGAGAAACAAGGTGATTTTCAGAAATGACAGATTGCCACCCCACCTGTTGGCTAGCAAGATTGCACTGGAAGTAGGCCTATGGCTGAAGTTCTGCTAAACAACTGTGCTATTGTGATTTTCATTTCAGTTAAATTTAAAACTTGCTAGGATCAGTATGAGTGTTGTACTTTTTCTATTTGTTTGATGCAGCAAAAATGTACATGTAAGACTTGCTTTATATTCAATCAAACCCTTGGTAGCATCTACCAAGTTTCTCAAACAAAAAAAAATTGGCATAGATTCTGGTAGTTTCTAACTAGCACCTTTGTAAAATATATATATTCTTTTTAAAAAACACTCAAATAAATGCATATACAGTTTCTTGCATGACACTAAAAATGGTCATAATATAAACAAGATATACCTAACATGACCTTCCAAAAACAGCAAATAACAAATAAATATAGACCACCTGTGCTACTTAGAACTCAAATCACTCATTTCTTCTTCCCTTGGGTAGAAACAGACAGTGTGGAAGAAGGGTAATTTGGGCATAGTTGTGAGTAAATTAGGAAGACAAGTACTTGGAGGCCAAATTTTATTTTTTTAGAAAAATTTTACTATTTTTTTAGATAGTAGAAAATCACTAGATCAAAGATTCTAGACCATCCAAAAGTAGTTATTACTACCAATCTAAAAAAATAGTAAAATAAATCTAAAAAATGTAAAATTTGGAGACACGAATTCATATAATAGACAATAGTTCTTATATTTTTTACCATACATTTCATCAACTATGATTTGTAAGCTTATGTAAATTGAGAAGAGATATATATATATATATATATATATATACCATTTCAAGCTCTTGTGCCATATGCACGCAGGGACCACACCACGTGGCGTAGAAACCAATAATCAAAGGCAGGTTTCTCGTCGCTTTTACCAATTTATGTACTTGTTTTGCCGTCACCTTTTTCTACTCAAAATGATAAAAAATGAAAAAAAAAACAGTTCTTAATTTCCGTACATATTTTCTAAATTCTACAATTTTTATTGATCGTTTACACTATATTATCCATGAAATAAAATATGGTTTGCATCCCTGATAGTAAGTGCCTTGAAATATTTCCTTTAATTAATGGGGGAATTTCATGTATACCCCTCAAAAACTTAAACATATTCCCCCCTCTAAACTTTGAAATTACATATTCCAACCTCTAAACTTCAAAAGTCACAAATTTACCCATTTTATTGTCTTTTATATTATAACTCATATTAAATTTATAAAATACCCATTTTACCATTATTAAAAAGCATAAAAATTATGTAGCATGTTTAAGAAAAATGTCAGTCTTAGAGGTGAAAATAAAATAAGTAAATTTGAAGTTTTTGAGGGGTATACATGAATTCCTCCTTCCTTTAATAAATGGGTACTTTGAAATTAATAAAAAAACAGGGACTAAAATGCACACCAAAATATGTACTCACCACAACATAATCATCTCCCAAGTACCTACGAGGAATGGGTCCTTTGATCTGACCAGAGACGACTCTCGCCTCGACAAGCCTCTCATGGCCTCCTCCATTGGGGATTGAAATGGAGAGGAAGGGACTCTTTACAGTCCTCAAGTTGCAAGCTTTCGACAGAGGGAGAGAAGAAGAAGGCAACTTTCTTCTTGGGTTGGAGAGAGAGAGAGAGAAAGAGAGAGGGAGAGAGGTTTGGATAGAAGCGGCCATGGCTGCTGTAAAGAGATTTGGAGAGGTTTTGTTTTGTGAGAAAGAGAAAGGGTTAAAGGGGGTTTATCTAGTTGGAGGTGGGATTAACTGTGGCATTATACAATGTTGCCATCTGTGCGTTCAGAAACTTAAGCAACAATTGGATCGATTTGATTTCAATTTGGTCCGACCCGAAGACTTTTTCTCTGTAAACTCAAAATAGTTAAATAAATTAAGGGAAATCATTTAAACACATGTTTAGTGTTTTTTTCACATTTGAGAGAGAGGGGGAGAGAGAGAGGAGAGGGAGAGGGAGAGGGAGAGGAGGGAGATAGACAAATTTAATATTATATTAGTTTAATGTAAGAGCTTTAAAAAAAATGAGAGACAAATTAAATGTATTTTTTATTAATAGAGTTCTCAAAATGTTGAAAACCAGTTATCAAAGCTATTAAAGAAGCAGTTGTGATGTTCTAATAATGAGAATAAAGATGGAGTCTACAAAGATATTTATTATCAATATCAGTTATGATATTTGCCAACATGATAGAGTTAAAAAATGTACTAAAAAATGTTATGTAATGACTATAAATTTTGTCTAAAAGAGAAAAAGAGAGAGGAGAGGGAGAATTTTTTTTAAGGCAGAGGGAGTGCGAGAGGAGGGAGAGAGTTTTTTAGATGCCATTTTTCATGCTTTAGCCTGTAAGTCACTCTTAATTTAATATAACATATGTTTTTTAAGACAAAATTAAATATCTTATTTAGCTTAAATTATTAAGTCAAGTCTCTTCGCTTAACTGATTTGCTTTATTTACATCTTCTTAATTTTTTTACATACATGTATAAGGTTCTTAGAGTTTTCTTTTGTCTTTTATCATATTTTATTCGTTTCTTTTTCACAGTTAGCACAAATTCCTTGCTTAATAGCAGTTGCATTCTGTTAGAATAGTTTTGTCCAAAAGAGAGAGAGAGAGAAGGGAGAGAGATTTTTTTAAAAAAAAGGGGAGAGGGAGAGGAGGGGGAGTATTTTTTAAAAAAGGGAGAGGGAGAGAATGGAGAGTTTTTTAGATGTAATTTTTCATGCTTTGGCCTGTAAACCACTCTTAATCCAATAAAACATAATTTTTTAGACAGAATTAAATATTATCTTTAGCTTAAATTCTTAAGTCAAGTCTCTTCGCTTAACTGATTTGCTTTATTTACATCTTCTTAATTTTTTTACATACATGTATAAGGTTCTTAGAATCTTCTTTTGTCTTTTAGCATATTTTATTCGTTTCTTTTCACAGTTGACACAAATCCCTTGCTTAATAGCAGTTGCATTCTGTTAGAATAATTTTGTCCAAGAGAGAGAGAGAAGAGAGAGAGAAGAGAGGGAGAGTTTTTTTTAAAAAGGGAGAGGGAGATGAGAGAGTTTTTTTTTTTAAAAGGAGAGGGAGAGGAGGGAGAGTTTTTTTTTTTAAAAGGGAGAGGGAGAGGAGGGAGAGTTTTTAGATGCAATTTTTCTTGCTTTGGTCTGTAAATCACTCTTAATCAAATGAAATATAATTTTTTAGACAGAACTAAAGATTATATTTAGCTTAAATTCTTAAGTTAAGTCTCTTCCCTTAGCTGATTTGCTTTATTTACAGCTTCTTAATTTTTTCACATACATGTATAAGGTTCTTAGAGTCTTCTTTTGTCTTTTATCATATTTTATTCGTTTCTTTTCCACAGTTAGCACAAATTCCTTGCTTAATAGCAGTTGCATTCTGTTAGGATAATTTTGTCCAAAAGATAGAGAGAGAGATAGAAGAGAATGAGAGTTTTTTTTTTTAAAAGAGGGAGAGGGAGATGAGGGAGAGTTTTTAAATGCAATTTTTCATGCTTTGGCCTGTAAATCACTCATAATCCAATAAAACATAAATTTTTTAAACAAAATTAAAGGTTCTCTTTATCTTAAATTCTTAAGTCAAGTCTTTTCCCTTAGCTAATTTGCTTTCTTTACATTTTCTTAACTTTTTTCACATATATATATATATTTTTTAAATATGGGTTGGGGGTCAAACCACCCAACACATTTCAAACCCTTAGTATTAATATAGAGGATTTTCTCACTTTGTGGGTTTCGAACTCATGACCTCCCACATAGGAGCCATGTGCCTTTGCCAATAGGCCAGAGACAAGTTCTTTTTTTCACATACATGTATAAGGTTCTTAGATTTTCCTTATGTCTTTTATTATTTTTATTCGTTTCTTTTTCACAGTTGACACAAATCTCTTGCTTAATAGCAGCAGCATTCTGTTAGGATAAATTTTTATCCAAAAGAGTGAGAGAGAGAGAGAGGAAAGGGAGATTTTTTTTTTTAAAAGAGGGAGGGGAGGGATAGGGAGAAGTGGGAGAGTTTTTTAGATGCAATTTTTCATGCTTTGTCCTGTAAGTCACTCTTAATCCAGTAGACCATAAATTTTAGACGAAATTAATGCTCCTCTATAGCTTAAATTCTTAAGTCAAATCTTTTCCAACCTGATTTGCTTCCTTCACAGCTTTTTAATTTTTTTCACATCAGATTCTTAAAGTCTCCTTTTTGTCTTTTATCATTTTTTATTCGTTTCTTTTCCACAGTTGATACAAATCTCTTGCTTAATAACAGCTGCATTCTATTAGAGTAAATTTTCAGAACAATTCAGATAGCTAATAATAAATTAATTTGAAAGGATAATATCAAGATCGTGTACGAGATTTAAGTGTATTCCGTCTCTATTGTGCAAAATGAAATCACAACCATAATAATTCAGAGTTTAACTCATATTTCATGCGCAGAAGGCTTCCGAGCGACAAAACCAGATAAAAATCAAACTCTGAGTGTAACTCTAAAAACATGAAATACAAAACCACACACTGTGCAACACCACAGCTGATCCTTAGATCTACGTTACAACAAATTTATTTATTTCGGAGGACCCTTTCGTAAAAATTCCTGGTAAATATTTTAACAGATCAGTTTTAGCTTCATGCAGCGCATAGACTATAGAATAGAAACAGCACTCCCTATGGTTAGTCCGCTGGATGAAGTGGAAACTGCTCTGTTAAAATCTTTACCCAAAATTTCCTCTTAGTGTACTCCTTGGCGGCTTTAAAAGCTTCTCTCTGTAGGCGCCAACTCAAACCCAAACGATGGTGAAGCAATTACCAACCGCACCGACTCAGGCGAACTCCGACCCGAACCCGAACCCGAACCCGAAACGGAAAGCCAGGTCGAACAAGCCGTCATCTCTAAACCCTAATTGGGTGCAGCTTCAATCCAAACTCCGTTTACACTCCAAACCCGAACCCGCTGTGGATACAATCCTAGGGAAGCGCAAGGAGAGACCTTCATCGGATTCAGAACTAACTACTGGACTGAACCCGTTATCTGACAGCACCAGGTAAGGGAACATTTTCTTATATACCCTTTAAACTGTGGTTAATTGTTTATTTATTTACGTGAGAATTGGTTGGTGTTGTAGTTTGACAAAGGTGTTAGCGATTGATTGTGAGATGGTTGGAGTTGGGTTTGAAGGAAGCAAGAGTGCTCTTGCAAGGGTCACATTGGTGAGTAATTTCTCTTCAATTTGCAGCATAAATCAGATAATATAGTTCCTTTTTTATTCAGATATTCTCCAATTAGGTTTTTTTGTTCATTGGATTCGGTTTATTTGGTTTTCAACCGAACCCACAAATGTTATATTAATTGGTTCGGTTCGGTTCGGTTGGTCTGGTTAGATTTTTGAAAACCAAATACAATTATTGTTTGTCTATTTTAATTCGGTTTTAACCGAACTGATTGCTTGAATACCCCTATTCCTAGGATCATTATACGAGTCAGGTCTGATATTGCATAAGTACCAGATTATAATGCTATTGTTTCAGTACTGGTAGTGTTCATAGTACTGGTATGCTTTTGTTATTTGGTTGGTTCGGTTAGATTTTAAAAATCAATTTTTTTTTTTGGTTTGATTATTTTTATTCAGTTTTAACTGAACTCACCGTTTGAACACCTCTATTTGTATAATCACCATACCATTCAAGTCTGATACTGCACAAGTACTATATTATAATGCTGTTAGTGTTCATAGTAATAGTACTTGCATAGTTGATCATTTGAAAAATGTTTTTGTTTATATTTGTAATTTAATGAATAAAAACTAAACTTATGTTAGGTTAATATATGGGGAAATGTGGTATATGACGAATATGTACGTCCTATGGAGCATATAGTAGATTACCGTACCAGAATCAGTGGAATACGCCCCAAGCACATGAAGATAGGTAAAGATCTAAACTTTTCCTTTTAAATTTTTTGTTACATTTTAGTCCTTCTATTCGGGATAAATTTTACGCACTGATGCATTTTTCTTTTTTAGCCAAGGAGTTTTGGGCTGTTCAAGAAAAAGTTGCTGAGCTGATCAAAGGTCACATCATTGTGGGCCATGCATTGCATCATGACCTCAAGGTTTTTATTTTATTTTTTGTAAAATTTATGTGCACTGTCTGCCCTGTTAAAAACTTTATAGTGTACTGGTATAGATGATATTTTTTAATAGTTTAGGGAGATTTAAAATTTTTTTTTTTTTTCAGAGGAGAATGCATGGAAATTTCCCTTTTTTATTAATATGTTTTTTGACATTTACATAATTATAAATCTTTATAAATCTTCATGGGTCAGAAACCCTAGATAATTTTCAAAGATAGTCAAAGACTGTATAGTGTACTGGTATATATATGATATTTTTTAATAGTTTTGGGAGATTTTTAAATTTTTATTTTTTCAGAGGAGAGTGCATGGAAATTTCCCTTTTTTATTAATATGGTTTTTGACATTTACATAATTATAAATCTTCATGGGTCAGAAACCCTAGATAATTTTCAAAGATAGTCAAAAAACTTTATATGTACTGGTATAGATGATATTTTTTAATAGTTTAGGGAGATTTTTAATTATTACTTTTTCATCAGAGAAGCATGGAAATTTTCCTTTTCTGTTAATATGGTTTTGACATTTACATAATTATAAATCTATATAAATCTTCATGGGTCAGAAACCCTAGATAGTTTTTCAGAGATAGTCAAAAACTTTATGGTGTACTGGTATAGATGATATTTTTTAATAGTTTAGGGAGATTTATATTTATTTTCTCAGAGGAGAATGCATGGAAATTTTCCTTTTTTATTAATATGGTTTTTACCTTTACGTAATTATAAATCTTTATAAAGCTTCGTGGGTCAGAAAACCCTAGATAATTTTTCAAAGATAATCAGAACCTTAAAGTGTACTGGTATAGATGATATTTTTTAATAGTTTAGGAAGATTTTTAATTATTACTTTTTTCAGAGGAGAATGCATGGAACATTTCCTTTTTTATTAATATGGTTTTTACCTTTACATAATTATAAATCTTTATAAAGTTTCATGGGTCAGAAAACCCTAGATAATTTTCAAAGATGGTATGAGTAATACTGGTAAACTGTCTAGGCTTTGTTACTGAGTCACCCAAAGAAGGACACAAGGGATACCTCAGAATATGACCCGCTACGAAGGTATCTTTTTTTATTTGATTCGCTTTTTTTTTTTCTTATTTTGGAATTTATTTAGCCTCAAATAAATTGACATGTAAATTGATAAAAACAGGGGGGCAAAAAAGAGATCTTTGAAGGATCTAGCAGCTGAAATACTAAGTGTTAAAATTCAACAAAAGGAGCACTGCCCTGTATGTTACATCCTTACTTTATTTTTCTCTTTTTTATAAGGGTATAATTGCAGTATCAACTTTTTGGAGTTTGTCAGATACTAGAAACATGTATTGTATTAAAATTTAACAAAAGGTTCACTCAAGTTAAATAAAGTTTTAATGTGTTATGTTGAGTTATTTGCAAATTTTAAGATAAAGGTTCTTTTGCAACTCTAGTAGTAGGGGTGTCCATCGGTTCGGTCCAAACCGAATTAAAATAGGCAAACCGAAGTTTTATTCGGTTTTTAAAAATTAAATCTAACCAAACCGAAATAGAATAAGAACTTTAAGAACAAACCGAAGTAAATTTCGGTTTGTTCGGTTGAACCGAAATAGGTTATTAATAATAAAAATAAATATTTTTTGTTATTTTTTTATCTTTTTTAAAAGATGAATTTAAAAGTTTTGTTTGGTTCAGTTTAACTGATTTTAAACCGAACCAAGCAATATACATTATGTTGTAATTTTTGAATTTTTTAAAATATTTGGTTCAGACAGGGAATAATTTTAAAAAATTTCGGTCGGTTCAGTTTAACCGGTTTCAAAATTTCTAAACCGAACTGAACCGAAATATTAATCCGGTTTTAAAAAATGAACCAGACCAATTCATTTAACCGAAAAACCAAACCATTTAAAGCGAACTCTCTCTGTTCGGTTTAAAACCGATTTAATCGGACCCGATCAACACCCCTATCTAGTAGTGCATGATTTTGAGCACTTTTTAACAAATTGATTTTGATTTTGTGATGCATTAGGTGGAGGATGCAAGAGCAGCTATGTACATTTATAATAAGCATAAAAAGGAATGGGAGAAGAGTTTCAAAGACCAATTTAGGCTAAAAAATAAACTCGGCCACAAGAAAAAGAAAAAACTTGGAGCAGATTCAAACTCTGATGCTTTTGAATTATTAACATAGTTTGAGATGAATAGCAAATACTCAAGTTAGCCTTTTTGTTCCCAATATTGATTTTTTTTGGAATATGTAATTTGTTTAAGTTATTTTATTTGTAAAAGATGTTGCATTAGTGAAATGTAGGTGTTGGTTTTGTGCTTTGGAATTAGACATGCTGCTCTTTGGATAATTGGATACCCATGTTAATTTGTGTTTTGTAGGGGTATATATGAAAACTTTTAAGGTAGCTTTCTAGGATCCGTATCCTCCTAGGTACCTGACTCAACAGCCGTTGCCTACTCGGGATGGTGTAGGGGCAGTATTATTTATGCTTTGAGATTCGTGCTAAGTTAAAAAGAACAATTTTGGACTGTCTGATTCAATTGTACTCAGTCAGGTAACTTGAGGGGATGTGAATACAGCTTTCTAGGGTTATCATTTGTACTATTTTAGAATTCGGATCACCCCAAGTACTTGACTCAAAGCAAATTACAAACGGACGGTCCAGATTAGTTTTTTAACTTGGCACGAATCTCAAAAGGACTCCCATAGTTTCTGTAGGTACCGGATTGCCTTTAACCTGGCTTGGATTAATCTGGACCGTCCGTTTGTAATTTGCTTGAGTCAGGTACCTGGGAGGATATGGATTCACTATTTTATGGATTAATGTTCCTTTTGAAAACCCAGCAAATTGCATCTTTCTTTTGGCATTATAATAATTTATTCATATAATTTTTTTTTTTCTCTAGGAAGCTAAAATAGTTTAGTGTGAACTGTAAATATTATGAAATCTGGTATCAGTTGAGTACCAGTGAAGTCTTGACAAATTAACATGTCAGCTACGACTTGAGAGTAGGTCCGATGGGCATCGGACCTACCTCGGTTCGATGGGTTTAATCACCATCGATTTGCTTTTAGATTCGTGCGAAATGCTTTAAAACCCCGTGCGTGTTTGTTTCAATTTTCGTGCGCACAAATCTTGTACTAGATCGGACGGTTAGCGTGGCGTTGAACCTAAAAGTAGGTCCGATGGGCATCGGACCTACTCCGTTCTCGTCAGCTACATTATAACAATGCACAATATAACAAGTTATCAAGTTTTCTGGTAGGAACCAATTATCAATGTATCAGGTTAAGTTAGACAATATAACCATACCAGAAAAACATAACTCAGCTCAACAGCCAAATCAACTCAATAAACACATCATGTAACCTTCACATTTTCACCATTAGAGAGAAGCAAGAACCCAAAACATAGAAACTGAAGAGGTAGCGGTGAAAGTCCATGTTATGAAGGCCAATAATACCGATAGAGCGTACCGACCGCACGCTAATTGAGGGAACATTTTGCAAAAATGCACATCTTTTTCGAATAATAGCACCACGCCAGCTGAAGAGCACGCAGCTGCAAAGGATAAGATCGCTGTAACCTAAACAAGACCAGCAGAGATCTAATGTTAAAAATTGATTTCGGTTTGTTTGGTTGAAACAAATAAGAGAGATTAAATTTCAAAAGGTAAAAACTCAATACATACACAAATACATTTAATAATCATAGAAATAACTATCGAGATATATATACCAGTCGAATTGAAATAAGAGAGATTAAACCGAACCAAATATAAAAAATGAAGTAATTCAAGTAAATATCAAGTAAATTTCGGTTTGTTTGATTGAACCGAAATAAGAGAGATCAAACCGAGCCGAATATTAAAAACCAAAGTAATTCAAAAATTCAACCGAACCGAACCATTTAATTATTTGTGGGTTCAGTTGAAAACCAAAGAAACCGGATCCAATGAACACCCCTACTGGTTTGTCGAAAGGGATAGAGAAATAAGAGAGATCAAACTGAGCCAAATATAAAAAAACCGAACTAATTCAAAAATTCAACCGAACCCAACCATTTAAACCAAAAAACCAACTGTTGAATTCAAAATTTGTCGGTTCGGTTGAAAACCAAATAAAATGGGTTCAATGAACACACCTACGGATTATTAAAAGGGATAGAGAAATTACCCAATCGCCCACCACAAACAAACTAACAAGCACGGGATTGCGAAGGTCTCTTTTGGTTTTGAGCGCGTAAATATCGAGACATGCAAGACCCAAACTCCATAGCAATTGTAGCCCCATTGATGCTATTAAATAACTACAATTTTTCAGCAATAAACAAAATAAATACAAAATCAGTTACAATTCAAACCATCCATGCAAAAACAAACCAATTATGAGATGTCAAAAGATAATAGCCTCTATAGCCAACAATATACATCCAGAACAAAGTATCATCATGTATAAATGTATAATATAACCTGCTAACATATATACTGAGGCTATGGTACTATGCATAGCACAGATTGATCCGTGCTATGGATCAATTTTTGTTTTCAAAAGTCCAAATAGTCGATTTGAATCGTTCAAAGTGATTTCCATATGAAAACGTACTCATAGACTAAATTTTACATTTTTTAGAATTTTTTACTATTTTTTAGATAGGTAGAAAATCACTACTTTTGAATGGTCTAGAATCTTCGGATCAAGTGATTTTCTACATATCTAAAAAAAAAGTAAAAAATTTATAAGAAATGTAAAATTTCATATACAAGTACATTTTCATATAAAGATCATGTTAAACAGATCAAATCAATTGTTTACAAATTGAAAATGGAGATATTGATCCATAGTATGGACCAATATGCGCTATGCATAGTACCAAATAGAAACTGTGACAAATAAAAGGTAATAAAGAAGAAAATAAATGAAAAAGTACCAAAAGGCAGTGTAATTAGAGAAACTATTAGCGGATGCCATAACTCCAACCGACGCAGCCGCAAACCCGCATTGCGCGCTCCTCAAAGCAAATCCGCTCCATGTACCTGGGCTCCCAAAGAAATCCTTCATTCTCTCTGTCATATCCTAGAAGTAGAGTAAAATAGAAAATTACAAATTCCTAAATTACTCCCAGTAACTACTTAAATCTATCATACCTACCTATTCTTGAGTTATAATTGGGGCCTTTTAATCGGATCCAATAAGCACCTCAATCTTCATCATTGATCGGCAAATGACGGAAATGCCCCCTTCTTCACAACTTTCCTCTTATGTACCTTGTTACAATGAGAACCCATAAATTACAGTGACATTGCCTAATTGACAACATTTAATTTTTTTTATAAATAGAACATTTAAGAAAAGAAACTCACTATAATAATGCATTAATGAAGGGTAAAATTGTCATCTATTATTGTACTCAGCTCAATAATTTAAAGCACAAAATTTTGAACTTCCACAAATCAGTAGCCAACTAATTAAATCACACAATGTTATCGTACTCGGTACCAAATTCCACAAATCAGTAGCTCAAATTAATAATTCAAAATTAGAAATTGCCAGGATCGCAACTAATTTGAACAATAATGGTAGATAGAAATTAAATAGAACATTTAAGAAAAGAAAATCCTATAATAATGCTAGAGAGAATTGGCTTTTACAAGAAATAATTAATGAAGGGTAAACTTGTCTATGTATTAATATAATTAGTACCCAATTAATTAAATTACACAGGGAAGTGCACAAATTAATAATTCAAAGTCACAAATTGCAATTTTTGGAAACCCACAACAGTAACAATCATCAAATTACCTAAAAGTTTTCAATTTGAAAGCAAGTGCTTTGAACAATAAAGACATTTCCATATCTAGGGTTTTACTTTGAAATTAACAAATCTAAGTGGAGATTTTACCTAATTAAGCCACCACCAGAGGCGGAATTCGTCGCCTTTTCTTCACAATTACAAGTTTCTTGGACGAGAGGAGAGAAAGTGGAGGAAAGAGAGAGAATGTGAGAGAGAGAGAGAGAGAGAGAGAGAGAGAGAGAGAGAGAGACAGTGGTTAGTGGAGTGGAGAGAGAATTGAAACTTGAAAAGTGAGAAAGAAAGAGAGAGAAAGGATCTTCAAAAAAAGAGAGAACGAGAAAGAGAAAGAAGCTAGTCTTGAACAGAAATTTGAGTTTAGATCTGAACCGTCCGATCTGCTTTGGCACGAATTCTAAGGGCCAGATTGGCTGGAATTCTGATCGGACGGTCCATATATAAACTCAATTATTCTGTTACCTTAGAGCTTGTGGCCTCGTCTTTCAGCTGAACGTCAGAAGAAAATGGGGTAAATATTTTAACAGATTAGTTTTAGCTTCACGCAGCGCACAAACCATATGCACTCCTGTTTTAATTATGTAGTTAGTGCTCTGTATGAAGCCAAAACTACTCTGTTAAAATCTTTACCCAGAAAATAAAATGAAAGAAAAATTAGAGAGAAAAAGGCAGGAAAACAAGAAGGCCCAGTTATGTTGCATTCTCTATTTATCCCAGCCCGTTTGTAAATAAGACCATTATTAAACCCGGCCCGTTTAATTGGATATGATCTATATTGCATGGATACGAGTATGGGTATCGTATCAGATACGATACGGATACGGCGATACGGTAATTTTCAAAAATTAAGGATACGATACGTCTACTATATTATATTTTTTTAATTATATTATTAATTCAATACTTGTATTATATAAATCAAATATCATAAATCCTAGTTCTATATTAAACCATCGCCCTCAGAAAATGAACAATTAGACTAATGAACATTTTTCTTACATGCACTATATATTTTGATTTTTCAAAAAAAGTATATATGGGAACTTTATAAATTTAAAATGAGTTCAATAAAAAAGTCAATAAATTGGGTAAGTTTGTAATTTTTTGAAATTTAGAGGGGTAAATGTGATAATATGAATTATAAAGGAGAAAATACCCAATTTCGAAGTTTTTTGAGGGGTATACATGAAATGCTCCCTCAATTTCCAGAAAAACAAGCAGGCCCGTTTTGATACATTCTTAAACCCGGCCCGTTTGGTTGGACATGTAGGACACCGTGACTGCATTAATCAACTTCTAAGGTAACACAAATTTTGAGTTTATATCAAAACCGTCCGATCTTCTTTGCCACGAACATTAAAGGGACCCGTGCATTCCTCCTCTGCCCAGATTTGCTCAGATTCTGATCTGACGTTCCAGATCTAAACATAAAGTTTCAGTTACCTCAGAGATTCGGAGTCCACGGTGCCATTGCATCATATGCACTACTCTCCAGTTCCATAAACTGGAGATGGCCCGTTATCCTTCTAGTACATGCAAGTTGTGTTACTAATTGCACCAGGAGGATAAGCATAATCACAGAAATGGAGGGCAATAAGATATGAGATGACGAGGAACCTAATAAGCAGAAACCCGTACAAATCACGTAAAGCAAGATTGAGATCCTCTCCAATATGTGTAAAAGATTCCCTTCACTTTACGGTTTGAGATTTATTCTCATACGCCTTGAGATTCGGGCTAGCGCAGGGGCAATATTATTTGGAATTGAGATTCGTGCGATGTTAAAAGACGGTCCTGATCCACTAATTATAAAAGAATCCCTGGGAGAATGTGAATTCGATTGAGAAATGGAAACCGCCGTGGTGGTCCTGGAATTTAGTTTCCCTTTATGGAATTGATATCATCTGCATCAACGCACCCTTTGGTTTTAATCTAAATCGGCTTGTTACTTTGTTATATGTCAACACGAATCTTAAAGTCACAAATTCTGATCGAACAGTCCATATATATACTCAAATGGTACGTTAATGCAGAGGACACTTATCGCCCCCATGGAGTTTATTTTGACATTATTGAATTCATATTCTCTGCACTAACGTACCCTTTGTTTTTAGATCCCATCCGTTCATATTATGTTAATACGAATATTAAAGTTTCAGATTCAGATTGGACGGTTAACAGATAAACACAAACGGTGCGTTAGCGCAGAGAAATCTTATCAGCCGTCTCCTTTCTCCGGCGATTATTTATATCCCGAGAATTTCTCATTAAATTATTCATTTTTAATTTCTCGCGAGCAAGAGAGAGAGAGAGAAGGAGAGATGAGGAATGAGGAAACAGTGAAGCTGATCAGCGCCGATGGGTTCGAATTCGTGATCGACAAAAGAGCGGCCATGGTTTCCAATACCCTTCGCAATATGCTCACCTCCCCCGGTAAGCGGTAACTCTTTCTTTCTTTCTCGCGAGAAATTGAAACCCTCGTGTTGAATTTGAATGACACGTGAATTTGTTTTTTTTTACAAAAGGGAGTTTTGCTGAGACGCAGCATGGAGAGGTGAGGTTTCCTGAGATCAGCGGCGCTGTTTTGGAGAAGATTTGTCAGTATTTCTACTGGTCTCTCCAGTACTCCAGGTCAATTTCTGCTGTAATTTCAGTATACTGGTATTTGGGTTGAATTGGGAGATTCTAGGTTAACAATTTCAACAGTGAATTGGGATTGAATTGGGTATACTGTTAATTGGGTATACTGTTATTTGGGTGAAATTGGTATTCTAGGTTTACTTTGTCATTTATCTAGGAGTTTCAGGTTGAATTGGGATTCTTGGTTCACAATTTCAACAGTGAATTGGGATTCTGGCATGCAGATCTATGCTTTGAAAACTAAAATTGATTGATTAATTATTTCGAATTTGTGTGTTGATAAAACTGCTAACTTAGAATAAATGATGAATTAAGAAAAGTAATTTGTAACGATTTCACCGACCAAGTAACAGCTTAATTAGTGGATTCATTACCAGCAAATTCATTAACTTGTAAATTTATTTTTGGCATTTCAAGAGGAAAAGGCAGAGTAAAGTCCAACTTTTGGGGTAAAGATTTTAACAGAGTAGTTTTGGCTTTATACAACACACAGATTATAGAATCAAAACAACGCTGCATATGGTTCGTGTCCTGCATGAAACCAAAACTGCTCTGTTAAAATCTTGACCCAACTTTTGGTTCAATAATAAAACCAACAATCCGTCAACACAAAATAGGGAGAAAAACAAAGAAAAATAAGTAAAGGAAAAAAACGCAAAATCGTGAAACCATAGGGTTATTATTGGAATGAACCAGTATATTACTTTTATCGGGCCTGATAATTCACATGCATATTTTCTGGCTAAAAATTTATATGAAAGCAAAATTTAACTTAATCTGTTAACTAATCTGAGACGAATACATCACAAATTTATCAGAAATTTAATGAAATGAATTGTATTGCAGTGGGAAGGAAACCGAGTTTCATATAGAGCCAGAGATAACGCTTGAACTGATGATGGCTGCTAATTTTCTTGATACATAAATCAGTATTCATGCGATCTATATTGGATGAACTTGGTACCAATTTCATTTCTGGCTAGCCAAGTACCGGTACCTTTTATTGGTATGAAGTTGTGCTAATATAGTTGTAGGAACTAAAATCTATAGTGATTTAATAAATTGCTTGCTAAATCTAGATCTCTCTTCTCTGATTGTTGTTCGTCAGAGTTCTTATGCTTTGGATGTGAATAATTGACTCTGTATTTGAGAAAGTTCTTTACTAGAATTGAAAAATGGATTAAAAGAAACTGTAACGAAGGGATTTTAAAACTTTCAACTGTGTTTTTTCTTTAAAATATATCAACATTTTTTTGTTATATCATATAAAGTTTGATACTTCCACATATTACTGACATCTCTTGGGGATATCTTCGTTGCTAAGAAATCTTTGGAATATATTGAACCATTTATAGACATTACTGTTTCTACTAGAATCTGAATTGTACAGTATCTGGCCAGGCTCGGTACCAGTACGGTATCAGTTGTCACGTAACAAATATATGATTGCTTATTAGATCTAACTTCTATCTCTTACTTCTCTATGAACCTGATCCTGTTGGTGCATATGAAATTATGAAGTATACTTCTATGTTTGTGTTTGTGTTTGCCTTCTTATATTCTATGCACACAAGATGTTCGATGAAATGCCCAAGTGACTCTTTCACCTTTTCTATTTTGCATTTACTTACCAGTCCTGGGTTATAGCAAGTCCTTGAATCTAATTAACAGGCAAACCTCAGTTTCAATACAAGAATACTAAAAAAGCCTAAAAGGAAAATAAAACCAATCAAATACTCCCTCTTTCTCTCTCTTTGCCAACTCTAAATTATCACTATCATATATTACAGTTGTAGAATAGCTACAACTGTAATTTTCAAGATACTGAGAGTTTGTATCAGATGTATTTATACTGAGAGTCTGTATGGGAAATTAGAAATAAATTTTTGAAAATTAAATGAAACAAGCACATACTCTCTCTCTCTAGATCTCTCTCTTAGCTCACATAGTTAATAGGAGAATACATGGGATTACTCAGTAACACATTACTGTTAGGCAGAGTATTCATTCCTTCTCTCTTTACAACACTATTCTTACCATGGTTGCTAACATTTTTTACTGACCGGTGCTGGTAATTATGGAGAGGAGTAGAATTGCTATCAAGCACATGTAAGATAACCACCATGAAAACAGAGCATGCAAACATCGGTATCGGGCCGAAGATCCAAAGAAGCAAAGTTGTGGCGAAGTACAAAGCCCGTAAACCCATCGACCAAAAATTGCCGCCTCGTATTATCGCTGTCTGTACATAACTCACTGGTATATCTGAGTCTAGCGTAGACATGAGAAAACTTGCATGAACATAGTATCTGCAAAAACAGAGAACAAGAATTCAGTCCTGATATAGAGTTTACTGGTACCATATTAATTGAACTTTAACATAACTTAATTTGAAGCTTAATTAACCAGGCATGGGACCTAGGGTGTTCATTGGATCCGGTTTATTTTGTTTTCAACTCAACCGACAAGTTTTGAATTAAATGGTTTGGTTTCTCGGTTTAAATAGCTCGATTCGGTTGAATTTTTGAAGTACTTCAGTGTTTTTCATTTGGTTTGGTTTAATTTCTCTTATTTTGGTTCGACTGATATATATCTTGATATTTATTTCAATGATTATTAAATGTATTTGTGCATGTATTGAGTTTTGACCTTTTGAAATTTAATCTCTCTTATTTCAGTTCAACCAAACAAACTGATATTTACTTCAATTTTTTGGATCGGCTGTTATTTGGTTGACTAGTTTAATTCAGTTGATTCGGTTAGATTTTTGAAAATCGAATAAAATTTTGGTTTCACTATTTTAATTCTATTTTAACCGAACCAACCGTCTAAACCCAACCCCCCCACCCCCCACCTTAATGGAACCCAAATAAAATCACATCAGATAATGCTTGCCTGGTGGACTGAATGAAGCAAGTGAACGCTGCCAGAAAGCATACGAGCAAAGCGATGTACTTGATTGAGGCGATGGTTTGCCCGGTATCACCATAAATTATACTGTTCGTGAAAATTGATGATGTGCTACCAGCCCAGGTACCGATGAGCGAACTCAGAGCAATTGAAAGAGATGCCAAGTTGCTTGATGCCGATATATTGCTCGCTATTACTGACATTGCCAACCCTGTCTCCTCTGGGCTCATCTTCAGAGGAACAAAGAGACCAGGGGCAGAACCAAAAAATTGAGATTAGGGGGACTTAATAAGTAAGTTTCGTGTAATTTTATTTTTCGAGGGGAGGCTAATAGTATTAATTTTTATGAAAATTAGAATTTTTAAAAAACAAATAATGAGAAATTTCTCTAACCTGCATCATACGCTCGACCCATGCCCGTTTGTTGTGGTTCTCATACCCGATAACAGTTTTATGGGGGTACCGAAGAACCCGGTACAGAAGCATGAGATGGTACACAAACATTATTGCTAACCCGCATGGTACCAGTACCAAGTCTATGGATCCTTTGTTCAACAACATCTCTCTCTTTCTCAATACTTCACATTTTGATCAGAACCTTTAATTCCATTGTATAGAGAAAACTCAGAGCACTTCAACCTAGAGAGATAATGCTTACTTGTACTGGTATAGAAAATAATTTGAATGGCTACTTGTTTACATTTAGTTGCTTGTGAGTTTACAAATTTAGTGACAGGTATTAATTGAGAAGTTGGCAAGGCAAGATAACTCAAATGGATGCTTCAATGCCTCACCGGGTCGGGTTCGTTAGGATCTTAACTCAACCCAATAAGCTATAGCTAATTAATTTTGAACCACCAGCACAAAATAAAGGATATATTTTTTCCTTTGAGAAATTTATAAAGAGTTGAAGAATAATGTGTTGTTTTTTTATTTTCAATTATTTATGTTTGGAGTTCTTGATGGGTTATCGGGTTTTGGAGCATCCATTATGATATTAATTTAGAAGAGTTTGCTTGCACTCAACTTCCTAAATTGCAGAGGTGCAAATATTTAGGGTTTCTTAAAGGAGTCAACAAATGTGCATCATCACATGACCTATGTCCGTTTTGGAATTTAATACTTGCTTATTGTTAATGGCACTGTTAATTTTGTTTTTCTTCATGTAGAAATACAAAGTGAATTTTGTGGATACATCCTCCTAAAGCAAAATATTACAAAAAGGGTTTAGTTGTATATATAGGATACATATAATAATTGACAAAAACAAAGTAAACAAAATTGAAAGTCAATGATTATAAAAAGACCAAAATTGGAAGTCAATGATTATAAATAACTTTTTCTCAAATTTAATGCATAAACTATATTGTTGTTAGGTGTCAATTATTAATTGAGTTACCTAATTTCTAATTTATAAACCAACTAAGCAACGATTAGTTTGGTCTAATTTTTCTTTTATTTGAGATTATAAGATCTAATCCATAAAAATGGGGTTCCAGATTCTCTGTGACTCATAAAATGCAGCTGCTGTTGTGCATCTGATAGTATCCCAAGTTTGATATTATTATGACAATGATATTATTTGATGAGAAATTATTATGACAAGGATACTATTATATTCGGGTGCTAACTATAGAGTTTGTTTGGATTGGATGCTAGTATAAAAATTGAGAATTTGTGTGCACAAATGATGCACCAGAAAGGACAAACCATGGGATTATTTTAGGGGGAATTTCACGTATACCCCTCAAAAACTTCAAAATTACGTATTTCTCCCTCTAAACTTTGAAATTACGTATTTCCCCCTCTAAACTTCAAAAACTCACAAATTTACCCATTTTATTGTTTTTTATATTAAAACTCATTCTAAATTTATAGAATACCCATTTTACCCTTTATTAAAAGCATAAAAAGTCCATCAGACTCAAATTTGAATATGAAGAGTTCCTCTACCGTCCGATCCACGCGCATCACATTAAGATCTGTGCGTGTAGCTTCAATATATGTGTGTGTTGGCTTTAAGATTCGTGCTGATCTAGTACGCACGAATTTTAAAGCAATTTTGATCCGCATGCATCGCATTAAGATATGTGCATATCACTTCAATATTCGTGTGTGTTCGCTTCAAGGTGTTGATCTAGCGTGCACAAATCTTAAAGCAGTTCGGATAGTAGAGGAACCCTTCAGATTCAAATTTGAGTATGATGGGCATTTTATATTTTTAATAAAGGGTAAACTGGGTATTGTGTAAATTTAGAATGAGTTTTAATATAAAAGACAATAAAATGGGTAAATTTGTGAGTTTTTGAAGTTTAGAGGGGTAAATACGTAATTTCAAACTTTGGAGGGGGAAATACGCAATTTTGAAGTTTTTGAGGGATATATCGTGAAATTCCCCCCTTATTTTAAATCCATTGAGGAAGGATGAACCCTATACAAATTTTAATTTATACGTGATTTATCATTTTTTTTAGGTTTATTCTCAATTTTGTTGTAATTTATCCGGACAAGACTCAGGCATTTCAAATTATAATATTTGTTATTATAATATTAATTATTTTTTTGATATTATTTTTTATTTATCGGATGGGTGAAAATTAATTTCATAATATTTTTCTTTCTTAAAATAACATACAATAGAAAATTTCACCATTGTAAACTATATGATCAAGCCACATTCTTATACGACGCAATTATATACATATTATTGTTTCTTTAACCTCGGAAACTAAAGAGGGGGTAAATTATTTTTCATACAAAAATCTCCATGCTGCATATATATATTGTTAAATATTAATTCCTACTGCTTAATTACATGCAAATTCTTCATCAATTAAAACTAAAAAGTATCTTCGGCAAATCACCATAATCTCACATCGTAACATGTAATTGAGTATACATTAAAACACTAATAGATTCCATTCTAAATTAAGTTCTTAATTTGAGTATAATAAAACAAAAATAATTAAAAACAAGAGAACTAATTAATTAGATCAAGCACATAGTTCCATTTCTAACCTATTGAAGATGGCCACCACCTCTGCCATCAACAGTCGATACCCCCGGCTATTCCCGACGCATGCCGACGCCACCTTTGCCATCCTTACTAAAACCCTAATCTCCATAAATGGAAATGCCAATCCTCTTGTCTAAGACCTCTTCAACTCTAGAAACCCTAATCAGAGGTAGGGCCCACTCCACCAGCCTCCCCCCTTCACACCTTCTCCCACTAAGCATCTCCAAAATAATCACCCCAAATGCATACACATCATTCTCTTTGCACACCTCATACCCTTCCTTATCGACATATCCGGCCATGCTTTTTCTCTCCTCTTTGCCTTGAAGAAGAAACCCTAACCCGTAATCGCTAACCCTAGCAATATAATCCTTGTCAATGAATACATTGCACGGTTTTAAGCAACCGTGTGCTATGCCAAGAGCGGTTGATGCGTGCAAATGCTCGAGCCCACGTGCAATACCTGTGGCAATCTTGACACGTGTGCGCCAGCTCAGCTGACGCATTAGTTGCCCACCATCAACACCGACACCGTACAAGAAACTTTCTAAGGTTTTCTCCGGGACATACTCGTATATGATGATACGCTCCCCAGGGGCTTCGGCATACCCAAGTACCGGTATGATGTTCAGATGACTAGCAACAAAGGAAAGAGATTTTATCGCCCGAGAGAAAGTGGGGCCCGGGTGGCTAAGGACTAAACGCGAGTGGAGACGTTTTATGGCAACTGAATTTCCAATGTCAGGAGCGGTTGATGCTTTATAGACGGTACCGAGATGACCTTTTCCAATGAGTCGAGAGTGATGAAAGCTGTCAGTGGCGGCCTCGAGGTCAGCCATTGGAAATGGGCCCGAACGCAGCAGTGCAGTTACGCTAGTGTCGTCAGCTGTGGCACAAGTAGAGCTAGGTTGTCGTCGATTCTTGTAACATAGGAAGAGGAGAGACATGATTATGACGAGGAGGAAAGAGAGCGAGATGGCGATGATTGCGTAGTCAGAAAGCACAAGAGCTAAGTGTTGATGGTAAGTCATTAGATAATGAGATTCTTCTTCTTCTTCCTTTTTTCTTCTCTATTTTATTATCAATGTTTTCTTTTTTTGGAGGGGAGATGGTGACAGTGTTGACAGAATGCTCATGCATGGTTTACTGATTGTTTATTTAAATATGTAATTTTGTATGGGTTGGTAGAAAGTTTGCAAGTCCTTTATTCTTGTTGACATCATATCATTATTTTATAGTTTACTTTTGATAGTGGTGGTAGTATTATCAGCTATGAAATGGAATTTGTAAGGTTCTGATAGGTTAATCATTTTTGACTTAATTTATTAGTTGGGTAATGAATTTTCTTGGTTATGTTTGGTGTATAGGTTGGCCACCTAATTAACTTTTTGAGCATCTATCTATAAGATTGTTATTTAATAGAATATAATCATATTAATTTGCTTATTGTTTTTTCTTCTGTTTGCAGAAAAAAATAATAAATGATATTAAACAAAACAGAAATATAAAATAGTGATTCTGTTACTCACCAAGAAAACAATATCAATCTAATGTGTATAATTATTAATTTAATCTGAAGAAATATAGTTGAACTATATGATTATGGAGCTTTGACATGCGTCAATGATTCTCGCTCTTTTGAGGGGAAATGTATAAAAATATTTGCATACAATAATTATTTATTTCCGGAATAGAAATTAATAATGGTATATATTAAAATCTTATTGGACGGATATGCAAAAATTTAACAATTTGTAAGTTTTAATCCGTTGGCTCTCTATATAGTATATATATAGAACTATATATCTTCAAAATTTTCTAATTCATTGACGCCCTCCATATCAATTTTAGATTTTTTTTTATTTGCACCTCAAAAAAATATGAAAAAAAAGTTTCAATTAAATGTGAACAAGTCTCTGGTTATTGTTGTTATGTCTTGCAAATTTGTAGATTTATACATGTACTTGGCGCTTTACAATTACATGCATGTGATGGTACACATAATTAATCTCAATATATTTTTATTAATGTCTCTCTATGGATTGTGAATTGTGAATCTTGTTGTTTTAAATCAATGAGTATGGGAATTATATTTGTTTGTTTTAATAAATTAGGTTTTAATATAAATTCCTATAATCATATGTAAATAAATCAATGATTTTGATCTATATTTTTACTCTATGAACATATAAAGATTACGACATTTCGACTTTGTTTTGATCGGTATCAAGAGCTTACAAAAATATATTGATATGGATAAATTATGGAAATTGTTTTTTCAACTTATTGATTCATATAAAAAACAAAACCAAAAAATGATAAATTTTTATATACAAATAAAAAGAATAATATATATCACATCTAGCGGTTTTATTTTGATATATAAGATTTAAATTTTTTGTTGTTAGATATGAAAATATGGAGGCATAATGGAGACACAAAAAATGAAGAACCCTCCTCCTCTTCATATAATAACAACATCAATATAATTAATATTTTGATAATCATTTTCAATGGATAAGGAATTATTTCCTCATCTTTGGTCCAATCTTCAGTTTTTTATAGGTAAAATGTTCAAACTTCAAAAACCTGAAAAGAGCATGAGCATGTCAGCTATAGTTGACCTAACTACATAAATAAATTCCAGAAGTCAGAATCAAATTAAGTAGAAAACCATTTAAAAATTTGCTTCATAAAGATATTTGTAAAATTCCAGAAGTCAGCATCAACATTTACTTCTGGAATTTCTATTTCTAAAATCATATAAAAATATATTTGTTTTTAAAAAAAATTTATGTCACATCACCAATATCAGATAACAACAGCTCCCACTAATTTCATTTTTTTTTCTGTTCACATATTTTTTATCCACCAAAATGAAACTGACATTTCTCTTGCAATCTTCTAATTTATTTCCTTATGTGGCATTTTCATATGTAGCATTTTATGTAGTATTTTTAGAACAAAACTAAAAAATTACTACTAAAAGTCGTCCATAATTAAATGTATTGGATAAAATTATGTAATAATTATTCTACATAAATAAGAGAATACAAAATAAAAATATACTTGATAGAGTTGTTAATGTTTTTCATTAATTTAATAGTAGAGAAAATAATTAAAAAATTGACAATAAAAAACAATATAGCTTACAAATATACATAATAGAAAGTGAAACATCAAATCTAGACATTAAAAATTTCTAAAACAATTGCTACAGTAAAACAAATCAATTTATTTCATGAATTTTTGGATGTATCTGTAATTATATTTTTTACAAATTAATTCGCGTAGGATTTTATGGCCATAGTATTCTATCATTATAATTCCATATATAGCCCATAGGGGAGCCCACTGTTTTTAAGTGAAACTGATTAGTGCCTCCTATCTTGTCCCCATAATATTCTTACCTACATGGATCCATCAAGTATAGTCTTAAAAGAATTCAAAGGAAATTTATAAGGAGCATTCTTAGTCATTTAAAACCGTTAAAAAATTGTGTTCCACTAAAGTAAATATTTTAATTACTACTTTATCTTTGTAATTTAAATTAGAATAATGTCAAAACAACGTTCTATATATATGACTTGTGTGCTGCATGAATAAAAAACTATTCTGATAAAATGTTTACTCATATACTGGCCATAGTTTTTCAGTGAAACTGATTAATGTCTCCTCTATTATCCCCAATATATTCTTACCTACATGGACCCACTAAGTATAGTCTTCGGAGATAATTCAATGAGTTATTTCGTCGAACACTCTACGTGCATACACTAATACCCGACCAAATGGAGGATATGGAAGGTACACAAGAAGCCATCAACAACAAACAATCAACAACATAAAGAGAAACATAAGATTTTACGTGGAAACCCTTTTGGGAGAAAACCACGGGAGCACAACACAAAATCACTATATCAAGGAGTCTTACAATACAAAAATATAATCAAGCCAATAACATTCTATCTCGCACTCTCTTACAATTTCATACACTAATTTATGAAAATTAACAAATTTAAGTGGATTGAAACAAGAGAGCAAATTCTAGAAATAACATTAGAAGAACAGACTTTTTTTTTTTTTTCAAAAGAGAACATTGGTTAAAATAAGGGAGACTCAGTGGCCGTTCTTCGAAACAAATCCCCTAGCTTCAAATATATATTTCCAATCGGAAATTCTTCCTTTGACTTCACCGTCAACACATTTTTTTGCCTACAAAAGTAAAACAGGGCCTTATCAGAAAGCCGAGAAAACACGAGAAATTGGCTGTTGGCCTAGTTAATAATTATTAAGAGGAGAAGAATTGAACAAAAAAAAATAGTATGGAAAAAAAATCAATGAAAATGAGGCCCCATAAGTAAAGAATTTATTTTTTTCCTTCTATTACAAATCATACTATAAGTTGATTAGTAAATTCATTTCTATCTTGTGGGTGAACCGTAGACATCATCCAACAAACAATTAAGTAATATAAAATTGAAATGTTCATTTGTCAAACCAGGAGCAGCTTAATCAGTAGACATATCCTACCAAGACTTGTTATGATTACTAAAAAGTAAAAAAGTTCAGTGATCTAAAATCAAAATAATCAGATAATAATAAAATTACAATTTACAAACCTGATTTAATTTATTGCTGATCTGTAATTTCTTTTAAGGTCAGGGCAGCCGCATTGTTGAATACACACATCACAAGGACCAGATGGAATCAACCCCTCTGGCAAAACACTAAGCAAAGCACAGTATTCGATTACCAAGCTTGTAAGTGATGAAATGTTTTGCCGGCCGATATGTGGCTTTTCATGAGAGGAATCACCTAAGATCTCAGTAGATTCCACCAACTGCTGTCTATCCATAGTTAGTGATTTTAGGGCTTGACAATATTGGATTCTCAGTGAAGCCAACATATCCAGATCACCTAATCCAGTAATTAACTCCAGGCGGCCACAATTATAAATCTGCAATTTTTCAAGCTGGGAGGGCAGCTGCTCCAGCTGCAGAACTCGGAAACTATGACATGCATGAATGATGAGTTGCTTGAGAGTGTGAAGATTGTGGAATGGAAGAGAATGAATATAGTAACAGTATTCTAACCGGACTTCTTGAATTGATTGCAAGGACAATGGATCCCTCATCCATCGTGGTACTTTGGCAGAAGGATACATTTTTACCGAAAGGTTCTTCAGGTTAGGATGTGGCTGGAGGCACTCTAACAAGGAAACATCAACATCATCTGACATAACTAACCCGTCCTCACAAGCTTCTGGTATGAGTCTTAATCTCAGGTCATGTTTCCAAACTGGAAGAAAATCACAATTTGAATCATGATTCCAGCATAAATTCAAAGCTTCAAGTTTGCACTTATTTTTCAGGTTAGCACGCTCGGCATCTACTAAATTACTATTCTCTAATCCTTCAATAGAGAGTCTTCCTTCAAAGGCCTTCATATCCTTTAACCAACCTATATTTCTAACTCTCAACCCTGCTGCCATTTTCCTTATTGCCGGAAAACTAACAAGACCATGAGGAACATAACCTAGATCACCAACAAATGAGAATTGAAGTTTCTCTAAATTACTAAGACAACCTATTGTATTAGGCAATGCTAGGTCATATTGAGAAAAAAATGTTAATTCATAAAGGTTATGAAGATTTCTGAGATCTAAAGGAAATTCCTCTAAATATTTACATTTAATAACTAATCTCAGCAAGTTACTAAGTGAACAGAGAGATTTAGGCAGCATCTTAACTTTTATCGATTTAAAATTTAGATACTCTAAGTTAGCAAGATCACCAATACTTTCAGGTAGATATTCAAGGTCACAGCAATCAAGAATTAAAGTGTGCAGGTTGTAAAGGAGGCCAATGGATAATGGCAATGTTTTAAGATCATAAGAACTAATATCAAGATAGGTAAGATGTTTCAACTTGAAAATGGAGTGGGGAATCTGTGTGGAACACCAATGCACTTTCAATACCCTCAGTGTTTCACATTTAGTAAGGTTACCTTCATCATTTTCTCTAAAACCTCCTGGATCTATAAGAGTTCTTAAACCCTTCAAATTTTGTTGAAGAATTTGATTTGCAAATCCCTTGAAACCTCTTGCATATAAATGGTACACTTCTTGCGGAACTTTTACCTCATCAATATAAAGTGGCCGATAGCTCACCACTGAATAATGTTCATTTTGAGAGATAAGTCGTGCAAGGTCATGGATTATATCGTGCAACTTACAACATTTGTAATGTCGATCACTTGAAAAATCATCAAGTAAGGACCTCGCCTTTAACTCCTCATAATATTCCCAACCAATTTCTGTCTTTCTTTTTTTGCCCCTAGATTCGATGTATCCATGAGAGATCCATAACTCTATCAAATTCCTCATTTCTATTTTGTAATCTTTTGGGTACATTGAGCAAAACAAAAAACACGGCTTAAGGTAGGGAGGTAGATGAGCATAGCTAATCTGAAGGGCTGGGAATATATCATTCAATGGATTTGATTCCCAGAGATCACTTTCCAGAATCTCTCTCCAACACTCTTCATATTTTTCATGTCTAAGGAGGCTTGCAATCGACTTCACAGCCAATGGCAATCCACCACACTTTCTCATAATATCCCTTCCCATATCTACCAAGTGTGTTGGCACAGTGTCACTTGTACCACTAAATGCATAATGCCGAAACAACTGCCAACACGAATCTTCCGGCAAGTTTGTTGGCAGTAAAATGTCTTTTGTTTGAACGACCTCTGCTACCTTTTGATTTCTTGCCGTCATGAGAATTCTCACCATCTTTGCTTCTTTAAGAGGAACCCAAAACAACTCCCAAAGAAATTGATTCTCGTTCCACACATCATCTAAAACAAGCAGTACTGTTTTTCCCTTCACAGTTTTTGCAAGCTCTTTTTGCAATGGGCTCAACTCACTCTGACCAACATTTATATTGGAGGAGATTGATTCAATGGTTGCTTTGATGAGTCTCGTCACATCAAATTCCTCAGAGACACATACCCACCCAAATAAATCAAAGCATTCAGAAACCCTCCCATCTTTGTAGACGAGTTGGGCAATGGTGGTTTTTCCGAGGCCACCTTTGCCAACAATTGAAATGACCGAAAAAGAGTTTTCGTTTTCAGATAGTAAGAAATCGATTACCTCCTTTATTTCAGCATCTCTACCAAAAATACTTGCGTCATCCACCATGTGACCGGTTGGGGGTCGTAAAAGTTTGTTGTTTGGATGCGTCACCCCGTCACTCTCCCTTAATTGGAGAGCCTCACGATCCTTTCCTATTTCATCAAATCGACTTCTTATTTTGATAAGCCGATCTACCATATCATCAGGAATTGGAACAATATACTCAATCGACTGTCCAAAAGAAATGGTTTACATTAGTTTCCAAATTTCAAATTTTGTTAACTAAAAATGATAATTGAGAGATCAAGTGACCACTCTGATGTTAGGTTTGGAAGGCTGGTAATTAAAATAAGCTACCACTCCAGTGGTTGCAATTCTGATAAAAGAAAAGAAAATGAAAATTCAAGCATTCCCCATTTGCTTTCAGTACCACACAATGACACACACACAATACTAGCACAAGTAAGATTCTTTTAATATATATTTGCACAAGGTACTAACCTCCATCTGCTTTACCTTGTGAGAACTGGAAGCCTGAGAAACCTTTCTTGCCTTTACTTGGACACGTGTTACCTCGTACTGATATTCATTTAGCACATCCTCGGCATCATAAGCGACCTTCTTGAGCTCCTTGAGCCAGAGCTTGACGGAGCGGTCTCTGATCTCCCTCTCCACAGCATCATACAGTGTGGCCTTGATCCGCTCCAGAGTTCGCATGAGCCTCTCAATATCCTCCTCAACAGCTCGAGCACGCCCCCTTTCGCAGTTATTAGAATTTGATGGAGAGGAAGGAGCGTGCGCAGAGGCTGTAATTGAGGGGAGCAATTTGGTGGCTAGAGAGAGCACAGAGGTTATCAAATACCCTGCCATATTGCTCTGTAGATTTGTGAAGAGGCTAGGAGGAAAGAATCTTAGATCTGGGTTGTGAATATGAGAAATTTGTAAAGAGTAAAGAGCAGCAGAATGTTGAGATCTGAAGAGATAAGGTAAGCTCTTGGAAGTGGTGTGGAGAAGACTTTGTACAGTAGTCAATGTTTATTTCACGATTTCTTTTTCCTTTTTTATTTGACCTGAGTGTTTAGATCTGAGGGATAAGGTAAGCTCTTAGTCAATGCTGATTTAACTTCTACTTTTTGCTTTTTGACGAGTGGATTAGTTTCGGTGAAGTGGGGTCACTATGTCTATATGTTTTGGTGCTTTCCTTTTGGAAAAATTGTATGTATATATGTTCTTGTGGGGTTCACAAAACAGTCACTGTTACTTAAGAGTCACATGCATTGGTACTGTAGCCTGCCACTACTATTCATTCATGTGCGAGTACCAAAATGAACTTCAAATTATTGGAGAGTTTGTTAAGGGAATTATTTTACTGCAATAATCTCCACTATAATTTGTTACCATTAGAGATTTGTCTTCAAGTACTAACAAGTGTACCCCAAAGTTTCTCTTTCAAGTTGAAGAGGGCACAATAGCATGTTAAACCCTATAATATATTAACTGAGTGTGCCAGAAAAACAATTAACACCAAAGATCCATTACTGAAACATGTACTTCACTACCATATTACAAAGGCCAAAAATATAAAACCAAAATTCTTTATAGTACCATTCAAACCTACAGACATAAGTCTGCCAAAAATATATATGCACCCACATCTATACCCATTTGGTTATTACTGCAGCAAATGTTGCACGCTTTCAAATTCTTGAAACACCAACTAAACCCCAAATTCCCACCAAAAAAAATTAAAAACACTATAGTTTGAGACTCCAGCGCTGTTCAAGGGAATGTGCTGGAAAATCCTTCTTCATCGCTGCATTTAATTTGCTCCACGATGAAGAATAGTGCCTCACTATGTGTGTGTCCGCGTCGATGAAAAATACAAAACCCGATTAACTGACTGACTAGCAGGAAATTTAGGAGAAAGAATGAGGGAAAGAGCCTCTGCGCACGGTCAATATATTAGAGATCTCAGGGCTTGAGGGGAACAAATTTAAGATTCGTTTGTACTTTAAGATCCGTGTAACATATACTTGCAATTAGTATTGTTTCAATTATGCAACTGTTTTGCAATTAATTCAGACTTAATTGTCAATTTTAATTTGACAGTTGTCTGAAATTGCTAATCAATTTTAGATATGGAGATGCTGGGAGTGCCGAAATTAATGTTTTGAGATAATGTTTATTTTGAGTTAGTATTTAAGATGTAATATGGTAAAATATATAGCGGGCTCTTGATATAAATATTGGGTTATATTTAGGAGGGTTTCTATGGGTTATATAAGAAATATTGATGTTGTAAATGGCCCACGTAAGGCCTAGTGTGGGAATTGTGTTATATATAACCGAACAATGAATTAACTAAGTGAAAATAGATGTTTGTGAAAAGGAGAGGTAGCACAGTTGGCTAGGAAAAAGTCTTAGGATTGTCGGTTACTCAAAGGTGGAGAGTTCAATTTCCTCTCACAACTTCGCAGCCTCTGCGAAGGTTTTCAAAAAAAAAAAGAAAATAGATGTTTCTAGCGATTTCCAACAGCCACATTTCTTCTCCTTCATCTTTCTCTCTTTCACTAAGAACAAAAAACCTAGACTCTAAATCAAAGCAGCATAGGCCTTGAATAGGCCTTGAATGGGCCAATTATTGCCCCAGTTGCGAGTTTCTCTATCAGTTTCTCGCTATTGCTTGCATCGCCAACCCTGTCTCTGGGCTCAGCTTCAGAGGAACAAAGAGACCAGGGGCATAACCAAAAAATTGAGATTAGGGGGACTTAATAAGTAAGTATCATGTAATTTTATTTTTCAAGAGGAGGCTAATAGTATTAATTTTTATGAAAATTAGAATTTTTAAAAAACGAAAATGAAAATTTTCAATTCATAGGCGGTGCTTATAGTAATTTTGATCAAAACAAAGACAGTGGAATTTTACTCTCTATGGGCAAACAAAAAAAAAAGTAATTTGATCAAATAAAGGTTTTTGCAAGGACATAATAAGGTTAGGAAAAATATTTTATGAAGAGAAGTTTGGTTTATAATCTGATAGTAAATACCAGGTGTTTTTATTCTGAGTCAAATATTTACTTTGATCAAAGAAAATTATTTCTCCTAATTTCTAAAGAAGGGCAAAAAAATGAAAAAAAAGGTAATTTTATTATTATTTATTTCTCTAACCTGCATTATACGCTCGACCCATGCCCGCTTTTTGTGGTTTCATACTCGATAACTGTTTTATTGGGGTACCGAAGAACCCGGTACAGAAGCATGAGATGGTAGACAAACATTATCGCTAACCCGCATGGTACCAGTACCAAGTCTATGGATCCTTTGTTTAACATCTCTTTCTCTCTCTCTCTCTCTCTACTTCACATTTTGACCAGAACTTTGAATTCCATTGAAAGAGAAAACTCAGAGCACCTCAACCTAGAGAGATAATGCTTACTTGTACTGGTATAGAAAATAATTTAAATGGCTACTTGTTTACATTTAGTTGCTTGTGAGTGTACAAATTTAGTGATAGGTATTATTTGAGAAGTTGGCAAGGCAAGATAACTCAAATGGATGCTTCAATGCCTTAACCGGGTCAGGTTCGTTAGGATCTTAATTGAAACCCAATAAGCTATACCTAATTAATTTTGAACCACCAATTTACCAGGGCACAAAAAAAATAAAAAAAAATATTTTGCTTTGAGAAATTTATAAAGAGTTGAATAATAATTTTTTTTTTTCAATTATTTATGTTTGAGTTCTTGATGGGTTATCGGGTTTTGGAGCATCCATTATGCTTTTGTTTTAAAAGAGTTTGCTTGCACTCAACTTCCTAAATTGGAGAGGTGCAAATCTTTAGGGTTTCTTAAAGGAGTCAACTTAAAGGAGTCAATACTAATGTGCATCATCACATGACCTATGTCCGTATTGAAATTTAATACTTGCTTATTGTTAATGCCACTGCTAATTTTGTTTTTCTTCAAGTAGAAATACAAGAGAATTTTTTGTCTATAGAAAATATTAAAGAAGAAGAAAAAGAATCAGAAAGAGTATCTGTAGATTTTTATGAGTAGAAAGATCGGTAGGAATTTTACAGACCCAAACTTTTGGATCGGTAAAATTATTACCGATCTAAACCAGTTTTTTTTCATTTTTTTTTTCTAAATTTCTTTACTAAAATATTAATGGTTTTTAAAAAATAGATAAAATATCTTAGAATTTAAATATATTAGAAAGACTCCATCTATATTTCTAAAAAGTTTTTATATTTTAACAGAGAAAAAAAAATGAAAAGAACAACTTGTTTGGTTCGGTAAGAATTCTACCAATCCAAACTAATTCAAACTTCAAATCGGTAGAATTCCTACCGATCTTTTTACTCATGAAAATTTAGAGATACTTTTTCTGTTTCTGTTTCTTCTTTTTTAATATTTTCTACGGACAAAAAATTGTCGAAATACAATGTGAACTTTGCGGATACATCCTCCTAAAGCAAAATAATACAAAAAGGGTTTAGTTGTATATAGGATACATATAATAATTGACAAAAACAAAGTAAACGCGCCACAAGAGAATGGTAAAAAATAAAAAGACCAAAATTGAAAGTCAATGATTATAAATAACTATTCTCAAATTAATGAATAAACTATATTATTGCTAGGTGTCAATTATTAATTGACTTACCTAAATTATAGACCAACGACAAGTTTGGTTCAATTTTTCTTTTATTTGAGATTATAAGATCTAATTGAACACCGACAACTGAAGTACTGTTTAGTCTTTTCCAGCTAGAGTCAATAACAGGCAATCCATAAAAATAGGATTTAAATCTCGTGGGAAGGATGAACACTATACAAATTTTAAATCATGTACATATTTTAAATCTCTTGGGGGATGGATGAACACTATACAAATTTTAATTTATACATGATTTATCCTTTTTTAGGTATATTCTCAATTTTCGTGTAATTATTCGGACAAGACTTAGACGTTCGTTCTCGGACGAGCTAAATATTTTTTCACTATTATAATTATATGAAATTCTTGATATGTTGGAAACATTTCCTTTTCAATCACAATTAAAATTATAATATTAATTTGTTAAAAATATATATATATATAAATGATTATTAGTTCTTATATTATATTTTATCAGATGGCTAAAATTAATTTTATAATTTTCTTTCTAATATAATAACGTTGTACAAAAAAAAATCTCACCATTGAATTATTAGTTCCGACTGCTATATATGTTAATTCTTCATCAAATAAAGCTAACTAAAAAGTTTCTTCTGCAAATCACAGGTTCCATAATAACTAACCCTAACATGTAAATCCTAACATATATATTTCAAATCTTTAGTTGTGCCAAAAAACAAATTCTTAATTTTGAAAATAAAAATATGGCAAAAAGTAATTAAAAAATAAAAAAATTAAGATCATGCATATAGTGCCATAATCACAAACCCTAACATGTATATCCTAACATATATATTTCATATCTTTAATTAGTTGAGCCAAAAAAAAAATAAGTTCCTTTATGCATAATAAAGCAAAAAATAATTAAAGAAACAAAACTAATTTTAAGGATGCAGCTAATAGTCCCCGGACACCAATTCCCGGAAAATTCTCGGATATAACTCAAAGTCCCTGTAAACTAATGAAGCTAATCCTGTAAACCTTTTGTAGTAAACCTATAAACTAATACAGTGGATGTCGAACTAGTAGCGAATTCTCAAAAACAGTTATATATCCGCGTGGTCCCTCATGAAAGCGCGTGGTCCCCTCATTAAAAGCATGGTCCCCCTTAGTAACCGAATGACAATTAAAAATTGGGACCACCTTCTAGAAGGTATCTAACTACTTTTGAATATCATAAACGAACCGGGACCACCTTCTAGAAGGGTATATATATAGCTTCTACCTTCTATATTACATTACTTTTAGTGTTTTGTTTTTGGAAAATTGTATATATAGCTTCTATATTGACAGTTGTGTATTCATAAGATACACCGTTTTCTTTTCTTTTTTGACAATTTCATTCAATTTGATGCTGTGCAAAAATTGAAAACTTGCCACGTGCTCAAGCTTGATGCTGCGCATGAGTTTCCTCTGTTTCACCATCAATTTCGGACTAAAATTGAAGCTTTTCATATGTTGGGACCCACACCATCATGTGCAGTACCACGGTGCGCAAGTAGTAACATATGAATTCTGCAAAAATCAATGGTAAGGTCATAATTTTGAAATATTGAGGTAGTAACTAAAAAAATTTCGGTTCTTAATGTGCTTATTGGAGTTAATAATTTGAAATCCTCCTCCTACAAGTGTTCATTTTTTTCTCTTAAATATTGATTTTTTACATTTGCAAAAAAAAAAAAAAAATTACAATACACAACTGTCAATTAGGTTCAATGACTACCGCAAATGGGCCTGGAATTTAACTTTGCAACCGTTTACATTATGTAATATTCCGTGCATTTTATTGTTGAACTTGATGACTTTGCCTTTTTTTTTATATATATATATATATCAGAATTCATACTCAATGATAGCACCTTGGCAGAATTGTATTTAGAAATGCATCAGTTTAGCTGTCAAGAAAAATAGAATCAGCAGGAGATTCAGCTTTTGCCTTGATGCACTATCAAGTGAACGCCAAAGTTTCTCTTTCCCTTAAAAATGCCGGCATATACTTAATTTGTAATTAACTTCGGATATTAATAAAAATGCCGGCATATACTTCATGCATGCTATGTTAGAACATAACATTCATTAACATATATACCGTACCATACGATGGCATAACAGAAAGAAAAAAATTTATATATAGCAGAAAATAACATAATTAATGCCCGACGTTATATATATATATAGAGAGAGAAGAAATAACACAACATTACACAATATAATATAATTAATATTCAATAAAAACCATACATCACATAACTTGCATGACACTTATTCATAGTTATAACAATACAGCCATGCACAGGCAGAACCACGGTAGGTATCAAACCGGTACAGTAAGAGCACGGAGAACAACTGTCTCGATTGTAATGCCTGGACCAAACCCTAAGACCACCCCAAATTCTGCTCCTTCGCCGGTGGTGGCCTTTCCATCTTTCCTTGATCTCTTCCTCATCTCATCCATGACAAAAATCACAGCACCACTTGCCATGTTGCCAAACTCCGCTAACACATGCCTTGATGGAAGCAACTTCTCCTCCTCTAGGTTGAGCTCCGTCTCTATGCCGTCTACAATCTTCGTTGCACCCGGGTGCACAATCCAAAACAGAGAATTCCAGTCTGAGATCCCCAGAGGTTCAAACGCAGTGGATACATGCTTTCTAATGTTATTGGTGATATGCATTATCACAGTACGGGACAACTTCAATTCCAATCGCCCCTCATCCACACAGCCACCAAGAACATCCTCTGTCCCTGGGATGAAGAAGGAGCATGCGCAGAGGCTGTAACTGAGGGGAGCAAATTGGCAGCTTAGAGAGCAGAGAGGTTATCAAATACCCTGCCATTTTGCTCTGTAGATTTCTGTGGGGAGGCTAGGAGGAAAGAACCTTAGATCTGAGTTGTGAAAATGAGAAATGAGTAAAGAGCAACAGATCTGAAGAGATAGTAAGCTCTTGGAAATGGCATGGACAAGACTTGACAGTAGTCAGTGTTATTTCAAGTTTTCGTTTTCTTTTATTTCCTTTTTAACGAGAGTGGATGGATGGTCACTAATTATTACCTTGTCGAAAGCTGAATTTGTGTCGTCTGCATTAACTCAAAAGGGAATCTTTTGAGTTAATGAATATCGACCATCCAATCTGTGTTAAGATTTGTGGGACTAGATCCACACTAATATTAAAGGGTCCCCTATGTTATAGACAGGAGCCGGATTGGCTCCGTTTAAATTCAGACGGTTGAAATTAATTAAGTCAAAAGATTCCTTTTGAGTCAATGTAGAGGATACGCATTCGTCGAAAGCTCTGTAGTTGTTCAAATGAGAAATGAGTAAAAAGCAGAGTAGTTTTGGGATCTAAGGAGTTCGAGGTAAGCTCTTGGAAGGTGGTCTGTAGAAGACTTAACAGGGCAGTAGTCAATTAACTTGACATGACTTGACAGTACATAATCAATTGATGAGAGTCGTTGGATTACTTTCGGTGGAGAGGGATCACTATGTCTCTAGGTAGGTACCTTGCTGCCTTGCTTTTTCTAAGAAACCACCTCCACTGGTTAACGATTTTCTTCATAATATATATAAATATAAAAATGTACTTGGAGAGTGTGGCTAATTTGCTTCCGGAAGCATTTCGGACGAGGTGCTTACGGAGGCATATCTTAGTATTTGATGTTCAAACAACAAATTCAAACAGTTAGATGTTCAATCTATATTAAAATGAACTTGGAGACCAAATTTTACATTTTTTGAAATTTTTTTGCTATTTTATAAGCTGGTTTGAAAATCGCTGTTTTCAATGGTGCAGAAATTTAATAAAAATTATGACCTTACCATTGATTTTTGCAGAATTCATATGTTACTACTTGCGCACCGTGGTATTGGCACATGATGGTGTGGGTCCCAACATATGAAAAGCTTCAATTTTAGTCCGAAATTGAGGTGAAACAGAGGAAACTCATGCGCAGCATCAAGTTTGAGCACGTGGTAAGTTTTCAATTTTTGCACAGCATCAAATTGAATGAAATTTGTCAAAAAAGAAAAGAAACGGTGTATCTGTAATATAGAAGGTAGAAGCTATATAATATATATATAGCTTCTGCGACCGGCGCACCCTTCTGCGATCAGCGCCTTATCCTTCTGTGACCAATTTGGGCGGTCGCAGAAGAGTTTTGCTACTGTAGTGATTTGCTATCAAAATAGATATTTGTAGACTAAATATTATCTTAAACATCTTACATATTTTATTATTTTTTAATAAAGGTGAATGAAATGACTACTCTATAAATTTGAAACAAGCTTTAATAGCAAAAATAAAATATTGAGTAAATTTGTGATTTTTAAATTTAATTAGAAGGGTAAATATGATATTATGAACTTAAAAGAATAACTACGTAATTTTGAGAAGCATACATGAAATTTCTCAAATAAATAAATAAATAATGTAGGGTTTCATCTCCCGTGCTTTATCCAGTGACTTACCAAATCCTTATTCTCCGTAGTTGGGTCTACGTCTGATCGGCTCATTTTACATTTTCTCCGAATTAAAAGCAATGGAGAAAACCATTCTCCTATGCTTTCAGAGGGTAACTGGACCTGTCCTTATTATGTAACGGAGATAAATTAAGATATCTTACAATCAAAGACATGCTTTATGACTGACTTTGCTGTTACGCGGTTCAGCTAACGAGTCGCAAGCATTGTATTAAACTAATTAAATTATAAACAATGAAAGCTTCACTCACCTAACATGCATCAACACAGCGGCAAGTTGAGGCATTTATATCCTCTTTCCTTTGTCATGCCTTTCTCATAAAACACCAAATATTTTTTTTTCACTAGTTCAGCTACCACCTAATACAGAAGAGAGATGGATGAGAGCATTGTAAGGTCTGTGCTGATCAAGTTACTCCACGGCGGCGTCAAAGAGATGGCTGAGACTGAGAGCATTGTAAAGTCTGTGCTGAGTCAAGCTCACTGATGCTGTAGTTAAAGAGGTTTTACTCCTACATGGCGTTGGTGAGCAAGTGGAGACATTGAGCCATGAACTCGGCAGGATTCAGGCTCTTTTGAAGGATGTTGACAAGAAGCAGCAAACAGATAAGAGAGAAAACCATTGGCTGAAGGAGGTAAGAGATACTGCCTACTTCCTAGAGGATACCATTGACACCTTTCTCTCGGAGGTCACTCCAAAACCGCAAAATCCGCTAGCATGACGGAGCCAGGAAAAGGACGTTGAACACAAAAATAGAACTACGGCTGTACACAAACTTGTCCATGAGATAACTCAGATTCAGGAAAGGATGATTGAGATCGAAGCGAGCAGACGCAGGTTATTATTTGTTTTGTGTACTTAATGCAAGAGATAATGACGAACAAAAACAAGGATGACAGAAATTTCATACAAAATTGATATTTTCAACTAAATTAATTTTCAAATACATTCACCCTATTTATTTGACTATTAACAAATTCATTAAGTTTATTATTTCTAACTAAACTATTAA
>JAJGRW010000587.1:135321-197565 GCA_025461045.1 Carex parvula
ATCATTCAGAAGTCCGGTTAGAATACTGTTACTATTCATTCTCTTCATTCCACAATCTTCACACTCTCAAGCAACTCATCATTCATGCATGTTATAGTTTCCAAGTTCTGCAGCTGGAGCAGCTGCCCTCCCAGCTTGAAAAATTGCAGATTTATAATTGTGGCCGCTGGAGTTAATTACTGGACTAGGTGATTCTGGATATGTTGGCTTTCACTGGAGAATCCAATATTGTCGAGCCCTGAAATCACTAAACTATGGATAGACAGCAATTGGTGGAATCGAACTGGAGATCGTAGAGGTGATTCCTCTCATGAAAAGCCGACAAGTCGGGCCGGCAAAGACATTTCAGCACTGACAACTGGTAATCGAATACTGTGATTGGCTTAGTGTTTTGCCAGATGGGTTGATTCCAATCTGGCCGTGTGATGTGTGGATTCACAATGCGGCTGCCCTGACCTGAAAAGAAATTACAGATCAGCAGATAATTACAGTCAGGTTGTATTTATATTATTATCTGATTATTTTGATTTTAGATCACTGAAATTTTTTACTTTTCAGTAATCATAACAAGTGCTTGGTAGGATATGTCTACTGATTAAGCTGCTCCTGGTTTAACAAATGGAACATTTCAATTTTATATTACTTAATTGTTGGTTGGATGATGTCTTTACTTATGTGCCTCATTTCATTGATTTTTTTTCCATACTATTGTTTTTTGTTCAAATTCTTCTCCTCTTAATAATGATTAACTAAGCCAAACAGTCAATTTCTCGTGTGTTCTCTATCTCCGATTTTGGGCTTTCTGATAAGGCCCTGTTTTACTTTTGTAGGCAAAAAAAGTGTTGACGGTGGAGTCAAAGGAATGGGCCCAAGCCCATTTTGCATTATGGGAAGAATTTCCGATTGGAAATATTTGAAGCTAGGGGATTTGTTTCGAAGAACCGCCACTGAGTCTCCCTTATTTTAACCAATGTTTCTCTTTTGAAAAAAAAAAAGGTCTGCTCTGCTAATGTTATTTCTAGAATTTGCTCTCTTGTTTTCAATCCACTTAAATTTGATAATTTTCATAAATTAATGTATGAAATTGTAAGAGAGTGTGAGGATAGAATGTTATGGCTTGATTATATTTTTGAATTGTAAGACGTCCTTGATATAGTGATTTTGTGTTGTGCTCCCGTGGTTTTCTCCCAAAAGGGTTTCCACGTAAAATCTTGTGTTTCTCGTTTATGTTGTTGATGGCTTCTTGTGTACCTTCCCTATCCTCCATTTGGTCGGGTATTAAGTGTATGCACGTAGAGTGTTCGACGAAATAACTCATTGAATTATCTCCGAAGACTATACTTAGTGGGTCCATGTAGGTAAGAATATATTGGGGATAATAGAGGAGACATTAATCAGTTTCACTGAAAAACTATGGCCAGTATATGAGTAAACATTTTATCAGAATAGTTTTTTATTCATGCAGCACACAAGTCATATATATAGAACGTTTGTTTTGACACTATTCTAATTTAAATTACAAAGATAAAGTAGTAATTAAAATATTCACTTTAGTGGAACACAATTTTTTAACTGTTTTAAATGACTAAGAAATGCTCCTTATAATTTCCTTTGAATTCTTTGTAAGACTATACTTGATGGATCCATGTAGGTAAGAATATTATGGGGACAAGATAGGAGGCACTAATCAGTTTCACTTAAAAACAGTGGGCACCCCTATGGGCTATATATGGACTTATAATGATAGAATACTATGGCCATAAATCCTACAAATTAATTTGTAGAAAATATAATTACAGATACATCCAAAAATTCATGAAAATAAATTGTTTGGTTTTACTGTAGAAATTGTTTTAGAATATTTTAATGTCTAGATTTGATGTTTCACTTTCTATTATGTATATTTGTAAGCTATATTGTTTTCTTGTCAATTTCTTAATTATTTTCTCTACTATTAAAATAATAAAAAACATTAACAACTCTATCAGTATATTTTTATTTTGTATTCTCTTATTTATGTAGAATAATTATTTCAAAATTTTATCCAATACATTAATGGACGACTTTTAGTAGTAATTTTTTAGTTTTGTTCTAATACATTAATGGACGACTTTAGTAGCAACAAACAGGACATCACATGGAGCATGACAACACCTCACACGAAATGCACAACATGCGAAATGGCAAAATTATAGCAAAATCCGCTAAGTCAGGAAGTCGTGCGGGGTCCCCTATGCCGCATGCGGCATAGACTTATGCCGCACGATCCGTGGACTCAATCTATGGACTATTTTGATTCTGATCAAATCTCCACCGTTGATGCTATTTTCGGCAAAATTCTTCCAGATGGACGCAATTTGCTTCAGCGGCAAACTTTCATAGCTATTTTTGGCTTCATCTGGGCAAACTTGAAGTGCACTCCAAGTTTGCTCTACCTTCACTACTTCCACTAATTCATCTCTCATTTAGGAAGCTATAAATATCCCTCTTGTAATAGAATTTAGTGTGCATATTTAATTGTATTAAGTCCATAGAATCGAGATTAGCAATTCTTATGCTAGGTTAGGTTCGAGAGTTACTTAGAGAGAGAGGTGTAGCCATCGGAAGCCAAGAAGGAGAAGAAGGTGTCATCTAAGGAGACAGAGGTTCATCCATCTTTAATTGGGTTGTAATTTATGTTCTCTTTCTTTTATTCCTTTTATTTTGCTATGGCCATGAGAAGCTAAATCTCTCATCTCTAGGGTGAGGGTTGTACTCGAATTCTTAATTATATGTTTTAGTATAAATTTATGTTTTGTTTATGTTGATGTGAGTTTGCTTTATTATTTAAGTTTATTTTTATTAAATCCTTGTATATCCTAGTTTTGTCTACTATATGCCAATGTCCTCCACATACCAATAGGTGTGATTTCATTACATCCCAGTATGAGTGGGATAATGCATGTGAGTATATGTAACACTTCGGCTAACGAGGCTTGGCAGCGGTTCAAATAGTAGTATTAGAACCCAGTGGGCTCCCTTGGCAGGATAGCGTAAATTGTATCTTTAGATTATATTAGGAACACCTTAATTAGGTAGGGTCTTTCGGATATTTAATTGTGGGGTAGAATAGGAAATGATCAATTGTGTTTGTGTAAGAAAGATAATTGCATATCTAGGATACTTAGAATTGATTGCCCAAAAGCCGATCGCAAAATTGGAAAACCTTTCAAATCACATAAACAGAAACCCAGTAAGCTTACGGGGTAGTGACAGTGCCGCATGCGGGATACTGTGGGACAACCTATGCCGCATGCGACAGTGGCAGTGCCGCATGCGGGGTAAAAAAACATCGAAATTTATATTTTGCATAATTAAAAGGAGAGCACCTGATCCTTAGAGAATCTCTATTTATTGTTTAATTCTAACCTTAGCACAATTAGCTCCATCGTATAAACCTTGAGGGTATTGAACTCTACCTTAAACTATTTTAAACCTATTTCAAAACCCCGAGTATCTAGACTAGTGAAAATTGTTAGAAATCCAATACACTATCCCTGTGGATCGACACCCCATTATACTACACGGTAGGATCATACATTTGTGATCTGAACGTAAGTTAAATTAGGGTTAAAATGTATATTAATTTATACTAAAAGTTGTTAGTACCATTTTGGTCCATCAATACACAACATGGATATATACCCACTCCCTACGAGATGTCCCAATACGTCGACAGGGCGTGACAGATGTTCCGGGTATCCGGAGTCGCACTAACAGGGTCAACGATTTTTTGTCTTACCCGAACGCGAAGCACTCCATTCTAGAGGCTTCCACTGGGGTAAGTTTTAAATTAGTAATATTTTTAAAAAAATTAATAACATCATTTTTTTCTATGAATATTTAATGAACTCGACTTGAATTTTTAATTACATGCAGAGTTTGAATGCGACTACGGTTCGTCACAACCGGATGTCGCTAAAGTACCAGCCGGCGTATGAAGGGATATTGCGGGTGATGTGGCTGACTAGCTAGCCCAGATGAGTGAGGAGATACACAACGAGAGGTTGTCTGTCGGTCTCATTGAGAGATGGCATTCCGAGAAGCACACGTTTCATCTCCCCCATGCCGAGATGATAGTCACTCTACACTACAAAAGACTGGCACTTTCACGAGGATAAAAAATGACTTTTAACGACGGAGTACTGTCATAAACGTGCTTTTTCTATTCGCGACGGTACTTTTCGCGACGGAGTCCCGTCATAAATGCGTTTTCTCTCTCGCGAAAAGTGCCTACTTTGTTGTTGTGCTACAGGTTGCCCTTCTTGTTCCATCATCATTATTTTGTAGATTTTGGTGATTATTTTGATTGTTGGTGGGAGCAAGGCGTTCAATTAGAGTAGTGATGAGTTGCATGGTTTCGGTATGGTTTTGTTGCATACGGTCAAGAATAGCGAGAAGGTTGGGATCGGCCATGAGGATGGTGATGTTTGTACTAGGTAGAAAGAGCAGGGGGGAGTGGATGATGAGTTTGTCGATGGAGATTTCGCAAGTGAGAAGTCGTGTTGTCGAACCTCACTCTGGTACCACTTGACGCAAAGCGGTCCCGTTCGATCTTGCCCGTTAAGCTCACGTACCGTTTTAGTAGTAATAGAGAGGAGTATAAAAGGAAATCACAAATAGAACAACAACAAAACTTTTCTATTCAATATTCGCTGCTCAACAAAGACCTATGCACACATATTTAAACTAAAAAAAAAGAGATAAATGCTCTTCTCGGAAATGCCAAACAAGAAATGATATTTTTGAAGGTCAGCATAGCTGACTATTAGATTGATTAAAAAGTTATTTACAACCACACAGACTTATTTAATTACAGCCCCTGTTAACAAGAAATGATATTAAATCTAATTTTAGTAAATCAACGAAATTTTAACTACTATTTTGACTATTTAATAACACTCCTACAATCTCCCATGCAAGCAGTCAAAGTATTTAAGCTGCTCATTTATTTCTTAGAAGACCGCCATGCAAACTCTTAGTTATCATCCATCATAAAAACTGATTAATTGTTTTAGAAGACCGTCCCATGCCATGTAATTTATGTGGATCAGATTTCAAGTTGTACATACAACTCCTTAATTAGTTTGGATCAAATGTGGTCATCATTTACGTCCGAATCTGAATCAGACATTTCTTCAATACGCGTCACAATCCATAACAGGAGCAAAATCAATAAAAAGGCATACAAACATGCCAAAAAATCCAGAATCTAAACACAGCTGTATGAGACAGTATATTCAACTGACACATGGAGAAATGTTGTCTTCCATTTCTGACAGTGGCACAAAGTGCCAGTAACATCTCGTAAACTTTACTTTTTTTTTTTTAAATCAATCCTGAGACTACTTCACATCTCCTACAAATCTCCTACAGCAACCATTACCATCTTCAAAATGGAGCACACAACAAGAATAAAAAAAAATACAAAATAATTAATGTGTTTCATCCCCTTCGCCTTGCTAAGCTGTACATATATTCCCAAAATTATCACAGCACCCAAAAATATCAGCACAAGGATATCGAAAAGATCCGAGCAGATTTTCCCTAATGTCTTTTTTCGGCTGTTTTCTGGCACCGGGATTGCTGCTATCCCTGCAGCGGTTGCTAGCAAACCGATGAGACCTATGATAATGTACAACAACTTTTCGTCTTTGTTTCCTTCGGAGGTAGTTGTCAGAGAAGCCTATAGCGATAAATTTGATAAGAATTATCAGAGAATTTAATTTTGGAGATTATTTTTAGTCGTTCCAAGGAAAGCTGTGTTAATCAGTTAATTGTCACTGATGATTAACTTTGGTACTGTCTGTATATCATTTAATTTACTAATAATTAAAAGTTGTACCGTTTCTAGCGAATTTTGCAGAGCAGCATCGCTTAAAAATGCCAAAAAAACTACTAGAAAAAAACATTCTTATAGTTGTATACTTGAATCAATTGAAAATACAAAAAAAACTACAAAAACTACAGGAAAAAAAAAAAATTCTAAATTATAATTTACTTATAGCCTTGTAAACTATTGGGGAACTTTAACGTTGCTACCAATGCAAAAAAAAAAAATATAGAAACGGATTATATGCATTTGTAAATCTATCAAGGATTTTGATAAAATCCCTGTAATTATTGAAATTCATGTTAACTATATTATACATGACAATATCGACTTATTTATACATTGGTCCAAAAGAGCAGGTGCCTGCAATTGTTAAAGAATAATAATACCAAACACCGATCGACCCAAATGCATATTGACAAATCTTAATCATATATTCTTATATATTAATTGTTTTATCTCAGTTGACTACTTATTCTATATTCCAGTGGCTTTAGGTCTGAAAACGGAGCGAATTCTGAGTAGAGAATGCTAATACGAAATTTGTATTCATCTTTCAACCAGCAGATACAAATACAATTACGAATAGTAATTGGATGTCAAAGTTTAAAATCATATCCACTTTATACGGATACGGATACAGAGCAGATAATTCACAAATACAGATATGAAACAAATAATTCGGATAATTTGAGTCATGAACTTAAAGATAGAAATTATAATTAAGAAAATTAAGAAAAATAAAAAAGTTCGAAATGTGTGGGAATTGTAGGAAAAACAAAAGAATTAAGATAAAAACAGAGCTGTCCGGAGTGATCAGAATGGAGAAGAGAACAAAACAAAGGTAAAAAAAAGAGAAAAAAGAAGAAGGAAAGGGTAGCGTCCGGTCCGTTCGGTGCTCTAACCAATTACTCCCACTAGTGATATTGAAAAGAGTGAAACATTTATATATTAGTCTTCGAGCGTGGAGTTTATAATCTTCGGATATGTGATTATTCGGAAATCCGTTCCTTTTTGGGGTTAGAAAATTTATTTGAATCCCGTTCCGGGTCATTTCTTCCTATTATTCAGATTAATTTTGAGATATATATTCATTTATCAAAAGGAATAGAGAGAAGATCGCACCTACCAAGTCCAGAATTTTTTTTATTTACCATCTTTAAAAAAAACTATTTAACCCTATTTTTTGAAAAATACATATTAACCAAAATCATAGTTTGAAACTGCAACCAAATTAATGTAAAATTAAATACATTGTTGGTACCGCAGATTACCACCGGTACCGCAGTTTCAAACTGCGGTCTTAGTAAATATGTAATTTTTCCGTAAATCGAGTTAAATAGTTTAGTTTTTTGTAAGATGGGAGATAAAAAAATTTCGGAATCAAGTCATCTCGAAAGTAGTACTGCAAAATAAATTATGAAAAGTAGCTTTGTAGTCCCCCCACCCACACACACACTACTTGTCAAAAAAAAAAAAATAAATAAATAAACTGTCACTTTGTTGCCTTTTTCAAACAAGTTGAATAAAAAAAATATTAAATTGTCATCAAGCAGTAAGCTAATCGACAAAATGGCATCGATAGTCGACCTATAAATTATGGGACAAATTTGGGTCCGATGGGCATCGGACCCAAAGTGAGTTCGACGGGTTCGCTCACCGTCCGATCTGCTTTAGGATTCGCGCTGGCAACTTTCGCATCTGCTTTAAAATTCGTGCGCACGAATCTTAAAGTGGATCGAACGGTCCCGAAACCCATCGGAGCCAAATTTGAGTCCGATGGGCATCGGACCCAAGCCTTTCTCATAAATTATATGTACGTATAGATTAGAAAAAAGTTTTTTGTTTACATTTTTCCTTCAAGTTATATTTTATTATATAAATATATATAATAGGAGCATTGACTCCTATTCTTATTAAAAAAAACATATTTTTATTATAGAAATAAAATTTAAACCCACGTATATATCTTTGAAGAAAATAAAAATATTATTTTGTTCAAGATTTTTATGCTTTTGAGTTAGACTGCCACAGCTAGTAGATTATCCCACTATAAACGTTATTTTGTTTCATTATTTTTTTTATATAACAAAGAATTAGGAGTGTAAATTTATGTTTCCATTAATTGGAACAGGTGGTACGGATTGTACCACTTTTGTTAAAAATAAAATAAAAATATTATATTAATAACATATCAGAAACAATTTAGAAGCAAATACATAAATATTTCCGGGTTGATTTTGACATTTATCTGCATCCACATTTCTTTCGTTATCTGATAACCAGAGTTATGAGAACTGGACACCACCAGCGCTCAGACCGGAAAAAACCCGATCCGGTCACTGTCTGGTTTGGTTCTTTTAAAGATGTTTCTGTTATTGAACCGGTCAAAACTGGTCTGACTTGTTGGGTTCAGCTGAGAAATCACCGAATTGTTGGACGGAAAAGTCCAGTTCAATAATATAAAGGTGTTTGCCATAGCCTTTGTAGTCTTGTAATTGGACTCCACTCTCGAAAATCGTAATAGTTGTAGGATGTAAACTCTTCTAGCAATAAAAATTGGGCAAATTGTCTTTTCATTTAAAAAAGAAAACTTTTAAGAAAAAATAAATAAATAAATGATAATACTGAACCAGTAAAGAAAAATGTATCTATGATGCTTCATTCTACCGGGTATTAAAACAAATAAGAAGGAAGGGTACCATGATAGAACAGCCATTGGTTTCATCCTCGTGGGGCTTCTCTAGATCAGGAACGTCCATCTGGGATTGGCGGCCCTCGGTGTCATCCTCCGGGTGCATCTCTAGATCAGTATCGCCCATCTGTAATTGGTAGACCGCGGTTTCATCCTTCTTGCGCTTCTCTAGATCAGTATCGCCCATCTGTAATTGGCAGCCCTCGGTATCATCGTCCTGGCGCTCCTCCTTGAACCCGACAACATCGGGATCAATGTCCGGTAGCACGAGTGGCCTAATAGGCAATTTGATCTCTCCAGTGTCCTTGCCCAGAGTATTAATTCCATACCTTGTTGAAATTAATAGTTTAGTTAGAAATAATAAACTTAATGAATTTGTTAATTAGTCAAATAAATAGGGTGAATGTATTTGAAAATTAATTTAGTATGAAAAATATCAATTTTGTATGAAAATTTCTGTCATCCTTGTTTTTGTTCGTCATTATCTCTTGCATTAAGTACACAAAACAAATATATACCTGCGTCTGCTCGCTTCGATCTCAATCATCCTTTCCTGAATCTGAGTTATCTCATGGACAAGTTTGTGTACAGCCGGTAGTTCTATTTTTGTGTTCAACGTCCTTTTCCTGGGCTCCGTCATGCTAGCGGGATTTTGCGGTTTTGGAGTGACCTCCGAGAGAAAGGTGTCAATGGTATCCTCTAGGAAGTAGGCAGTATCTCTTACCTCCTTCAGCCAATGGTTTTCTCTCTTATCTGTTATCTGCTTCTTGTCAACATCCTTCAAAAGAGCCTGAATCCTGCCGAGTTCATGGCTCAATGTCTCCACTTGCTCACCAACGCCATGTAGGAGTAAAACCTCTTTAACTACAGCATCAGTGAGCTTGATCAGCACAGACTTTACAATGCTCTCAGTCTCAGCCATCTCTTTGAAGCCGTGGAGTAAAACCTCTTGACTAGTGAACTTGATCAGCACAGACCTTACAATGCTCTCAGCCATCTCTCTTCTGTATTCTAGGTGGTAGCTGAAACTAGTGAAAACAAAAAATGTTGGTGTGTTATGAGAAAGGCATGACAAAAGGAAAAGAGGAATATAAATGCCTCAACTTGGCCGCTGGTTGATGCAATGTTAGGTGAGTGAAGCTTTCATTGTTTATAATTTATTAGTTTAATACAATGCTTGCGACTCGTTAGGCTGAACCGCGTAACAGCAAAGTCAGTCAATAAAGCATGTCTTTGAATTGTAAGGATATCTTAATTTATCTCCGTTACATAATAAAAGGACAGGTCCAGTTACCCTCTGAAAGCATAGGAGAATGGTTTCTCCATTGCTTGTTAATTCGGAGAAAATGAAGAAAATGAGCCGATCAGACGAGTAGACCCAACTACGGAGAATAAGGATTTTGGTAAGTCACTGGATAATGCACGGGGAGATGAGAACCCAACATTATTTATTTGAGGAAATTTCATGTATGCTTCTCAAAAATTACGTAGTTATTCTTTTGAAGTTCATAATATCATATTTACCCTTCTAATTAAATTTAAAAAATCACAAATTTACTCAATTATTTTATTTTTGCTATTAAAGCTTGTTTCAAATTTATAGAGTAGTCATTTCACCCTTTATTAAAAAAAATAATAAATATGTAAGATGTTTAAGATAAATATTTAGTCTACAAATTAGTCTATTTTGATAGCAAATCACTACAGTAGCAAAACTCTTCTGCGACCGCCCAAATTGGTCACAGAAGGATAAGGCGCTGATCGCAGAAGGGTGCGCCGGTCGCAGTTGCTCCATCGTTGATGCCCTTTCTGTGATAGCAGAAGGGTGCGCCGGTCGCAGAAGCTATATATATATTATATAGCTTCTACCTTCTATATTACAGATACACCGTTTTCTTTTCTTTTTTTGACAATTTCATTCAATTTGATGCTGTGCAAAAATTGAAAACTTACCACGTGCTCAAACTTGATGCTGCGCATGAGTTTCCTCTGTTTCACCATCAATTTCGGACTAAAATTGAAGCTTTTCATATGTTGGGACCCACAACATCATGTGCCAGTACCACGGTGCGCAAGTAGTAACATATGAATTCTGCAAAAATCGTTGGTAAGGTCATAATTTTTATTAAATTTCTGCACCATTGAAAATAGCGATTTTCAAACCAGTTTAATAAATAGCAAAAAAATTCCAAAAAATGTAAAATTTGGTCTCCAAGTACATTTTAATATAGATTGAACATCTAACGGTTTAAATTTGTTGTTTGAACATCAAATACTAAGATATGTCCCCGTAAGCACCTCGTCCGAAATGCTTCCGGAAGCAAATTAGCCACACTCTCCAAGTACATTTTTATATTTATATATATATATATATGAAGAAAATCGTTAACCAGTGGAGGTGGTTTCTTAGAAAAAGCAAGGCAGCAAGGTACCTACCTAGAGACATAGTGATCCCTCTCCACCGAAAGTAATCCAACGACTCTCATCAATTGATTATGTACTGTCAAGTCATGTCAAGTTAATTGACTACTGCCCTGTTAAGTCTTCTACAGACCACTTCCAAGAGCTTACCTCGAACTCCTTAGATCCCAAAACTACTCTGCTTTTTACTCATTTCTCATTTGAACAACTACAGAGCTTTCGACGAATGCGTATCCTCTACATTGACTCAAAAGGGAATCTTTTGACTTAATTAATTTCAACCGTCTGATTTTAATGCAGACGACACAAATTCAGCTTTCGACAAGGTAATAATTAGTGACCATCCATCCACTCTCGTTAAAAAGGAAATAAAAGAAAACGAAAACTTGAAATAAACACTGACTACTGTCAAGTCTTGTCCATGCCATTTCCAAGAGCTTACTATCTCTTCAGATCTGTTGCTCTTTACTCATTTCTCATTTTCACAACTCAGATCTAAGGTTCTTTCCTCCTAGCCTCCCCACAGAAATCTACAGAGCAAAATGGCAGGGTATTTGATAACCTCTCTGCTCTCTAAGCTGCCAATTTGCTCCCCTCAGTTACAGCCTCTGCGCATGCTCCTTCTTCATCCCAGGGACAGAGGATGTTCTTGGTGGCTGTGTGGATGAGGGGCGATTGGAATTGAAGTTGTCCCGTACTGTGATAATGCATATCACCAATAACATTAGAAAGCATGTATCCACTGCGTTTGAACCTCTGGGGATCTCAGACTGGAATTCTCTGTTTTGGATTGTGCACCCGGGTGCAACGAAGATTGTAGACGGCATAGAGACGGAGCTCAACCTAGAGGAGGAGAAGTTGCTTCCATCAAGGCATGTGTTAGCGGAGTTTGGCAACATGGCAAGTGGTGCTGTGATTTTTGTCATGGATGAGATGAGGAAGAGATCAAGGAAAGATGGAAAGGCCACCACCGGCGAAGGAGCAGAATTTGGGGTGGTCTTAGGGTTTGGTCCAGGCATTACAATCGAGACAGTTGTTCTCCGTGCTCTTACTGTACCGGTTTGATACCTACCGTGGTTCTGCCTGTGCATGGCTGTATTGTTATAACTATGAATAAGTGTCATGCAAGTTATGTGATGTATGGTTTTTATTGAATATTAATTATATTATATTGTGTAATGTTGTGTTATTTCTTCTCTCTCTATATATATATAACGTCGGGCATTAATTATGTTATTTTCTGCTATATATAAATTTTTTTCTTTCTGTTATGCCATCGTATGGTACGGTATATATGTTAATGAATGTTATGTTCTAACATAGCATGCATGAAGTATATGCCGGCATTTTTATTAATATCCAAAGTTAATTACAAATTAAGTATATGCCGGCATTTTTAAGGGAAAGAGAAACTTTGGCGTTCACTTGATAGTGCATCAAGGCAAAAGCTGAATCTCCTGCTGATTCTATTTTTCTTGACAGCTAAACTGATGCATTTCTAAATACAATTCTGCCAAGGTGCTATCATTGAGTATGAATTCTGATATATATATATATAAAAAAAAAGGCAAAGTCATCAAGTTCAACAATAAAATGCACGGAATATTACATAATGTAAACGGTTGCAAAGTTAAATTCCAGGCCCATTTGCGGTAGTCATTGAACCTAATTGACAGTTGTGTATTGTAATTTTTTTTTTTTTTTGCAAATGTAAAAAATCAATATTTAAGAGAAAAAAATGAACACTTGTAGGAGGAGGATTTCAAATTATTAACTCCAATAAGCACATTAAGAACCGAAATTTTTTTAGTTACTACCTCAATATTTCAAAATTATGACCTTACCATTGATTTTTGCAGAATTCATATGTTACTACTTGCGCACCGTGGTACTGCACATGATGGTGTGGGTCCCAACATATGAAAAGCTTCAATTTTAGTCCGAAATTGATGGTGAAACAGAGGAAACTCATGCGCAGCATCAAGCTTGAGCACGTGGCAAGTTTTCAATTTTTGCACAGCATCAAATTGAATGAAATTGTCAAAAAAGAAAAGAAAACGGTGTATCTTATGAATACACAACTGTCAATATAGAAGCTATATATACAATTTTCCAAAAACAAAACACTAAAAGTAATGTAATATAGAAGGTAGAAGCTATATATATACCCTTCTAGAAGGTGGTCCCGGTTCGTTTATGATATTCAAAAGTAGTTAGATACCTTCTAGAAGGTGGTCCCAATTTTTAATTGTCATTCGGTTACTAAGGGGGACCATGCTTTTAATGAGGGGACCACGCGCTTTCATGAGGGACCACGCGGATATATAACTGTTTTTGAGAATTCGCTACTAGTTCGACATCCACTGTATTAGTTTATAGGTTTACTACAAAAGATTTACAGGATTAGCTTCATTAGTTTACAGGGACTTTGAGTTATATCCGAGAATTTTCCAGGAATTGGTGTCCGGGGACTATTAGCTGCATCCTTAAAAATTAGTTTTGTTTCTTTAATTATTTTTTGCTTTATTATGCATAAAGGAACTTATTTTTTTTTTGGCTCAACTAATTAAAGATATGAAATATATATGTTAGGATATACATGTTAGGGTTTGTGATTATGGCACTATATGCATGATCTTAATTTTTTTATTTTTTAATTACTTTTTGCCATATTTTTATTTTCAAAATTAAGAATTTGTTTTTTGGCACAACTAAAGATTTGAAATATATATGTTAGGATTTACATGTTAGGGTTAGTTATTATGGAACTTGTGATTTGCAAAAGAAACTTTTTAGTTAGCTTTATTTGATGAAAAATTAACATATATAGCAGTCGGAACTAATAATTCAATGGTGAGATTTTTTTTGTACAACGTTATTATAATTAGAAAGAAAATTATAAAATTAATTTTAGCCATCTGATAAAATATAATATAAGAACTAATAATCATTTATATATAATATTTTTAACAAATTAATATTATAATTTTAATTGTGATTGAAAAGGAAATGTTTCCAACATATCAAGAATTTCATATAATTATAATAGTGAAAAAATATTTAGCTCGTCCGAGAACGAACGTCTAAGTCTTGTCCGAATAATTACACGAAAATTGAGAATATACCTAAAAAAGGATAAATCATGTATAAATTAAAATTTGTATAGTGTTCATCCTTCCCAAGAGATTTAAAATATGTACATGATTTAAAATTTGTATAGTGTTCATCCTTCCCACGAGATTTAAATCCTATTTTTATGGATTGCCTGTTATTGACTCTAGCTGGAAAAGACTAAACAGTACTTCAGTTGTCGGTGTTCAATTAGATCTTATAATCTCAAATAAAAGAAAAATTGAACCAAACTTGTCGTTGGTCTATAATTTAGGTAAGTCAATTAATAATTGACACCTAGCAATAATATAGTTTATTCATTAATTTGAGAATAGTTATTTATAATCATTGACTTTCAATTTTGGTCTTTTTATTTTTTACCATTCTCTTGTGGCGCGTTTACTTTGTTTTTGTCAATTATTATATGTATCCTATATACAACTAAACCCTTTTTGTATTATTTAGCTTTAGGAGGATGTATCCGCAAAGTTCACATTGTATTTCGAGAATTTTTTGTCTGTAGAAAATATTAAAAAAGAAGAAACAGAAACAGAAAAAGTATCTCTAAATTTTCATGAGTAGAAAGATCGGTAGGAATTCTACCGATCTGAAGTTTGAATTAGTTTGGATCGGTAGAATTCTTACCGAACCAAACAAGTTGTTCTTTTCATTTTTTTTCTCTGTTAAAATATAAAAGGTTTATATCTCTAAATTTTCATGAGTAGAAAGATCGGTAGGAATTCTACCGATCTGAAGTTTGAATTAGTTTGGATCGGTAGAATTCTTACCGAACCAAACAAGTTGTTCTTTTCACTTTTTTTCTCTGTTAAAATATAAAAAGTTTATAGAAATATAGATGGAGTCTTTCTAATATATTTAAATTCTAAGATATTTTATCTATTTTTTAAAAACCATTAATATTTTAGTAAAGAAATTTAGAAAAAAAAAATGAAAAAAAACTGGTTTAGATCGGTAATAATTTTACCGATCCAAAAGTTTGGGTCTGTAAAATTCCTACCGATCTTTCTACTCATAAAAATCTACAGATACTCTTTCTGATTCTTTTTCTTCTTCTTTAATATTTTCTATAGACAAAAAATTCTCTTGTATTTCTACTTGAAGAAAAACAAAATTAACAGTGGCATCAACAATAAGCAAGTATTAAATTCCATTACGGACATAGGTCATGTGATGATGCACATTAGTTGACTCCTTTAAGAAACCCTAAAGATTTGCACCTTTCCAATTTAGGAAGTTGAGTGCAAGCAAACTCTTTTAAAACAATAGCATAATGGATGCTCCAAAACCCGATAACCCATCAAGAACTCAACATAAATAATTTTAAAAAAAAACATTATTATTCAACTCTTTATAAATTTCTCAAAGGAAAATTTATTTTTTTATTTTTTTGTGCCCTGGTAAATTGGTGGTTCAAAATTAATTAGCTATAGCTTATTGGGTTTCATTTAAGATCCTGACAAACCCGACCCGGTTGAGGCATTGAAGCATCCATTTGAGTTATCTTGCCTTACCAACTTCTCAAATAATACCTGTCACTAAATTTGTACACTCACAAGCAACTAAATGTAAGCAAGTAGCCATTTAAATTATTTTCTATACCAGTAGAAGTAAGCATTATCTCTCTAGGTTGAGGTGCTCTGAGTTTTCTCTTTCAATGGAATTCAAAGTTCCGATCAAAATGTGAAATAGAGAGAGAGAGAGAGAGAGAGAGAGAGAGAGAGAGAGAGAGAGAAAGAGAGAGAAAGAGATGTGGTTAAACAAAGGATCCATAGACTTGGTACTGGTACCATGGGGGTTAGCGATAATGTTTGTGTACCATCTCATGCTTCTGTACCGGGTTCTTCAGTACCCCCATAAAACAGTTATCGGGTATGAAACCATAACAAGCGGGCATGTGTCAAGCGTATGATGCAGGTTAGAGAAATAAATAATAATAAAATTACGTTTTTTTTTCATTTTCTCCCTTCTTTTAGAAATTAGGAGAGATAATTTTCTTTGATCAAAGTAAATATTTGACTCAGAATAAAAACACCTGGTATTTACTATCAGATTATAAACCAAACTTCTCTTCATAAAAATATTTTTCCTAACCTTATTATGTCCTTGCAAAAATCTTCAATTACTTCTTTTCTTGTTTGCCCATAGAGAGTAAAAATCCACTGTCTTTATTTTGATCAAAATTACTATTAGCACGGCCTATGAAATGAAAATTTTCATTTTGATTTTTTAAGAATACTAATTTTCATAAAAATTAATACTATTAGCCTCCCCTTGAAAAATAAAATTACATGATATTTACTTATTAAGGCCCCTTGATCTCAATTTTTTGGTTCTGCCCCTGATCTCTTTGTTACTCTGAAGATGAGCGCAGAGGAGACAGGGTTGGCTATGTCAGTAATAGCGAGAAACTGATAGAGAAACTCGCAACTGGGGCAATAATTGCCCCATTCAAGGCCTATGTTGCTTTGATTTAGCGTCTAGGTTTTTTGTTCTTAGTGAAAGAGAGAAATATGAAGGAGAAGAAATGTGGCTGTTGGAAATCACTAGAAACATCTATTTTCTTTTTCTTTTGAAAACCTTCGCAGAGGCTGCAAAGTCGTGAAGGGGAATCGAACTCTCAACCTTTGAGTAACCAACAATCCTAAGACTTTTTCCTAGCCAACTGTGCTACCTCTGCTTTTCACAAGCATCTATTTTCGCTTAGTTAATTCATTGTTCGGTTATATATAACACAATTCCCACACTAGGCCTTACGTGGGCCATTTACAACATCAATATTTCTTATATAACCCATAGAAACCCTCCTAAATATAACCCAATAGTTATATCAAGAGCCCGCTATATATTTACCATATTACATCTTAAATACTAACTCAAAATAAACATTATCTCAAAACATTAATTTCGGCACTCCCAGCATCTCCATCTCTAAAATTGATTAGCAATTTCAGACAACTGTCAAATTAAAATTGACAATTAAGTCTGAATTAATTGCAAAACAGTTGCATAATTGAAACAATACTAATTGCAAGTATATGTTACACGGATCTTAAAGTACAAACGAATCTTAAATTTGTTCCCCTCAAGCCCTGAGATCTCTAATATATTGACCGTGCGCAGAGGCTCTTTCCCTCATTCTTTCTCCTAATTTCCTGCTAGTCAGTCAGTTAATCTGGTTTTGTAATTTTCATCGACGCGGACACACACATAGAGAGGCACTATTCTTCATCGTGGAGCAAATTAAATGCAGCGATGAAGAAGGATGCTCCAGCACATTCCCTTGAACAGCGCTGGAGTCTCAAACTATAGTGTTTCTAATTTTTTTTGGTGGCAATTTGGGGTTTAGTTGGTGTTTCAAGAATTTGAAAGCGTGCAACATTTGCTGCAGTAATAACCAAATGGGTATAGATGTGGGTGCATATATATTTTTGGCAGACTTATGTCTGTAGGTTTGAATGGTACTATAAAGAATTTTGGTTTTATATTTTTGGCCTTTGTAATATGGTAGTGAAGTACATGTTTCAGTAATGGATCTTTGGTGTTAATTGTTTTTCTGGCACACTCAGTTAATATATTATAGGGTTTAACATGCTATTGTGCCCTCTTCAACTTGAAAGAGAAACTTTGGGGTACACTTGTTAGTACTTGAAGACAAATCTCTAATGGTAACAAATTATAGTGGAGATTATTGCAGTAAAATAATTCCCTTAACAAACTCTCCAATAATTTGAAGTTCATTTTGGTACTCGCACATGAATGAATAGTAGTGGCAGGCTACAGTACCAATGCATGTGACTCTTAAGTAACAGTGACTGTTTTGTGAACCCCACAAGAACATATATACATACAATTTTTCCAAAAGGAAAGCACCAAAACATATAGACATAGTGACCCCACTTCACCGAAACTAATCCACTCGTCAAAAAGCAAAAAGTAGAAGTTAAATCAGCATTGACTAAGAGCTTACCTTATCCCTCAGATCTAAACACTCAGGTCAAATAAAAAAGAAAAAGAAATCGTGAAATAAACATTGACTACTGTACAAAGTCTTCTCCACACCACTTCCAAGAGCTTACCTTATCTCTTCAGATCTCAACATTCTGCTGCTCTTTACTCTTTACAAATTTCTCATATTCACAACCCAGATCTAAGATTCTTTCCTCCTAGCCTCTTCACAAATCTACAGAGCAATATGGCAGGGTATTTGATAACCTCTGTGCTCTCTCTAGCCACCAAACTTGCTCCCCTCAATTACAGCCTCTGCGCACGCTCCTTCCTCTCCATCAAATTCTAATAACTGCGAAAGGGGGCGTGCTCGAGCTGTTGAGGAGGATATTGAGAGGCTCATGCGAACTCTGGAGCGGATCAAGGCCACACTGTATGATGCTGAGGAGAGGGAGATCAGAGACCGCTCCGTCAAGCTCTGGCTCAAGGAGCTCAAGAAGGTCGCTTATGATGCCGAGGATGTGCTAAATGAATATCAGTACGAGGTAACACGTGTCCAAGTAAAGGCAAGAAAGGTTTCTCAGGCTTCCAGTTCTCACAAGGTAAAGCAGATGGAGGTTAGTACCTTGTGCAAATATATATTAAAAGAATCTTACTTGTGCTAGTATTGTGTGTGTGTCATTGTGTGGTACTGAAAGCAAATGGGGAATGCTTGAATTTTCATTTTCTTTTCTTTTATCAGAATTGCAACCACTGGAGTGGTAGCTTATTTTAATTACCAGCCTTCCAAACCTAACATCAGAGTGGTCACTTGATCTCTCAATTATCATTTTTAGTTAACAAAATTTGAAATTTGGCAACTAATGTAAACCATTTCTTTTGGACAGTCGATTGAGTATATTGTTCCAATTCCTGATGATATGGTAGGTCGGCTTATCAAAATAAGAAGTCGATTTGATGAAATAGGAAAGGATCGTGAGGCTCTCCAATTAAGGGAGAGTGACGGGGTGACGCATCCAAACAACAAACTTTTACGACCCCCAACCGGTCACATGGTGGATGACGCAAGTATTTTTGGTAGAGATGCTGAAATAAAGGAGGTAATCGATTTCTTACTATCTGAAAACGAAAACTCTTTTTCGGTCATTTCAATTGTTGGCAAAGGTGGCCTCGGAAAAACCACCATTGCCCAACTCGTCTACAAAGATGGGAGGGTTTCTGAATGCTTTGATTTATTTGGGTGGGTATGTGTCTCTGAGGAATTTGATGTGACGAGACTCATCAAAGCAACCATTGAATCAATCTCCTCCAATATAAATGTTGGTCAGAGTGAGTTGAGCCCATTGCAAAAAGAGCTTGCAAAAACTGTGAAGGGAAAAACAGTACTGCTTGTTTTAGATGATGTGTGGAACGAGAATCAATTTCTTTGGGAGTTGTTTTGGGTTCCTCTTAAAGAAGCAAAGATGGTGAGAATTCTCATGACGGCAAGAAATCAAAAGGTAGCAGAGGTCGTTCAAACAAAAGACATTTTACTGCCAACAAACTTGCCGGAAGATTCGTGTTGGCAGTTGTTTCGGCATTATGCATTTAGTGGTACAAGTGACACTGTGCCAACACACTTGGTAGATATGGGAAGGGATATTATGAGAAAGTGTGGTGGATTGCCATTGGCTGTGAAGTCGATTGCAAGCCTCCTTAGACATGAAAAATATGAAGAGTGTTGGAGAGAGATTCTGGAAAGTGATCTCTGGGAATCAAATCCATTGAATGATATATTCCCAGCCCTTCAGATTAGCTATGCTCATCTACCTCCCTACCTTAAGCCGTGTTTTTTGTTTTGCTCAATGTACCCAAAAGATTACAAAATAGAAATGAGGAATTTGATAGAGTTATGGATCTCTCATGGATACATCGAATCTAGGGGCAAAAAAAGAAAGACAGAAATTGGTTGGGAATATTATGAGGAGTTAAAGGCGAGGTCCTTACTTGATGATTTTTCAAGTGATCGACATTACAAATGTTGTAAGTTGCACGATATAATCCATGACCTTGCACGACTTATCTCTCAAAATGAACATTATTCAGTGGTGAGCTATCGGCCACTTTATATTGATGAGGTAAAAGTTCCGCAAGAAGTGTACCATTTATATGCAAGAGGTTTCAAGGGATTTGCAAATCAAATTCTTCAACAAAATTTGAAGGGTTTAAGAACTCTTATAGATCCAGGAGGTTTTAGAGAAAATGATGAAGGTAACCTTACTAAATGTGAAACACTGAGGGTATTGAAAGTGCATTGGTGTTCCACACAGATTCCCCACTCCATTTTCAAGTTGAAACATCTTACCTATCTTGATATTAGTTCTTATGATCTTAAAACATTGCCATTATCCATTGGCCTCCTTTACAACCTGCACACTTTAATTCTTGATTGCTGTGACCTTGAATATCTACCTGAAAGTATTGGTGATCTTGCTAACTTAGAGTATCTAAATTTTAAATCGATAAAAGTTAAGATGCTGCCTAAATCTCTCTGTTCACTTAGTAACTTGCTGAGATTAGTTATTAAATGTAAATATTTAGAGGAATTTCCTTTAGATCTCAGAAATCTTCATAACCTTTATGAATTAACATTTTTTTCTCAATATGACCTAGCATTGCCTAATACAATAGGTTGTCTTAGTAATTTAGAGAAACTTCAATTCTCGTTTGTTGGTGATCTAGGTTATGTTCCTCATGGTCTTGTTAGTTTTCCGGCAATAAGGAAAATGGCAGTAGGGTTGAGAGTTAGAAATATAGGTTGGTTAAAGGATATGAAGGCCTTTGAAGGAAGACTCTCTATTGAAGGATTAGAGAATAGTAATTTAGTAGATGCCGAGCGTGCTAACCTGAAAAATAAGTGCAAACTTGAAGCTTTGAATTTATGCTGGAATCATGATTCAAATTGTGATTTTCTTCCAGTTTGGAAACATGACCTGAGATTAAGACTCATACCAGAAGCTTGTGAGGACGGGTTAGTTAGGTCAGATGATGTTGATGTTTCCTTGTTAGAGTGCCTCCAGCCACATCCTAACCTCAAGAACCTTTCGGTAAAAATGTATCCTTCTGCCGAAGTACCACGATGGATGAGGGATCCATTGTCCTTGCAATCAATTCAAGAAGTCCGGTTAGAAGTGTTACTATATTCATTCTCTTCCATTCCACAATCTTCACACTCTCAAGCAACTCATCATTCATGCATGTTATAGTTTCCAAGTTCTGCAGCTGGAGCAGCTGCCCTCCCAGCTTGAAAACTTGAAGATTTATAATTGTGGTGGCCTGGAATTAATTACTGGACTAGGTGATCTGGATATGTTGGCTTCACTGAGAATCCAATATTGTCAAGCCCTAAAATCACTAACTATGGATAGACAGCAGTTGGTGGAATCTACTGAGATCTTAGGTGATTCCTCTCATGAAAAGCCACATATCGGCCGGCAAAACATTTCATCACTTACAAGCTTGGTAATCGAATACTGTGCTTTGCTTAGTGTTTTGCCAGAGGGGTTGATTCCATCTGGTCCTTGTGATGTGTGTATTCAACAATGCGGCTGCCCTGACCTTAAAAGAAATTACAGATCAGCAATAAATTAAATCAGGTTTGTAATTTTATTATTATCTGATTATTTTGATTTTAGATCACTGAACTTTTTTACTTTTCAGTAATCATAACAAGTCTTGGTAGGATATGTCTACTGATTAAGCTGCTCCTGGTTTAACAAATGAACATTTCAATTTTATATTACTTAATTGTTGGTTGGATGATGTTCTTTACTTATGGTGACTCATTTTCATTGATTTTTTTTTCATACTATTGTTTTTTGTTCAATTCTTCTCCTCTTAATAATGATTAACTAAGCCAACAGCCAATTTCTCGTGTTTTCTCTATCTCCGATTTTGGGCTTTCTGATAAGGCCCTGTTTTACTTTTGTAGGCAAAAAAAGTGTTGACGGTGAAGTCAAAGGAATGGGCCCAAGCCCATTTTGCATTTATGGGAAGAATTTCCGATTGGAAATATTTGAAGCTAGGGGATTTGTTTCGAAGAACCGCCACTGAGTCTCCCTTATTTTAACCAATGTTCTATCTTGAAAAAAAAAAAAAGTCTGCTCTTCTAATGTTATTTCTAGAATTTGCTCTCTTGTTTCAATCATACATTTGATAATTTCATAAAATTAGTGTATGAAATTGTAAGAGAGTGTGAGAGAGAGTGTTATTGGCTTGATTATCTTCTTGTATTGTAAGACTCCTTGATATAGTGATTTTGTGTCGTGCTCCCGTGGTTTTCTCCCGAAAGAGTTTCCACGTAAAATCTCTTGTTTCTCTTTTATTTATGTTCTTGATTGTTTGTTGTTATTGGCTTCTTGTGTGCTTTCTATATTCTCCATTTGGTCGGATAGTAGTATATGCTCGCAAGGTGTTCGACGAAATTACTCATTGAACGGCGACCTATCCCAACAAAAAGAATGTCTAAAAAAATAGATACGGTGCTTCATATATATTTTCTTTGAATTCTCTCCAAAGACTATACTTAGTGGGTCCATGTAGGTAAGAATATATTGGGGACAATAGAGGAGACATTATTCAGTTTCATTGAAAAACTATGGGCAGTATTGAGTAAACATTTTATCATAATAGTTTTTTATTCATGCAGCACACAAGTCATATATAGAACGTTGTTTTGACACTATTCTAATTTAAATTACAAAGATAAAGTAGTAATTAAAATATTTACTTTAGTGGAACACAATTTTTTAACGGTTTTAAATGACTAAGAAATGCTCCTTATAAATTTCCTTTGAATTCTTTTAAGACTATACTTGATGGATCCATGTAGGTAAGAATATTATGGGGACAAGATAGGAGGCACTAATCAGTTTCACTCAAAAACAGTGGGCACCCCTATGGGCTATATATGGAATTATAATGATAGAATACTATGGCCATAAAATCCTACAAATTAATTTGTAGAAAATATAATTACAGATACATCCAAAAAAATTCATGAAAATAAATTGTTTGGTTTTACTGTAGAAATTGTTTTAGAAAATTTTAATGTCTAGATTTGATGTTTCACTTTCTATTATGTATATTTGTAAGCTATATTGTTTTCTTGTCAATTTCTTAATTATTTTCTCTATTATTAAAATAATAAAAAACATTAACAACTCTATCAAGTATATTTTTATTTTGTATTCTCTTATTTATGTAGAATAATTATTTCATAATTCTATCCAATACATTAATGGACGACTTTTAGTAGTAATTTTTTAGTTTTGTTCTAAACATACTACAAAAAATGCTACATATGAAAATGCCACATAAGGAAATAAATTAGAAGATGGCAAGAGAAATGTCAGTTTCATTTTGGTGGATAAAAAATATGTGAACAGAAAAAAAAAATGAAATTTGTGGGAGTTGTTGTTATCTGATATTGGTGATGTGACATAATTTTTTTTAAAAACAAATATATTTTTATATGATTTTAGAAATAGAACTTCCAGAAGTAAATGTTGATGCTGACATCTGGAATTTTACAAATATCTTTATGAAGCAAATTTTTTATGGTTTTCTACTTAATTTGATTCTGACTTCTGGAATTTATTTATGTAGTTAGGTCAACTATAGCTGACATGCTGATGCTCTTTTGAGGTTTTTGAAGTTTGAACATTTACATATAAAAAACTGAACAATGGACCAAAGATGAGGAAATAATTCCTTATCCATTGAAAATGATTATCAAAATATTAATTATGTTGATGTTTTTCTTATATGAGGAGGAAGGAGGGTTCTTCATTTTTTGTGTCTCCATTGTGCCTCCATATTTTTATATCTAATTACAAAAAATATGAATCTTATATATCAAAATAAAAACGTTAGATGTGATCTATATTATTTTTTTCTACATGCACATAAAAAAATTATCACTTTTTGGGTTTTTATTTATATGAATCAATAAATTGAAAAAATAACATCCACAATTTATCCATATCAATGTATTTTTGTAAGCTCTTGATACTGATCAAAACAAAATCGAAATGTTGTAATCTTTATATGTTCATAGAGTAAAAATATAGATCAAGATCATTGATTTATTTACATATGATTATAGGAATTTATATTAAAACCTAATTTATTAAAACAAACAAATATAATTCCCATACTCATTGATTTAAAACAACAAGATTCACAATTCACAATCCATAGAGAGACATTAATAAAAATATATTGAGATTAATTATGTGTACCATCACATGCATGTAATTGTAAAGCGCCAAGTACGTGTATAAATCTACAAATTTGCAAGACATAACAACAATAACCAGAGACTTGTTCACATTTATTTATAACTTTTTTCTCATATTTTAAATTTTTTCATATCCGTCCAAAAAGATTTTAATATATACCACTATTAATTTCTATTCCGGAAATAAATAATTATTGTATGCAAATATTTTTATATATTTCCCCTCAAAACAGCGAGAATCATTGACGCATGTCAAAGCTCCATAATCATATAGTTCAACTATATATTCTTCAGATTAAATTAATAATTATACACATTAGATTGATATTGTTTTCTTGGGTGAGTAACAGAATCACTATTTTATATTTCTGTTTTTTGTTTAATATCATTTATTATTATTTTCTGCAAACAGAAGAAAAAACAATAATCAAATTAATATGATTATATTATATTAACTAACAATCTTATAGATAGATGCTCAAAAAGTTAATTAGATGGCCAACCTATACACCAAACATAACCAAGAAAATTCATTACCCAACTAATAAATTAAGTCAAAACTGATTAACCTATCAGAACCTAACAAATTCCATTTCATAGTTGATAATACTACCACCACTATCAAAAGTAAAATATAAAATAATGATATGATGTCAACAAGAATAAAGGACTTGCAAACTTTCTTACCAACCCATACAAAATTACATATTTAAATAAACAAATCAGTAAACCATGCATGAGCATTCTGTCAACACTGTCACCATCCCCCCTCCAAAAAAAAAAAACATTGATTATAAAATAGAGAAGAAAAAAGGAAGAGGAAGAAGAAGAATCTCATTATCTAATGACTTACCATCAACACTTAGCTCTTGTGCTTTCTGACTACGCAATCATCGCCATCTCGCTCTCTTTCCTCCTCGTCATAATCATGTCTCTCCTCTTCCTATGTTACAAGAATCGACGACAACCTAGCTCTACTTGTGCCACAGCTGACGACACTAGTGTAACTGCACTTCTGCGTGCAGGCCCATTTCCAATGGCTGACCTCGAGGCCGCCACTGACAGCTTTCATCACTCTCGACTCATCGGAAAAGGTCATCTCGGTACCGTCTATAAAGCATCAACCGCTCCTGACACCAGCAATTCAGTTGCTATAAAGCGTCTCCACTGTCGTTTAGTCCTTAATCACCCGGGCCCCACTTTCTCTCAAGCGATAAAATCTCTTTCTTTTGTTGCTAGCCATCCGAACATTGTACCGGTACTTGGCTATGCCGAAGCCCCAGGAGAGCGTATCATCATATATGAATATGTCCCGGAGAAAACCCTAGATAGTTTCTTGTACGGGGTCGGTGTTGATGGTGGCCAACTGATGCGTCAGCTGAGCTGGTGCACACGTGTCAAGATTGCCGCAGGTATTGCACGTGGGCTCGAGCATTTGCACGCATCAACCGCTCTTGGCATAGCACACGGTTGCTTAAAACCGTGCAATGTATTCATTGACAAGGATTATATTGCTAGGGTTAGCGATTACGGGTTAGGGTTTCTTCTTCAAGGCAAAGAGGAGAGAAAAAGCATGGCCGGATATGTCGATAAGGAAGGGTATGAGGTGTGCAAAGAGAATGATGTGTATGCATTTGGGGTGATTATTTTGGAGATGCTTAGTGGGAGAAGGTGTGAAGGGGGGAGGCTGGTGGAATGGGCCCTACCTCTGATTAGGGTTTCTAGAGTTGAAGAGGTCTTGGACAAGAGGTTGGCATTTCCATTTATGGAGATTAGAATTTTGGTAAGGATGGCAAAGGTGGCGTCGGCATGCGTCGGGAATAGCCGGGGGTACCGACTGTTGATGGCAGAGGTGGTGGCCATCTTCAATAGGTTAGAAATGGAACTATGTGCTTGATCTAATTAATTAGTTCTCTTGTTTTAATTATTTTTGTTTTATTATACTCATAATTAAGAACTTAATTAGAAATGGAACTTATTTGTGTTTTATTATACTCAATTACATGTTACGATGTGAGATTATGGTGATTTGCCGAAGATACTTTTTAGTTTTAATTGATGAAGAATTTGCATGTAATTAAGCAGTAGGAATTAATATTTAACAATATATATATATGCAGCATGGAGATTTTTGTATGAAAAATAATTTTACCCCCTCTTTAGTTTCCGAGGTAAAGAAACAATAATATGTATATAATTGCGTCGTATAAGAATGTGGCTTGATCATATAGTTTACAATGGTGAGATTTTCTATTGTTCGTTATTTTAAGAAAGAAAAATATTATGAAATTAATTTTCACCCATCCGATAAATAAAAAATAATATTAAAAAACTAATTAATATTATAATTTGAAATGCCTGAATCTTGTCCGGATAAATTACAAGAAAATTGAGAATAAACCTAAAAAAAATGATAAATCACGTATAAATTAAAATTTGTATAGGGTTCATCCTTCCTCAATGGATTTAAAATAAGGGGGGAATTTCACGATATATCCCTCAAAAACTTCAAAATTACGTATTTCCCCCTCCAAAGTTTGAAATTACGTATTTACCCCTCTAAACTTCAAAAACTCACAAATTTACCCATTTTATTGTCTTTTATATTAAAACTCATTCTAAATTTATAAAATACTCATTTACCCTTTATTAAAAGCATAAAATATCCATCATACTCAAATTTGAATCTGAAGGGTTCCTCTACTATCCGAACTCCTTTAAGATCTGTGCACGCTAGATCAGCACGAATCTTGAAGGGAACACACACAGATATTGAAGTGACGTGCACAAATCTTAATGCGATGCACGCGGATCAAAATTGCTTTAGAATTTGTGCGTACTAGATCAGCACGAATCTTAAAGCCAACACACATATATTGAAGCTACATGCAAAGATCTTAATGTGATGCGGGTGGATCGGACGGTAGAGGAACTCTTCATATTCAAATTTGAGTCTGATGGACTTTTTATGCTTTTAATAAAGGGTAAAATGGGCATTCTATAAATTTAGAATGAGTTTTAATATAAAAAACAATAAAATGGGTAAATTTGTGAGTTTTTGAAATTTAGAGGGGGAAATACGTAATTTCAAAGTTTAGAGGGAGAAATACGTAATTTTGAAGTTTTTGAGGGGTATACGTGAAATTCCCCCTAAAATAATCCCATGGTTTGTCCTTTCTGGTGCATCATTTGTGCACACAAATTCTCAATTTTTATACTAGCATCCAATCCAAACAAACTCTATAGTTAGCACCCGAATATAATAGTATCCTTGTCATAATAATTTCTCATCAAATAATATCATTGTCATAATAATATCAAACTTGGGATACTATCAGATGCACAACAGCAGCTGCATTTTATGAGTCACAGAGAATCTGGAACCCCATTTTTATGGATTAGATCTTATAATCTCAAATAAAAGAAAAATTAGACCAAACTAATCGTTGCTTAGTTGGTTTATAAATTAGAAATTAGGTAACTCAATTAATAATTGACACCTAACAACAATATAGTTTATGCATTAAATTTGAGAAAATTTATTTATAATCATTGACTTCCAATTTTGGTCTTTTTATAATCATTGACTTTCAATTTTGTTTACTTTGTTTTTGTCAATTATTATATGTACCCTATATACAATTAAACCCTTTTTGTAATATTTTTCTTTAGGAGGATGTATTCACAAAATTCACTTTGTATTTCTACATGAAGAAAAACAAAATTAACAGTGCCATTAACAATAAGTATTAAATTCCAAAACGGACATAGGTCATGTGATGATGCACATTTGTTGACTCCTTTAAGAAACCCTAAATATTTGCACCTCTCCAATTTAGGAAGTTGAGTGCAAGCAAACTCTTCTAAAATAATATCATAATGGATGCTCCAAAACCCGATAACCCATCAAGAACTCCAAACATAAATAATTGAAAAAAAAAAAACAACACATTATTATTCAACTCTTTATAAATTTCTCAAAGGAAAATATATCCTTTATTTTGTGCTGGTGGTTCAAAATTAATTAGCTATAGCTTATTGGGTTTGAATTAAGATCCTAACGAACCCGACCCGGTAGAGGCATTGAAGCATCCATTTGAGTTATCTTGCCTTGCCAACTTCTCAATTAATACCTGTCACTAAATTTGTAAACTCACAAGCAACTAAATGTAAACAAGTAGCCATTCAAATTATTTTCTATACCAGTACAAGTAAGCATTATCTCTCTAGGTTGAAGTGCTCTGAGTTTTCTCTATACAATGGAATTAAAGGTTCTGATCAAAATGTGAAGTATTGAGAAAGAGAGAGAAAGAGAGAGATGTTGTTGAACAAAGGATCCATAGACTTGGTACTGGTACCATGCGGGTTAGCAATAATGTTTGTGTACCATCTCATGCTTCTGTACCGGGTTCTTCGGTACCCCCATAAAACTGTTATCGGGTATGAGAACCACAACAAACGGGCATGGGTCGAGCATATGATGCAGGTAAGAGAAATTTTTCATTGTTTGTTTTTTAAAAATTCTAATTTTCATAAAAATTAATACTATTATCCTCCCCTCGAAAAATAAAATTACACGAAACTTACTTATTAAGTCCCCCTAATCTCAATATTTTGGTTCTGCCCCTGGTCTCTTTGTTCCTCTGAAGATGAGCCCAGAGGAGACAGGGTTGGCAGTGTCGGTAATAGCGAGCAATATATCGGCATCAAGCAACTTGGCATCTCTTTCGATTGCTCTGAGTTCGCTCATCGGTGCCTGGGCTGGTAGCACATCATCAATTTTCACGAACAGTATAATTTATGGTGATACCGGGCAAACCATCGCCTCAATCAAGTACATCGCTTTGCTCGTATGCTTTCTGGCAGCGTTCACTTGCTTCATTCAGTCCACCAGGCAAGCATTATCTGATGTGATTTTATTTGGGTTCCATTAAGGTGGGGGGGCGGGGGGGTTGGGTTTAGACGGTTGGTTCGGTTAAAATAGAATTAAAATAGTGAAACCAAAATTTTATTCAATTTTCAAAAATCTAACCGAATCAACTGAATTAAACTAGTCAACCAAATAACAGCAGAATCCAAAAAATCGAAGTAAATATCAGTTTGTTTGGTTGAACTGAAATAAGAGAGATTAAATTTCAAAAGGTCAAAACTCAATACATGCACAAATACATTTAATAATCATAGAAATAAATATCAAGATATATATCAGTCGAACCAAAATAAGAGAAATTAAACCAAACCAAATGAAAAAAACTGAAGTACTTCAAAAATTCAACCGAATCGAGCTATTTAAACCGAGAAACCAAACCATTTAATTCAAAACTTGTCGATTGAGTTGAAAAAAAAAAAAAACCGGATCCAATGAACACCATAGGTCCCATGCCTGGTTAATTAAGCTTCAAATTAAGTTATGTTAAAGTTCAATTAATATGGTACCAGTAAACTCTATATCAGGACTGAATTCTTGTTCTCTGTTTTTGCAGATACTATGTTCATGCGAGTTTTCTCATGTCTACGCTAGACTCAGATATACCAGTGAGTTATGTACAGACAGCGATAATACGAGGCGGCAATTTTTGGTCGATGGGTTTACGGGCTTTGTACTTCGCCACAACTTTGCTTCTTTGGATCTTCGGCCCGATACCGATGTTTGCATGCTCTGTTTTCATGGTGGTTATCTTACATGTGCTTGATAGCAATTCTACTCCTCTCCATAATTACCAGCACCGGTCAGTAAAAAATGTTAACAACCATGGTAAGAATAGTGTTGTAAAGAGAGAAGGAATGAACACTCTGCCTAACAGTAATGTGTTACTGAGTAATCCCATGTATTCTCCTATTAACTATGTGAGCTAAGAGAGAGATCTAGAGAGAGAGAGTATGTGCTTGTTTCATTTAATTTTCAAAAATTTATTTCTAATTTCCCATACAGACTCTCAGTATCTTGAAATTGCTATTCTACAACTGTAATATATGATAGTGATAATTAGAGTTGGCAAAGAGAGAGAAAGAGGGAGTATTTGATTTGTTTTATTTTCCTTTTAGGCTTTTTTAGTATTCTTGTATTGAGACTGAGGTTTGCCTGTTAATTAGATTCAAGGACTTGCTATAACCCAGGACTGGTAAGTAAATGCAAAATAGAAGGTGAAAGAGTCACCTGGGCATTTCATCGAACACCTTGTGTGCATAGAATATAAGAAGGCAAACACAAACACAAACACAAACATAGAAGTATACTTCATAATTTCATATGCACCAACAGGATCAGGTTCATAGAGAAGTAAGAGAGAGAAGTTAGATCAATAAGCAATCATATATTTGTTACGTGACAACTGATACCGTACTGGTACCAGCCTGGCCAGATACTGTACAATTCAGATTCTAGTAGAAACAGTAATGTCTATAAATGGTTCAAAATATTCCAAAGATTTCTTAGCAACGAAGATCTCCCCAAGAGATGACAGTAATATGTGGAAGTATCAAACTTTATATGATATAACAAAAAATTGTTGATCTATTTTAAAGAAAAAACACAGTTGAAAGTTTTAAAATCCCTTCGTTACAGTTTCTTTTAATCCATTTTTCAATTCTGGTAAAGAACTTTCTCAAATACAGAGTCAATTATTCACATCCAAAGCATAAGAACTCTGACGAACAACAATCAGAGAAGAGAGATTTAGATTTAGCAAGCAATTTATTAAATCACTATAGATTTTAGTTCCTACTACTATATGAGCACAACTTCATACCAATAAAAGGTACCAATCCCCACAAAGTCATAGAAATCGGTACCAAGTTCATCCAATATAGATCGCATGAATACCGATTTATGTATCAAGAAAATTAGCAGCCATCATCAGTTCAAGCGTTATCTCTGGCTCTATATGAAACTCGGTTTCCTTCCCACTGCAATACAATTCATTTCATTAAATTTCTGATAAATTTGTGATGTATTCGTCTCAGATTAGTTAACAGATTAAGTTAAATTTTGCTTTCATATAAATTTTTAGCCAGAAAATATACATGTGAATTATCAGGCCAGATAAAGTAATATACTGGTTCATTCCAATAATAACCCTATGGTTTCACGATTTTGCGTTTTTTGCCTTACTTTTCTTTGTTTTTCTCCCTATTTTGTGTTGACGGATTGTTGGCTTTATTATTGAACCAAAAGTTGGGTAAGATTTTAACATAGCAGCTTTGGCTTCATGCAGTGCACGAACCATATGCAGTGTTGTTTTGATTCAATAGTCTGTGTGCTGTATAAGCCAAAACTACTCTGTTAAAATCTTTACCCCAAAAGTTGGACTTTACTCTGCCTTTTCCTCTTGAAATGCCAAAAATAAATTTACAAGCCAATGAATTTGCTGGTAATGAATCCACTAATTAAGCTGTTACTTGGTCGGTGAAATCGTTAAAAATTACTTTTTTTAATTCATCAATTATTCAAAGTTAGCAGTTTTATCAACACACAAATTTGAAATAATTAATCAATCAATTCTAGTTTTCAAAGCATAGATCTGCATGCCAGAATCCCAATTCACTGTTGAAATTGTGAACCTAGAATCCCAATTCAACCTGAAACTCCTAGATAAATGACAAAGTAAACCTAGAATACCAATTCCACCCAAATAACAGTATACCAAATTCAATCCCAATTCAACCCAAATGCCAGAATCCCAATTCACTGTTGAAATTGTTAACCTAGAATCTCCCAATTCAACCCAAATACAGTATACTGAAATTACAGCAGAAATTGACCTGGAGTACTGGAGAGACCAGTAGAAATACTGACAAATCTTCTCCAAAACAGCACCGCTGATCTCAGGAAACCTCACCTCTCCATGCTGCGTCTCAGCAAAACTCCCTTTTGTAAAAAAACAAATTCACGTGTTATTCAAATTCAACACGAGGGTTTGAATTTCTCGCGAGAAAGAAAGAAAGAGTTACCGCTTACCGGGGGAGGTGAGCATATTGCGAAGGGTATTGGAAACCATGGCCGCTCTTTTGTCGATCACGAATTCGAACCCATCGGCGCTGATCAGCTTCACTGTTTCCTCATTCCTCATCTCTCGTTCTCTCTCTCTCTCTTGCTCGCGAGAAATTAAAAATGAATACTTTAATGAGAAATTCTCGGGATATAAATAATCGCCGGAGTAAGGAGACGGGCGATAAGATTACTCTGCGCTAACGCACCGTCTGTCTTTATCTGTTTACCGTCCGATCTGAATCTGAACCTTTAATAATCGTGTTAACATAATATGAACGGATGGGATCTAAAACGAAAGGGTATGTTAGTGCAGAGAATATGAATTCAATAATGTCAAAATAAATTCCAGGGGGCCGATAAGTGTCCTCTGCATTAACGTACCATTTAAGAGTATATATGGACTGTTCGATCAGAATTTGTGACTTTAAGATTCGTGTTGACATATAACAAAGTAACAAACCGATATAGATTTAAAACCAAAGGGTGCGTTGATGCAGATGATATGAATTCCATAAAGGGAAACTAAATTCCAGGACCACCACGGCGGTTTCCATTTCTCAATCGAATTCACATTCTCCCAGGGATTATTTTATAATTAGTGGATCAGGACCGTTCTTTTAAAATATGCACGAATCTCAAAGTCCAAATAATATTGGCCCCTGCGCTAGCCAGCTCTCAAAGCGTATGAGAATAAATCTCAAACCGTTAAGTGAAGGGAATCTTTTACCCAAATTGGAGAGGGGAGAGGATCTCAATCCTGCTTTACGTGATTTGTACGGGTTTCTGCTTATTAGGTTCCTCGTCATCTCATATCTTGTTGCCCTCCATTTCTGTGATTATGCTTATCCTCCTGGTGCAATTAGTAACACAACTTGCATGTACTAGAAGGATAACGGGCCATCTCCAGTTTATGGAACTGGAGAGTAGTGCATATGATGCAATGGCACCGTGGACTCCGAATATCTGAGGTAACTCAAACTTTGTGTTTAGATCTGGAACGTCAGATCAGAATCTGGGACAATCTGGGCAGAGGAGGAATGCACGGTTCCCTTTAATGTTCGTGCCGAAGAAGATCGGACGGTTTGATATAAACTCAAAATTTATATTACCTTAGAAATTGATTTGAATGTAGTCACGGTGTCCTACATGTCCAACCAAACAGGCGGGGTTTAAGAATGTATCATAACGGGCCTGCTTGTTTTTCTGGAAAGTGGAAACTGAAGGAACATTTCATGTATACCCCTCAAAAAACTTCGAAATTGCGTAATTTCTCCTTTATAATTCATAATATCACATTTACCCCTCTACATTTCAAAAAATTACAAACTTACCCAATTTATTGACTTTTTTTATTGAACTCATTTTAAATTTATAAAGTTCCCATATATACCTTTTTTGAAAAATCAAAATATATAGTGCATGTAAGAAAAATGTTCATTAGTCTAATTGGTCGTTTTCTGAGGGCGATGGTTTAATATAGAACTAGAATTTTTGCATTTAATATAGAACTAGAATTTTTTATATTTTATTTATATAATGAGGAGGGATCAAGTTACAACAATCATTTTTTTCATTTTCAAAGTCTAAATTGTCAATCCAAACCGTTCAACATGATCTCCACAATAAAATGTGCTTGAAGATCAAATTTTACATTTTTTTGAATTTTTTTACTATTTATTAAGTATTTTACAAAAAATAGTCATATTCAGACCATTGAATTTTGTACCCATCTTAATAAATAGTAAAAAAATTCAAAAAAATGTAAAATTTGATCTGCAAGCACATTTTATTTAGATAATCATGTTGAAGGGTTTGGATCGACAATTTCGACTTTGAAAATAAAATAAATAGTTGTTGTAACTTTGTTGTAACTCAAATTTGTTGTAACTTGATCCCTCCTCTTATATAATACAAGTATTGAATTAATAATATAATTAAAAAAAATATAATATAGTAGACGTATCGTATCCTTAATTTTTAAAAATTGCCGTATCAACGTATCCGTATCGTATCTGATACGATACCCATACGGCCATACCCGCATCCATGCAACATAGATCATATCCAATTAAACGGGCCGGGTTTAATAATGGTCTTATTTACAAACGGGCTGGGATAAATCGAGAATGTAACATAACTGGGCCTTCTTGTTTTCCTGCCTTTTTCTCTCTAATTTTTCTTTCATTTTATTTTCTGGGTAAAGATTTTAACAGAGTAGTTTTGCCTTCATGCAGAGCACTAACTACATAATTAAAAGAGGGCTGCATATGGTTTGTGCGCTGCATGAAGCCAAAACTAATCTGTTAAAATATTTACCCCATTTTCTTCTGACGTTCAGCTGAAAGACGAGGCCACAAGCTCTAAGGTAACAGAATAATTGAGTTTTTATCTGGACCGTCCGATCAGAATTCCAGCCAATCTGGCCCTTAATATTCGTGCCAAAGCAGATCGGACGGTTCAGATCTAAACTCAAATTTCTGTTCAAGACTAGCTTCTTTCTCTTTCTCGTTCTCTCTTTTTTTGAAGATCCTTTCTCTCTCTTTCTTTCTCACTTTTCAAGTTTCAATTCTCTCTCCACTCCACTAACCACTGTCTCTCTCTCTCTCTCTCTCACATTCTCTCTCTTTCCTCCACTTTCTCTCCTCTCGTCCAAGAAACTTGTAATTGTGAAGAAAAGGCGACGGATTCCGCCTCTGGTGGTGGCGTAATTAGGTAAAATCTCCACTTAGATTTGTTAATTTCAAAGTAAAACCCTAGATATGGAAATGTCTTTATTGTTCAAAGCACTTGCTTTCAAATTGAAAACTTTTAGGTAATTTGATGATTGTTACTGTTGTGGGTTTCCAAAAATTGCAATTTGTGATTGTGACTTTGAATTATTAATTTGTGCACTTCCCTGTGTAATTTAATTAATTGGGTACTAATTATATTAATACATAGACAATTTTACCCTTCATTAATTATTTATTGTAAAAGCCAATTCTCTCTAGCATTATTATAGGATTTTCTTTTCTTAAATGTTCTATTTAATTTGTATCTACCATTATTGTTCAAAGCACTTGCTTTCAAATTGCAAACTTTCAGTTGAATTAGTTGCGATCCTGGCAATTTCTAATTTTGAATTATTAATTTGAGCTACTGATTTGTGGAATTTGGTACCGAGTATGATAACAAAATTGTGTGATTTAATTAGTTGGCTACTGATTTGTGGAAGTTCAAAATTTTGTGCTTTAAATTATTGAGCTGAGTACAAGAATAGATGACAATTTTACCCTTCATTAATGCATTATTATAGGAGTTTCTTTTCTTAAATGTTCTATTTATAAAAAAAATTAAATGTTGTCAATTAGGCAATGTCACTGTAATTTATGGGTTCTCACTGTAACAAGGTACATAAGAGGAAAGTTGTGAAGAAGGGGGCATTTCCGTCATTTGCCGATCAATGATGAAGATTGAGGTGCTTATTGGATCCGATTAAAAGGCCCCAATTATAACTCAAGAATAGGTAGGTATGATAGATTTAAGTAGTTACTAGGGAGTAATTTAGGAATTTGGAATTTGTAATTTTCTATTTTACTCTACTTCTAGGATATGACAGAGAGAATGAAGGATTTCTTTGGGAGCCCAGGTACATGGACCGGATTTGCTTTGAGGAGCGCGCAATGTGGGTTTGCGGCTGCATCGGTTGGAGTTATGGCATCCGCTAATAGTTTCTCTAATTACACTGCCTTTTGGTACTTCTTCATTTATTTTCTTCTTTATTAGCTTTTATTTGTCGCAGTTTCTATTTGGTACTATGCATAGCGCATATTGGTCCGTACTATGGATCAATATCTCCATTTTCAATTTGTAAACAATTGATTTGATCCGTTTAACATGATCTTTATATGAAAATGTACTTGTAGATGAAATTTTACATTTCTTATAAATTTTTACTTTTTTTTTAGATATGTAGAAAATCACTTGATCCGAAGATTCTAGACCATTCAAAAGTAGTGATTTTCTACCTATCTAAAAAATAGTTAAAAATTCTAAAAAATGTAAAATTTAGTCTGTGAGTACGTTTTCATATGGAAATCACATTGAACGATTCAGATCGACTATTTGGACTTTTGAAAACAAAAATTGATCCATAGCACGGATCAATCTGTGCTATGCATAGTGCCATAGCCTCAGTATATATGTTAGCAGGTTGTATTATACATTTATACATGATGATACTATGTTCTGGATGTATATTGTTGGCTATAGAGGCTATTATCTTTTGACATCTCATAATTGGTTTGTTTTTGCATGGATGGTTTGAATTGTAACTGATTTTGTATTTATTTTGTTTATTGCTGAAAAATTGTAGTTATTTAATAGCATCAATGGGGCTACAATTGCTATGGAGTTTGGGTCTTGCATGTCTCGATATTTACGCGCTCAAAACTAAAAGAGACCTTCGCAATCCCGTCCTTGTTAGTTTGTTTGTGGTGGGCGATTGGGTAATTTCTCTATCCCTTTTAATAATCCGTAGGTGTGTTCATTGAACCCATTTTATTTGGTTTTCAACCGAACCGACAAATTTTGAATTCAACGGTTTGGTTTTTTGGTTTAAATGGTTCGGTGCGGTTGAATTTTTGAATTACTTCGGTTTTTTTATATTTGGCTCGGTTTGATCTCTCTTATTTCTCTATTCCTTTCTACAAACCGGTAGGGGTGTTCTTTGGATCCAGTTTCTTTGGTTTTCAACTAGACCCACAAATTTTGAATTAAATGGTTCGGTTCGGTTGAATTTTTGAATTACTTTGGTTATTAATATTCGGCTCAGTTTGATCTCTCTTATTTCGGTTCAATCAAACAAACCAAAATTTACTTGATATTTACTTGAATTACTTCATTTTTTTATATTTGGTTCAGTTTAATCTCTCTTATTTCAGTTCAACTAATATATATATATATATATATATATCTCGATATTTATTTCTATGATTATTAAATGTATTTGTGTATGTATTGATTTTTTACCTTTTGAAATTTAATCTCTCTTATTTGTTTCAACTAAACAAACCGAAATCAATTTTTAACATTAGATCTCTGCTGGTCTTGTTTAGGTTACAGCGATCTTATCCTTTGCAGCTGCGTGCTCTTCAGCTGGCGTGACGCTATTATTCGAAAAAGATGTGCATTTTTGCAAAATGTTCCCTCAATTAGCGTGCGGTCGGTACGCTCTATCGGTATTATTGGCCTTCATAACATGGACTTTCACCGCTACCTCTTCAGTTTCTATGTTTTGGGTTCTTGCTTCTCTCTAATGGTGAAAATGTGAAGGTTACATGATGTGTTTATTGAGTTGATTTGGCTGTTGAGCTGAGTTATGTTTTTTGTGTATGTTTTTCTGGTATGGTTATATTGTCTAACTTAACCTGATACATTGATAATTGGTTCCTACCAGAAAACTTGATAACTTGTTATATTGTGCATTGTTATACTGTAGCTGACATGTTAATTTGTCAAGACTTCACTGGTACTCAACTGATACCAGATTTCATAATATTTACAGTTCACACTAAACTATTTTAGCTTCCTAGAGAAAAAAATTATATGAATAAATTATTATAATGCCAAAAGAAAGATGCAATTTGCTGGGTTTTCAAAAGGAGCATTACATTACATTACATTTTTTTTAACAAACAACTTTAAGCATTTACCAATAAAAAAAATAAAAAACTGAGCCAAAATTAGCACAAAAATGGATCTACTTGTTATCAGAAGAAAACAAATTGCCAATTTACACGTCCAATGTGATATACTTGCTATTAAATTTCATTAAACAAAAGAAAAGATGTACATTGTTGAAATGTTACATAGTTCTACGGTTTATGATTTAGGATTTTAGAATTTTGTTTCTTATCCCCACTAAAACAAATCAATTTCTCTTACACCCAACTCAACTCATAAAATAGTGAATCCATATCCTCCCAGGTACCTGACTCAAGCAAATTACAAACAGACGGTCCAGATTAATCCAAGTCAAGTTAAAGGCAATCCGGTACCTACAGAAACTATGGGAGTCCTTTTTGAGATTCGTGCCAAGTTAAAAAACTAATCTGGATTGTCTGTTTGTAATTTGCTTGAGTCAGGTACTTGGGGTGATCCGAATTCTAAAATAGTACAAATGATAACCCTAGAAAGCTGAATTCACATCCCCTCTGTTTACCTGACTGAGTACAATTGAATCGGATAGTCCAAAATTGTTCTTTTTAACTTAGCACGAATCTCAAAGCATAAATAATACTGCCCCTGCGCCATCCCGAGTAGGCACCAACTAGGAGTAAATTTGGGCCGTCCGTTTCAATTGTGTTGAGTCAAGTGCCTTAAAAATTTTCATATATACCCCTACAAAACACAAATTAACATGGGTATCCAATTATCCAAAGAGCAGCATATCTAATTCCAAAGCACAAAACCAACACCTACATTTCACTAATGCAACATCTTTTACACATAAAATAACTTAAACAAATTACATATTCCAAAAAAAATCAATATTGGGAACAAAAAGGCTAATTTGAGTATTTGCTATTCATCTCAAACTATGTTAATAATTCAAAAGCATCAGAGTTCGAATCTGCTCCAAGTTTTTTCTTTTTCTTGTGGCCGAGTTTATTTTTTAGCCTAAATTGGTCTTTCAAACTCTTCTCCCATTCCTTTTTATGCTTATTATAAATGTACATAGCTGCTCTTGCATCCTCCACCTAATGCATCACAAAATCAAAATCTATTTGTTAAAAAGTGCTCAAAATCATGCACTACTAGATAGGGGTGTTCATCGGGTCCGGTTTAATCGGTTTTAAACCAAACCGGGAGAGTTCGGTTTAAACAGTTTGGCTTTACCGGTTAAATGGATCGGTTTGGTTCATTTTTAAAACCGGTTTAATAGTTCGGTTCGGTTTAGAAATTTCAAAATCAATTAGATTGAACCGACCGAAATTTTTAAATCCATCCCCCGTCCGAACCAAATATTAAAAAAAAAATTAAAAAATTACAACATAATGTATATTGCTTGGTTCGGTTTAAAACCAGTTAAACCGAACAAAACAAAATTTTTAAATCTATCTTTAAACAAAATTCAAAAAATTAACAAGAAAATATTTATTTTAATGATTAATATCCTATTTCGGTTCAACCGAACAAACCGAAATTTACTTCGGTTTGTTCTTAAAGTTCTTATTCTATTTCGGTTTGGTTAGATTTAATTTTTAAAAACCGAATAAAACTTCGGTTTGCCTATTTTAATTCGGTTTGGACCGAACCGATGGACACCCCTACTACTAGAGTTGCAAAAGAACCTTTATCTTAAAATTTGCAAATAACTCAACATAACACATTAAAACTTTATTTAACTTGAGTGAACCTTTTGTTAAATTTTAATAAAATACATGTTTCTAGTATCTGACAAACTCCAAAAAGTTGATATTGCAATTATACCCTTATAAAAAAGAGAAAAATAAAGGATGTAACATACAGGGCAATGCTCCTTTTGTTGAATTTTAACACTTAGTATTTCAGCTGCTAGATCCTTCAAAGATCTCTTTTTTGCCCCCCTGTTTTTATCAATTTACATGTCAATTTATTTGAGGCTAAATAAATTCCAAAATAAGAAAAAAAAAAAAAAAAAGTGAATCAAATAAAAAAAGATACCTTCGTAGCGGGTCATATTCTGAGGTATCCCTTGTGTCCTTCTTTGGGTGACTCAGTAACAAAGCCTAGAACAGTTTACCAGTATTACTCATACCATCTTTGAAAATTATCTAGGGTTTTCTGACCCATGAAACTTTATAAAGATTTATAATTATGTAAAGGTAAAAACCATATTAATAAAAAAGGAAATGTTCCATGCATTCTCCTCTGAAAAAAGTAATAATTAAAAATCTTCCTAAACTATTAAAAAATATCATCTATACCAGTACACTTTAAGGTTCTTGATTATCTTTGAAAAATTATCTAGGGTTTTCTGACCCACGAAGCTTTATAAAGATTTATAATTACGTAAAGGTAAAAACCATATTAATAAAAAAGGAAAATTTCCATGCATTCTTAAACTATTAAAAAATATCATCTATACCAGTACACCATAAAGTTTTTTACTATCTCTGAAAAACTATCTAGGGTTTCTGACCCAAAAAGATTTATATAGATTTATAATTATGTAAATGTCATATTAATAAAAAAGGAAAATTTCCATGCTTCTCTGATGAAAAAGTAATAATTAAAAATCTCCCTAAACTATTAAAAAATATCATCTATACCAGTACACTATACGGTCTTTGACTATCTATGAAAATTATCTAGGGTTTCTGACCCATGAAGATTTATAAAGATTTATAATTATGTAAATGTCAAAAAACATATTAATGAAAAAGGGAAATTTCCATGCATTCTCCCCTGAAAAAAAAAAAATTTAAATCTCCCTAAACTATTAAAAAATATCATCTATACCAGTACACTATAAAGTTTTTAACGGGGCAGACAGTGCACATAAATTTTACAAAAAATAAAATAAAAACCTTGAGGTCATGATGCAATGCATGGCCCACAATGATGTGACCTTTGATCAGCTCAGCAACTTTTTCTTGAACAGCCCAAAACTCCTTGGCTAAAAAAGAAAAATGCATCAGTGCATAAAATTTATCCCGAATAGAAGGACCAAAATGTAACAAAAAATTTAAAAGGAAAAGTTTAGATCTTTACCTATCTTCATGTGCTTGGGGCGTATTCCACTGATTCTGGTACGGTAATCTACTATATGCTCCATAGGACGTACATATTCGTCATATACCACATTTCCCCATATATTAACCTAACATAAGTTTAGTTTTTATTCATTAAAATAACAAATATAAACAAAAACATTTTTCAAATGATCAACTATGCAAGTACTATTAATATGAACACTAACAGCATTATAATATAGTACTTGTGCAGTATCAGACCTGAATGGTATGGTGATTATACAAATAGAGGTGTTCAAACGGTGAGCTCAGTTAAACTGAATAAAAATAATCAAACCAAAAAAAAAAATTTATTTGTAAAAATCTAACCGAACCAACCAAATAACAAAAGCATACCAGTACTATGAACACTACCAGTACTGAAACAATAGCATTATAATCTGGTACTTATGCAATATCAGACCTGACTCGTATAATGATCCTAGGAATAGGGGTATTCAAGCAATCAGTTCGGTTAAAACCGAATTAAAATAGACAAACAATAATTGTATTTGGTTTTCAAAAATCTAACCAGACCAACCGAACCGAACCGAACCAATTAATATAACATTTGTGGGTTCGGTTGAAAACCAAATAAACCGAATCCAATGAACAAAAAAACCTAATTGGAGAATATATGAATAAAAAAGGAACTATATTATCTGATTTATGCTACAAATTGAAGAGAAATTACTCACCAATGTGACCCTTGCAAGAGCACTCTTGCTTCCTTCAAACCCAACTCCAACCATCTCACAATCAATCGCTAACACCTTTGTCAAACTACAACACCAACCAATTCTCACGTAAATAAATAAACAATTAACCACAGTTTAAAGGGTATATAAGAAAATGTTCCCTTACCTGGTGTCGTCAGATAACGGGTTCAGTCCAGTAGTTAGTTCTGAATCCGATGAAGGTCTCTCCTTGCGCTTCCCTAGGATTGTATCCACAGCGGGTTCGGGTTTAGAGTGTAAACGGAGTTTGGATTGAAGCTGCACCCAATTAGGGTTTAGAGATGACGGCTTGTTCGACCTGGCTTTCCGTTTCGGCTTCGGGTTCGGGTTCGGGCTCGGGTCGGAGTTCGCCTGAGTCGGTGCGGTTGGTAATTGCTTCACCATCGTTTGGGTTTGAGTTGGCGCCTACAGAGAGAAGCTTTTAAAGCCGACAGGGAGTACACGAGAGGAAATTTTGGGTAAAGATTTCAACAGAGCAGTTTCCACTTCATGCAGCGGACTAACCATGTGGACTGCTGTTTCTATTCTATAGTCTATGCGCTGCATGAAGCTAAAAGTAATCTGTTAAAATATTTACCCGAAATTTTTACGAATGGGTCCTCCGAAATAAATAATTTTTTATAATGTAGATCTAAGGATCAGCTGTGGTGTTGCACAGTGTGTGGTTTTGTATTTCATGTTTTTAGAGTTCCTTTCAGAGTTTGATTTTTATCTGGTTTTGTCACTGGGAAGCCTTCTGCGCATGAAATATGAGTTCAACTCCGGATTATTTTGGTTGTGGTTTCATTTTGCACGATAGAGACGGAATATGCTTAAAGATAGTGTCTCGTACACGATCCTGGTATTATCCTTTCAAATTAATTTATTAATTATCTGAATTGTTCAGTTGTTATTAAGCAAGAGATTTGTGTTAACTGTGGAAAAGCAATGAATAAAAATTTGATAAAGACAAAAGGAGATTTTAAGAACCTTATGGGAAAAAAGTTAAAAAGCTATAAAGAAAGTAAATCAGGTAAAGAAAAAGACTTGACTTAAGAATTTAAGCTAAAGAGGAGCATTAATTTCGTCTAAAAATTTATGTTATATTGGATTAAGAGTAACTTACAGGACAAAGCATGCAAAATTGCATTTAAAAAACTCTCTCACCTCTCCCTCTCCCTCCTCTCCCTCTTTTTTTTTTTTTAAAAAAAAAAGACTCTCCCTTTCCTCTCTCTCTCTCTCTCTCACTCTTTTGGATTAAATTTATTCTAACATAATGCTGCTGCTATTAAGCAAGAGATTTGTGTCAATTGTGGAAAAGAAACGAATAAAAATAATAAAAGACATAAGGATAATCTAAGAATCTTATATATGTATGTGAAAAAAAGAACTTGTCTTTGGTCTATTGGCAAAGGCACATGGCTCCTGTGTGGAGGTCATGGGTTCGAAACCCACAAAGTGGAGAAATCATCTATATTAATACATAGGGGTTTGAAATGTGTTGGGTGGCTTGACCCCCAACCCATATTTCAAAAAAAAAAATGTATGTGAAAAAAGTTAAGAAAATGTAAAGAAAGCAAATTAGCTAAGGGAAAAGACTTGACTTAAGAATTTAAGATAAAGAGAATCTTTAATTCTGTCTAAAAAATTTATGTTTTATTGAATTAAGAGTGATTTACTCGTCAAAGCATAAAAAAATTGCATCTAAAAACTCTCCCTCATCTCCCTCTCCCTCTTTTTTTTTAAAAAAAAACTCTCCTTCTCTTCTATCTCTCTCTTTTTTACAAAGTTATCCTAATAGAATGCAACTGCTATTAAGTAAGAAATTTGTGTCAACTGTGAAAAAAAAAACAAATAAAATATGATAAAAGACAAAAGAAGACTCTAAGAACCTTATACATGTATGTGAAAAAAAGTTAAGAAGCTGTAAAGAAAGCAAATCAGCTAAGGGAATAGACTAAACTTAAAAATTTAAGCTAAGGAGATTATTTAATTCTATCTAAAAAAATATGTTTTATCGGATTAAGAGTGATTTACAGGCCAAAACATGAAAAATTCCATCTAAAACCTCTCCCTCTCCTTTTTTTTTTAAAAAGTTTCTCCCTCTCTTCTCTCTCTCTCTTTTGGACAAAATTATCGTAACAGAATGCAACTACTATTAAGCAAGAGATTTGTGTCAACTGTGGAAAAGAAATGAATAAAATATGATAAAAGACAAAAGAAAACTAAGAAAATTATACATGTATGTGAAAAAAATTAAGAAGCTGTAAATAAAGCAAATCAGCTAAGGGAAGAGACTCTACTTAAGAATTTAAGCTAAAGATAATCTTTAATTCTATCTAAAAAAATTATGTTTTATTGGATTAAGAGTGATTTACAGGCCAAAGCATAGAAAATTGCATCTAAAACTCTCCCTCCTATCCCTCTCCCTTTTTAAAAAAAAAACTCTCCCTCCTCTCCCTCTCCCTTTAAAAAAAAAAACTCTCCCTCCTCTCCCTGTCCTTTTTAAAAAAAAAAACTCTCCTTCTTTTCTATCTCTCTCTTTTGGACAAAATTATCCTAACAGAATGCAACTGCTATTAAGCAAGAAATTTGTGTCAACTGTGGAAAAGAAACGAATAAAATATGATAAAAGACAAAAGAAGACTCTAAGAACCTTATACATATATGTGAAAAAATTAAGAAGCTGTAAATAAAGCAAATCAACTAAGGGAAGAGACTTGACTTAAAAATTTAAGCTAAAGATAATTCTCTTCCTCTCTCTTTTAAAAAAAAAAAACTCTCCCTCCTCTCGCTCTCCCTTTTTAAAAAAAAAATCTCTCTCCTCTCCATCTCCCTTTTTAAAAAAAAACTCTCCCTATCTTCTCTCTCTCTTTTGGGCAAAATTATCCTAACAAAATACAACTGCTATTAAGCAAGAGATTTGTATCAATTGTGGAAAAGAAACGAATAAAATATGATAAAGGGCAAAAGAAAACTCTAAAAACCTTATACATGTATGTAAAAAAAATTAAGAAACTGTAAAAAAGCAAATCAGCTAAGGGAAGAGACTTGACTTATAAATTTAAGCTAAAGATAATATTTAATGTTTTCTAAAAAAATTATATTTTATTAGATTAAGAGTGATTTACAGGCCAAAGCATGAAAAATTGCATCTAAAAACTCTTTCTTTTTAAAAAAAAAAAAAAAATCTCTCCTCTCCCTCTCCCTTTTAAAAAAAAAAACTCTCCTTCTCTTCTATCTCTCTCTTTTGGACAAAATTATCCTAACAGAATGCAACTGCTATTAAGCAAGAAATTTGTGACAACTGTGGAAAAGAAATGAATAAAATATAATAAAAGACAAAAGAAAACTCTAAGAACCTTATACATGTATGTAAAAATATTAAGAAGCTGTAAATAAAGCAAATCAGCTAAGAGAAGAGACTTGATTTAGGAATTTAAGCTAAATATAATCTTTAATTCTGTCTAAAAAATTATATTTCATTGGATTAAGAGTGATTTACAGGCCAAAGCATGAAAAATTGCATCTAAAAACTCTCCCTCCTCTCCCTCTCCCTTTTTCTTAAAAAAACTCCCTCCTCTCCCTCTCCTTTTTAAAAAAAAAAACTCTCTCATTTCCCTCTCCCTTTTTAAAAAAAACTCTTCCTCTCTTCTCTCTCTCTTTTGGACAAAATTATCCTAACATAATGCAGCTGCTATTAAGCAAGGAATTTGTGTCAACTGTGGAAAAGAAACGAATAAAATATGATAAAAGACAAAAGAAGACTCTAAGAACCTTATACATGTATGTAAAAAAATTAAGAAGCTGTAAATAAAGCCAATCAGCTATGGGAAGAGACTTGACTTAAAAATTTAAGCTAAAGATAATCTTTAATTATGTCTAAAAAAATTATATTTTATTAGATTAAGAGTGATTTACAGACAAAATATGAAAAATTGCATCTAAAAACTCTCTCTCCTCTCCTCTCTCTCTCCCCCTCTCTCTCAAATGTGAAAAAGACACTAAACATGTGTTTAGATGATTTCCCTTAATTTATTTAACTATTTTGAGTTTACAGAGATAAAGTCTTCGGGTCGGACCAAATTGAAATCAAATCGATCCAATTGTTGCTTAAGTTTCTGAACGCACAGATGGCAACATTGTATAATGCCACAGTTAATCCCACCTCCAACTAGATATACCTCCTTTAACCCTTCCTCTTTCTCACAAAAACAAAAACCTCTCCAAATCTCTTTACAGCAGCCATGGCCGCTTCTATCCAAACCTCTCTCCCTCTCTCTTTCCCTCTCTCTCTCTCCAATCCAAGAAGAAAGTTGCCTTCTTCTTCTCTCCCTCTGTCGAAAGCTTGCAACTTGAGCAGTGTAAAGAGTCCCTTCCTCTCCATTTCAATCCCCGATGGAGGAGGCCATGAGAGGCTTGTCGAGGCGAGAGTCGTCTCTGGTCAGATCAAAGGACCCATTCCTCGTAGGTACTTGGGAGATGATTATGTTGTGGTGAGTACATATTTTGGTGTGCATTTTAGTCCCTGTATTTTTATTAATTTCAAAGTACCCATTTATTAAAGGAAGGAGGAATTTCATGTATACCCCTCAAAAACTTCAAATTTACTTATTTTATTTTCACCTCTAAGACTGACATTTTTCTTAAACATGCTACATAATTTTTATGCTTTTAATAAATGGTAAAATGGGTATTTTATAAATTTAAAATGAGTTCTAATATAAAAGACAATAAAATGGGTAAATTTGTGACTTTTTGAAGTTTAGAGGTTGGAATATGTAATTTCAAAGTTTAGAGGGGGAAATATGTAATTTTTAAGTTTTTGAGGGGTATACATGAAATTCCCCCATTAATTAAAGGAAATATTTCAAGGCACTTACTATCAGGGATGCAAACCATATTTTATTTCATGGATAATATAGTGTAAACGATCAATTAAAATTGTAGAATTTAGAAAATATGTACGGAAATTAAGAACTGTTTTTTTTTTCATTTTTTATAATTTTGAGTAGAAAAAGGTGACGGCAAAACAAGTACATAAATTGGTAAAAGCGACGAGAAACCTGCCTTTGATTATTGGTTTCTACGCCACGTGGTGTGGTCCCTGCGTGCATATGGCACAAGAGCTCGAAATGGTATATATATATATCTCTTCTCAATTTACATAAGCTTACAAATCATAGTTGATGAAATGTATGGTAAAAAATATAAGAACTAGTCTATTATATGAATTCGTGTCTCCAAATTTACATTTTTTAGATTTATTTTACTATTTTTTTAGATCGGTAGTAGTAACTACTTTTGGATGGTCTAGAATCTTTAGATCTAGTGATTTTCTACTATCTAAAAAAATAGTAAATTTTTTCTAAAAAAATAAAATTTGGCCTCCAAGTACTTGTCTTCCTAATTTACTCACAACTATGCCCAAATTACCCTTCTTCCGCACTGTCTGTTTCTACACAAGGGAAGAAGAAGAAATGAGTGATTTGAGTTCTAAGTAGCACAGGTGGTCTATATTTTTTTGTTATTTGCTGTTTTTGGAAGGTCATGTTAGGTATATCTTGTTTATATTATGACCATTTTTAGGGTCATGCAAGAAACTGTATATGCATTTATTTGAGTGTTTTTAAAAAAAAATCATATTTTAACAAAGGTGCTAGTTAGAAACTACCAGAATCTATGCCAATTTTTTTTTTTTTGAGAAACTTGGTAGATGCTACCAAGGGTTTGATTGAATATAAAGCAATTCTTACATGTACATTTGTGCTGCATCAAACAAATAGAAAAAGTACAACACTCATACTGATCCTAGCAAGTTTTAAATTTAACTGAAATGAAAATCACAATAGCACAGTTGTTTAGCAGAACTTCAGCGATAGGCCTACTTCCAGTGCAATCTTGCTAGCCAACAGGTGGGGTGGCAATCTGTCATTTCTGAAAATCACCGTGTTTCTCTGTTTCCAAATTGCCCAAACTGTGCAAACGAACCAGCAAAGCCAAGTCCCACCCTTCATTCTGTTGCCTCTTTGCACTTCCTTTTTGGACTCTTCCCATACCCCTTGTATCTCAGAATTCGGTACCATAATTGTCCTACCAAGTTTTAGAGATAGAAGGTACCATACCTGCCTTGCATACGGGCAAAGAAATAAGAGATGTACAGCTGTTTCTAGTGGGCAATTTCTGCACATGACACAATCCAACTGGCAATTGATGTCTCTTAATCAATACATCATGCGTGAAATTTTTTCCTTTTAACATAAAAAAAGTGAAAATTTTCACTGACTGTGGGCATTTAGCATACCATAACTTCATGAACCGCCACTCAATTTGTCCCCCCCCCTCATCAGAATATCATAAGTTGCTTTTGCTGTGTATGAACCGCTGCTCCCCCATCACCAGAAAATACTGTCTCGCTGACCCGGTACCAGTGGTACTGTAGGGACCGGTACGGAAGGTAGAAATTCATGAAAAATTGCCAAAGCATTCTTCAAGGCTTATTTGGGATAACCGGTCTTAGGTTGCTATCTTTATAGCCTTTTAACGGAACTCCATTCCATGAATCAAACCAAAACGCAATGGAAGATCCATCTCCAATTTGCCGACCCGTGCACCAATGAAATATGGATTTTAGCCTAAGCAGTTGAACTATGCCCAATTTTGATGTGACTGTTTTCTGGATAAATTTACTAATGTGTACAATATTGTGCACATTAAGTAAAGAAGGTAATTATAAGGAACAATGGCAAAAGACCAGTGCAAAATCTGGTAATTTTTACTTTTATTATATACCAGTAAAATTCACGACTTACTGGTATGTTTTGCTATATACTGGTACATTACTTGTATAAGTTGGGTACTACTTATAATTTCAGCTTGCGGTGGAGTATGAGGATCGTGCTATAGTTGTGAAGGTCGATACTGATGAGGAGTATGAATTTGCAAGAGATATGCAGGTAATATTTTATCTACTTTTTTTTTAATGCACTTGGTTGCATTTTATACTATGGTTGAGTTAGATGGTTCATTCCTAAAATTAATATTAATTCATGAGTGAGGCTATGGTACTATGCATAGCGCAAATTGGTCCGTACTACGGATCAATATTTTTGTTTTCAAAGTTCAAATAGTAAATCTGAACCGTTCCACGTGATTTCTATATGAAAATATACCTGCTGACTAAATTTTACATTCTTTAGAACTTTTTTACTATTTTTAGATAGGTAGAATATCACTACTTTTGAATGGTCTAAAATCGTTAGATCAAGTGATTTTCTACATATTTAAAAAAATAGTAAAAATATTTAAAAAAATATAAAATTTGATCTTCAAGTACATTTTCATATGGAGATCATGTTTAATAGTTCAGATCGACTGTTGAAACTTTGAAGTTTGAAAATATAAATATGAATCCATAACACTGGTCGATGTTTGAAATATAGATATGAATCCATAGCCTCACTCTTAGTAGTATATATAAATTGGATATTTTTGTTTAAATTTTCAGGTTCGGGGCTTGCCGACATTGTATTTTATTAGCCCAGACCCGAAGAAAAATGCGATTAGAACAGAAGGGCTTATTCCTTCGGTCGTGATCCACGATATAATTGACAATGAGATGTAAAAAAACGAAGAGAATTCTGAGTTTTGTATTCCTTGATTTATATTATTATTATTATGTTTTTGATGTAGGAAAGTGTTAGTTTTAATTTTGTAGATTCATTAATTTCAAATTTTGATCATATATTTAGATTTTAGAATCATGAGGTAGGTTCTTGTACTGTTAGAGGTTAAAGTTTCCCTTCCTTGTGTTATTATTTATTTTATTCATCTATTATATTGTGGGGGAGATGAAAATTTTGAATTAAGCATCCCACAACAAGTGACTAATTCATGATAATCAATGAAATTAAAATAGAAAAATTTGAATTAAGCTTGTGAAAAGAAAAAAAAAAATATTTGAACTAGTATATGGTTAGTAATGAATGAAAGCATGAAACTGAACTGATGAGTTAGCAATTTTCATCTCTCATAGATTAATGCATACTCATCTAATTATTTTTTAAGATTAAGATATGAGACAAGTTTCTTATCTTAAAATATTTATATAAAAATTTTCATCTGAGTTTTAAATTTGCAATTTTTTAAGTGAAAGATATTAATTTTAACGAAATATTGGTTTTTGAAAAATGAAGACTAAGTTTGATCCGTGATATAAATTTATATTCTTGTTTTCAAAGTTCAAACAGTTTAGAATCGCTTTACTATCTTTTCAAATGATAGTTCCAAATTTTTTAAATTTTGTGAAAAAAGTAAAATAATCTGAAAAAAATGTAAAATTTTGTCTTCAAACATATTTTCATATAAAAATTATATTGAATGATTCAAATCAATTATTTAAACTTAAAAAAAATATTATGAACCCATATTACAAGTTGATCTGTAATATACATATTACACGTAACTTGCGTGACCATATACCGTGACTAGATTTTTCGCATGATATGCCGTGCCAAATTTTCAAAAGATGGTCACGGCACGCGAATGGTCACGACACGTAACCGACACATGTGTCATGCCGTTGTGTAACAAAGCCAGCTCCGCCGTGCCACTTTTCCAACTCTACAGTGATGCGCTATTCATTTTGCTAACAAAATGAGAATATTATAAATTTGAAAATTATTCTTATTTAATTTTCCTTTTTTTTAATTATTTAACTTGCCTAATAATTTAAGTATAGTGAAATAAAAAAATTGTTATATGCACTAACTTGCAAATATTTCAATGATATCATTTACAAATAATTTGTAAATAACATTTTGATTAAAAAAATGTCTAATTTACAAATAATTATTTTTGAATTAAAAAAAAAATTAACCGACTTAACTAGATATGTTTATCGTAAAAAAAAATAAAAATTAGCTGGACGCTATAAACAGTAGGGTCCATGTAAAAAAAGGGACGCTGCGAAAAGTAGCATCCACGTAAAAGAAACAACATAGGTTAAAGAATAAGACCAAAGAGGATAGTTCAAATGTCTTCATTTTTTGTGCCTCCATGATGCCCCTATTTTAAATGAATATGAATACGAATCAAATATTAAACAAATACGAATAAATACAGATAATTTGAACCTGTAGTTCAGATATTACAACAATATTTAGATATTATTTAATAAATTATTTTTTTCATTAGAAAATATAAGTAACATGAAATACAAATATAATTCGGATATTTCTTCACTATGGTGAACAAATTATTTTGTCTCATGTTAAACTTATTATGTTGTTACATGATATATATCTAGTTAATAGAACTTAATCACTAACATAATCATATGTTCAATCAAAAGATACAAACAAAAAATATTCTCCCCTATAGATATACATAATTCTTAAACAAAACAGATATTCGAAAAATTAAAATATACAAATATGAATAATTATCCGTATCCACATAAATCACATTCATATGTATATTCGCTTTCGAGTAAATTATATTAGTATTTGTATTCACAAACTATCCGTATCTAAATATTCAAATCCGTGAAAATTCGAATACGAACCTGGATACAGATGGAATTTTAATACGAATACGGATACAGACGAATAATATCTGACTCGTTTGCACCCCTACACAAGGAGAGAAAGTGTGTTCCCTTCCTTTGATTGATGTCTTAAGGGCGTATTGGGAGGAACACTTATCCTCTACATTAACTCAAAAATGAATCTTTTGAGTTAATGAATCTGAACCGTCTGATTTTAAATGGAGCCAATCCAGCTTCTGACTATAACTTAAGAAGATTTTCAATATTCATGCGGATCTAGTTCGCACGAATCTTAAGACAGATCGGATGGTTGAAATTCATTAATTCAAAAGATTCCCTTTTGAGTTAATGCAGACGATACGAATTCTATTGGGAGAGAGGAGGAATTGTAAAATAATATAGAAGAATTGTGGAATTGAGAATTGATCACTCTTCTAGTCTATTCCAAATGTGTTTGACAAAAATAATAATTAGAACATGAAAAGTGAACAATAATTAAAATACAAAAATAATACAAAATGACTCTTATGACCTTGTTGTGTTTCAATTGATGTACCACGTGCTGAATATTAACATATGAATAAATCATATTTCATAAACTACTAAATACAAATTATAATAAATAAAATTATGAAATAAAAAATAACAATATAGTTAAAATATTCTAATTAAATGTTATATTAGTATTACCAACAGTAAAATAATTTTTACTCTATATTATTTTCCAATATTTCTATCAATTTCGAGATATTTCAGTGGATAATTTTTTTTTTTATATCTGTTTGAATTTTGTTAATAGAAAAAAAAATGTGGAGCAATGATGTATTTTCTCAAGTTTTATTTGACAAAACTATTTTTGTTATACATAATTTTTTATTCCAAATCTTTCAGAAAAAAAAAAGAAATTTGGTTAGTCCGAATTTCTTGGTGGAAAGTATAATAAGTTGAGATGGTTCTAACTTTTATTTTTAGATCCTTCAATTTTTGTTCCTGTCTAAAAGTGAGCAATTTTTTTTCCCTAATTTGCAGAAAGAAGAATTAGACCAACAAAAAAAAATAAGCATAAAAGAAGCATCAATAAATTTTCAATTTCACCCAAACATATCATCTTATTTTATCAATGTTTGATTTGCATACGACATGTGGTGCTTTTTGCACAATTTCATTCTACTATTGTCCAGCGTGAAGTTAGACTTTCAAACTATGGGAGTCAAATGTAAATAAAAATCATATGTTCAATCAAAAGATATAAACAAAAAATATTCTCCCTATAGATATACATAATTCTAAAACAAAACAGATTCAAGCAATCCTTTTCTCACTACACATTTTTTCTCACTACACAATGTGTAGTGAGAAAAGGATTGCTTGAACATGATTAATTATCTTATCAATAATAATATCAATACTTAGTTATTTATTTAATTATTAATATTTGATTATTATTATTGTTAATATTAATATGATTATAATAATTATTATTAGTAATATAATTAATAATACATCAAATATTATTATTAATATAATTATTATAATAATATTTGATGGAATATTTTTGTTATCATAATAAATTTCATGACAATGTACTTGATAAAATCTAGATTATATCTCTAGACTTTAATATAATTAAAATCTAGAGGGCTGCTTTGAGATTTGTGCAGAAGTAAAATGAACGGTTGAGACAATCCCGAAATCAGTTTGTAATTTGATCTTATTTAGATCATGAGAAATACCTTAATCAAATAAATTTCCTTAGTATTTGGGTTTGTAAATTTATACTCAATTTCAAATATTCGTTATTTTTAACTATACTTTATTTATGTTCGTGGTCTAGTTTATTAACTTACTAATAAATTTTTTATTAACATTTATATTTTCAATTAGAAATTCTTATTTGTTAAATTAAATCTAAAATTTATAAAATTACTAATTGGTTTAATAAATAAATTTATATAACTAAATTTATCTATTTAATTCAATTAAATTTTTTAATTAGTTATAAATTTTATTTGTTAGTCTGATTAATTAAATTTAAAATTTGCGGGTTATAACACTAGCACCTCCAGCTCCTTATATCCACTTCCACTTCTTCAATAAGCTTCGGCATAATTTTTTAAATTATTAAAAGAAAATAATTTTTAAAAGGGGCCATGTCAGGTTCAAATATTTAACCCTGTCATTAAACAATTATATATGATAATTAATGATATATTAGAAAAGTACACAATGAATTAAAATATATTTTAGGTTTGTTTTTCTCATGCCCTACGAAAGGAAACTCGGGTCCATAATATATATATATATATATCTTTTTACGAAACACTAATGAGACATATGTTTAAACAGTGATATGAAATAATATTTCTCTTTTCAAAGTTTAATGTTAGAATATTTTTACTATATTTTTTGATGATAGTACAAATTTTTTAGATCATATAATTTTCTACTTATTTTTAGTAAAATAATAAAAAAATATAAAATTTGGTCTTCAAGTACATTTCCATATAAAAATCACATTAAATGATTCAGATCAACTATTTGAAATTTAAAAATAAAATTATGAATCCATATTACAAGTTGACTTGTAATATACATAAATAAATAAGCTGGAACCTGTTATTCTGATTTCAACCGTTCAAATTTTTTAATGCACGAATCTCAATGAAATAATTTTTCATGTACGAATCTCAACAAAGATCAACGGTTGAGATAGGAATAACATGTTCTGGCTATACCCAAAAATTGAACTAGTATATGGTCATAGAGAACAATTCAAATTCGTCATATCCTCCCAAACAAATCAATAGGAAAAATAAATAAATATTCAAGCAATCCTTTTCTATGCGTATGTTTCGTCCACTACTAGACACTTTGGATTTTTTGACCGAACAACTACATCATAATAATTTATAAACACACTTAACTAGACTGATTAATTATCTTATCAATAATAATATCAATACTTAGTTATTTATTTAATTATTAATATTTGATTATTATTATTATTGTTAATATTAATATGATTATAATAATTATTAATAATACATCAAATATTATTATTAATATAATTATTATAATAACATTTGATGTAATATTTTGTTATCATAATAAATTTCATGACAATGTACTTGATAAAATCTAGATTATATCTCAGATTTTTTAATTTGTAGCCTCAATTTCATGACAATATATTTGGTGATTAGATGACTTGAAATGTAGGCTCAATTTATTTAAAACATGAATCGACACAAAACAATATGGTGTAAATACTTTCGAACATATATATATAATTTTGCACGTAATATATTGAATTTGAGGAGGGATCCACTTACACTCTTTTTTGGTGACACCGGATTACACCCTATATTTTTAAAGTCCAAACAGTTGATCCAAACCGTTCAACATGATAGATATATTAAAATGTACTTGTAGATCAAATTTTACATTTTTTTTTGAATTTTTTTACTATTTATTAAGATGGGTACAAAAATTCAATGGTGTGAAAACAACGATTTTGTAAAAATACTTAATAAATAGTAAAAAAATTAAAAAAAATATGAAATTTGATCTGCAAGCACATTTTAATATATCCATCATGTTGAACGGTTTGTATCGACTGTGTGGACTTTGAAAACTTTGAAAATGTAGGGTGTAATCCGGTGTCACCATAAAAGGATGTAAGTGGATCCCTCATTGCATTTATCATTTTGTTTAGTACAAAATTTTTAAGAGATTGTAAATGATAATTTAGAGTATGTCCCTATTTATGCTATAAAAACTCATGACATATATACTTGATAACATATAAAGTATATATGCCAGTTTTGATTATTATATAATTATAAACGAGTCCTCATTTTATTAACAACATGACTAGACCCACTTAACTAATTAATTGCTGTTTTTTGTGCATAAAATTTAATTAACACAGAGAAAATTTATAAACAAGGTAATATAATTAACACAGAACAAACCTTAAATTAATTTCCATTACATCCATTTCTCCCCAAAAAAGAAAAAGAAAAGAAAAGTAACATAAAATTAAAATGAAGATTCACGTGTATATATAAATTAACCTCACTGGTAAATGAACTATATATAAGAACTTGCATGCTTCAGAAAATGCATGTCTCCGATTCAAACCTCACTGGTAAACGAACTAGTAACAGCTGGGCTTGATGATGTCTGTGTCGAGTTCTTAGCCTTTATCCAACCATACCATAGGCACAGAGAGACTGCACCAACAGCCAGCAGGGGTATGAGCACATCAGACCATACGATAGGTGGAGGTAGCAGCAAGAAAATTCTCAGGGTCACCGAGATGACGATGAATACAGTTGCTATTCTCATGGCCTGTTTCTGGAGCCAGCTGGAAACATCCAGACTCGGTTTGATTATAAGTTTGATAAGGGGACAATGCTCGAAGCGAAGCTCAGCAAATAAAAAAGCAAGTAGATCTTGTATAGTATGATGTGATTATGTACGGACGTAGGTTGGTTTCCGAGTAGAGCGAATAATCCGGACACAACAGCAATTGACACAGGCTGCAATTGCTCGGTTATATGCTCTGAGCCAGTACTGGCACTGTCACTGTCACGTGTGGTGATGATGTCTACAGGTGTTTGATCAGGTTTGGCCAGAGCAAGTACAGGTAGTGAGGTTGTGTTATTGCGGGAATTGGAACTCATGAGAAGAAGGCTCTTTGCGTGTTGGCGGCATGAAGTTAAGGTTGAGGAGAAAGCACCCATGGTGTTGCTTTGCTTGGGAGGAGAATTGGAAAATAAAACCCAGAATTTGCACGGCACAAGAGAGCGAGCAAGAGATGATTATGGGCGGCTTTGCAAGAGAATGAGAGATGATATGTATTTTTCTTTTACGGTCTGATCGGATTGGCAAGAGATCCAATGTTATTATATTAGTAGAATCGTAGACTTATATGGCGACTGATCGCCGCAGGGAGTGGACCAGATGGATTTCAAATCTTCAAATCTTCAATCTTCAATCTTCAATGTTATTATATTAGTAGAAGCGTCGAAGCCAAATCATCCCCAGTACCGTAATAGGAAATCTTTTACAATTACTTGATCTGGACCGTTCTTTTTAACTTGGCACGAATCTCGAAGCCCAATAATACTACCCCTCAGTCAGCCCGAATCTCAAAGCGGCTGAGAGTTAATCTCAAACCGTAAGTAATGGAGATGATCGATACTTGTCCTGTTTGCGTGAGTAGGCGTTACTGGTCAGTCGCATTGCACAATATAATATAATAATCTCCTTTTAGTTCTTTTGTCGAATTCACATCTTTTGGTGACACGTGTTCTCCAAGAAAATAAATCTGCTGCGATTCCGAGGTAGATCGCAGGACCCTGCGATCCCATCTCAACTGTTGGTCTTTATCGAGATGCGTGCGTGAAAATTTACTTTTTAAGAACGTTTTCGAGATCCGCGCTCGAGAAAATTTGAACCGTTGATCTCAGAATCGCAGGGTCCTGCGATCCGCCTCGGAATCGCAGCAGATTCGGACTCGTTCTCCAAAGGGGTCGAGGAAATTAATACTAGATATATGGGAAAATTGTTTTTATGTCGTTCCAAAACATGAAAATCAGAAAATTGCCATCTCAAATCATAAAATTAGTTATTTGTCATTTTAAAATTATTAAATTTATGAAATTGCCACAATTATACATCTAATATACATATTTGATTAAAATTATTCTGAAAATATTGTATAAAAAAACGTATTTTGATATTTCTAAAATTACCACCTTCCCCCTTCCAAATTCACCCATTTCCTTCGCTGCCACATCCGCTACCACCTCAAGTTCTGGCCCATTTTCGGATTTTCTATGGCGTTGTTCCTACAACCCTCGAAAATCCTCAGGACCGAATTGCCCATTCGGTCCAAAAAAATAAAATAATCAAGTTATTTTTTTAAAATTAATTATTTTAATTACGTTTTTAAAAAAAAATCCCAATGCAAGACCATAGTTGATATGTTTGTCTCAAAAAGATATCTCACGAGTTTGCCTGAGCATTGCCATATGATGAGCTGTCATGTATTTTATATATAAATATAATCTCAAAGCGGCTGAGAATTAGTCGCAAACCGTAAGGGCTTGTTTGGCTGCACAGTGGGAATGAGAATAGGAAATTTTTGAACTGAAATTTACTGTTCACGTGGGAAAAAAAAATTCAATCTGAGTGAATTTTATTTTCCCACGTGAACAGTATTTTGTGGGGAGCAGCCAAACAGGTCCTAAGGGAATCTTAAGGATACTTGTCCTGTTTGCGTGAGTAGGCGTTACTGGTCAGTGGCATTCCACAATATAATATAATAATCTCCTTTTTAATCTCCTTTTTAGTTTTGTTCGCCTCGTTTGGTAGACATGCTCACGCTGGCTTGGGGATTGGTGGCCCGTGTTTTTCCAAACACTTGAGAGTAGGTCCGATGGGCATCAGACCACTCTAGTTCGATGAGTTTAATCACCGTCGATTTGCTTTAAAATTCCTGCAAAACTTAAACTTATCTGTTTCAATTTTCGTGCTCACAAACTTAAATTAGATCGGACGGCCATCATACTCATTGAACCTAAAAGTAGGTCCGATGCCCATCGGACCTACTCCGTTCTCTTTTCCAAAGGGGTTGAGGAAATTAATACTAGATATATATATCTGGTACTCCGTACTTGACATGTTGTTGCTTTGCAAATAAAACCTAGAATTAGCATAGCACAAGAGAGCAAGGGGAATACTTAGTTATTTATTTAATTATTTATATTTGATTATTATTGTTACTTAATTATTATTATTATCATCATAATCATAATTATGATGATTATTATTAATATGATTATAATAATTACTATTAATAATATAATTAATAATACATCAATATTATTATTAAATATAATTATTATAATAATACAACTATAATAATAATATTTGCCACGTGTTGCCGTGGATAATGAATCTCAAAGTCCAATAATACTGCCCCCTCTGTCAGCCCGAATCTCAAAGCAGCTGAGAGTTAATCTCAAACCGTAAAGTGAAGGGAATCTTTTACAATAATGGAGAGGATAGTTGTCCTGTTTGCGTGAGCAATGGAAGGGATTTTTTTTTTAAAAACGTAATTAAAATAATTAATTTAAAAAAAATAACTTGATTACTTCTTTTTTTACAAAAATCATAAGAACCGAATTGCCAATTCGGTCAGAAGGATTTTTTTTTTTGACCGAATTGCCAACTCGGTCCAGAGGATTTTCATAGTTCCTGCACAATTTTGGTGTAGTTGTCTGTGTAATGCCTCTAGACTAATTGTAATTCGGTCTAGAGGCTTTTTTTAGCCTAGACCAAATTGCCAACTCGGTCCAGTGGATTTTTTAACCCTATACCAAATTGCCAATTCGGTCTAGAGTTTTTTTAAGCTCAGACCGAATTGGCAATTTGGTCCAAAAAAATTAAGTTACATTTTACCCGCATACTACTCTTCTTCCCGAGACAAACTCTCTTTGAACCATTTTCTTCTTCCCTGAACCATTTCCTTCTTCCCGAGACTTCACCATTATTCCCAAGTGCACAGTTCAAGTTTTTTAAATTACAGATCGGCCCCTCCATTGTGCTTCTAGCGTTCATCTGAAGATTGTAGTAAGTTTTTTTTCAGTTACTGTCATATTTTAGGTTGTAAAATTAAAAATTATATCGAAGGTTGATTATGAAACTTTTTGTTCAGCAAATGTCTCAAGTATATGTGTACCACAGACGTGAAATTATAGACGCACTGACCTGCACATTTCTTGTTACTAACTTAACTAGTCTTGATGAGCTAAGAAGACATATATATGTTGGCATTTGTTTGCTCCCTAGCCAGTTCGATTTGACAATCAGCGCACGTTTGAACACGGCACCACCTGACTCAGCAAAAAAATACCAGTTGTTTAACATAGACCACGAAATGATATGGCATATGATGCTTGGGAATGCTACTCTGAACCTGAATTTTAAACTTCTTGAATTAGTGGTTGAGTCAGTACCAGTTGTTAGTCAGACCAATTATGATCCATACCGGGTAGTGTACTTGGAACTAGCAGAAACATACCGGTGACTGATTCACCCATATATTGTGATGAAACCCCCGAAATACCCCCGGTTGATCTGCATAATTATTTTGAACAGCTGAATAAATGATACTGGCTCAGACACAAGCTTTAACCTTAGTGACCCAGTTGTCGGGGAAGATGATATGGCCGAAATTGAGGATCAGATTAGGATGCAAGATGTAAGGAAGGAGTGGCAATCGCCTATTTCCTTTATTAATCAAGGATTACAACATCATTGTCCGGCATTTAATGACGATGTGCTGATACCGTACAAGGATGAAGCATTTTTTGGTTATCCATCCAGAATTGACGGTCTATTTTCGGTGGGACAGATTTTTGAATCCAAAGCTGATCTTAAATCCAAGTTGAGTGGATTTGCCATGGATAATAACTTAAAACCAGAGCAATCGTAGTGCCTATGTGGTTATATGTAGAACGGAGGAGTGTCCATGGAGGTCATACGCAAAAACCACTGAGACGGGCAATTGGACAATTGCAACAAATCCATACGAGCACAATTGTTACAGTACTGCTGGTACAGTAAACAGTCGTCAGATGACTGCCAGAATGATTGCAGATATAATCAAACCGGGTCTTATGGAGGACCTGGAGATGTCAATAAAAGCATGTCGAATTGCAGTTAGACAGGAGTACAAAATGATTCAGCCTTCATACAACAAGATTTGGAGAGGGAGGGAGCTGGCTATTGTCGATTTATTTGGTTCTTGGGAAAAGCTTACGAACTGCTACCTTCTCTACTCGGTGCAATCCAGAGGTCTAACCCAGGTACAAAATACAGAATTGAGCACGAACCATCTACACGTATGGGCATCCATATTTTCACCCGTGTGGTATGGGCTTTTGGTCCATGCATTCAAGCCTGGCCATATCTCCGACCAGTTATAAGTGTAGATGCTGGACACCTATCCGGCAAGTATAAGAAAAACTATTCATGGCATGCGCTTATGATGCAGAACAACAATTACTGATGCAGAACAACAATAGCATTCGGGATTGCGGAAGAGGAGACTTCATCTAATTGGGGCTGGTTTATGCAATTTGTTCGCGAAAATGTTGTCGGCCCCGGTCGGGTATGTGTTATATCATACCAGCATGCTGCAATCCGTTCAGTGTTGATCTACCTGATTTAGAGTGGTGTGAGGAAAGAGGTGAAGCAGTTCATCGATATGTTCTCATTATATTGAGTCGAATGTGTTCAAGTTGTGCAAGGACAAAATAATCAAGAATATTCTCACAAAATTTGTGGGTAAGATGAAAAACCTTAGAGGTTTAATGAGGGTATGAAATTGATAGAAGGTAGGAGTATTACTACTCATCAGTACATCATGTGGTGTGGTAAAAGGTTGCAAAATCTCGAAGAAGAGCTTTGCAACTCCATAAATGGGCACAATGTTATGACGGAGACCTAATAGGTGAGGTATTATGATTACGAATGGATCAGAATCCTTGAACAATGTATTTCGAGTGGCTCGCCAACTACCTATAACGGCAGTAGGTTAAGCGCACATTCTACAAAGTTGTGGTTTGGTATGTCAAAACAGGTGCCATTGCTCAAAATTGGCTTCGAAACAGAATGAGATTATGAGGAAACATATTATCAGTTTTAGAATACCGGATTGCCAAAGCAAAGGAGCATCGAGTGATACCAATGGGGTCCGAATTTCCCGTCTATGAGGTCATTTGATCATGATGGAGTCGTCAGAACGGTATGTCAGCTATTTACTTAAATTTCGTAGAACATTTATAAATTGTAACATTTAAATAACTTGATTTGTTGATTGTAGGGAGTAAAGGGAGACGTGAAGTACGAAGTTAGATTTCTAGAGGGGGAGCAGGGAATGCCTGTTTGTGACTGCCAGAAACCATAATTTACTGGCATTCCTTGCAACCACGTCTTGGCGGTGTGTTGTAAGAGACATATAAATCTAATGAACTATGTAAGTCACAATTAAAGCGTTGAAAATTATGTCAACACATGGAGATGTGAGTTTCACGGCTTTGGTAACGCCCCCAATTGGCCATATGACATGAGAGCACCTATAATCTGTCCCGACCCAAATAAAATTAACGAGGGCAGGAGGAAGCACAAGCGAATTCCTAATTCTATGGATGATATGGAAGCTCGAATTAGGTCACGCAGTGGAGTACAACGTCCAGAGGAATCCAATAGAAGAAGAACATCAGGTTGGAAACTTAAGAGTGAATTAGTACATATTTTAATTAAATTAAGATTTTACACACTTAATTATATTTATGTCCGCATTATACAGGGGCAACTGTTGGAAGACGGAGAAGCGTATCTGGCACCCGACGCAGAGGCATCTGCTATGTATGCAGAGGGCAACTGCTACACAAGGGGCACGGAGAAGCGTATTTGGTACCCAGAGCAGAGACATTTGCTATGTAATGCAGAGGGATATGCTACACAAGGGGCACGAAGAAGCGTATCTGGTACCGGAACAGAGGCAGTCTGCTGGTAATCCAGAGGCAACCGTAGTCAAGCAGGACTATCTAGTAGCCGACCATCTGTTAGCCGGTCCAGCTGTCGTCCTGATGAACAGATATTAAGACGTAAGGAACGATTAATAGTTTTAACTGTAGACCATGTTTTATATTAGACTATGTTTTACTGTAAGAATGTGTTTTGTAAGACTTGTTTGTATTAATGTGTGTATTAATGTTTGTATTAATATTTTTTATATTCATTACGGAATTTCTGTTTTTCTGATTTCTGACCTCTGTCAATTAATCGTTAAACTGTATCAATCTGTAA
>JAJGRW010000587.1:202749-451058 GCA_025461045.1 Carex parvula
TGGTTGGTTCGGTGTAGATTTAAAAATCAAATTTTTTTTTGGTTGATTATTTTATTCAGTTTTAACTGAACTCACCGTTGAACACCTCTATTTGTATAATCACCATACCATTCAGGTCTGATACTGCACAAGTACTATATATAATGCTGTTAGTGTTCATAGTAATAGTACTTGCATAGTTGATCATTTGAAAAATGTTTTGTTTATTGTAATTTAATGAATAAAAACTAAACTTATGTTAGGTTAATATATGGGGAAATGTGGTATATGACGAATATGTACGTCCTATGGAGCATATAGTAGATTACCGTACCAGAATCAGTGGAATACGCCCCAAGCACATGAAGATAGGTAAAGAACTAAACTTTTCCTTTTAAATTTTTTGTTACATTTTAGTCCCTTCTATTGGGATAAATTTTCGCACTGATGCATTTTTCTTTTTTAGCGCCAAGGATTTTGGGCTGTTCAGAGAAAATTGCTGAGCTGATCAAAGGTCACATCATTGTGGGCCATGCATTGCATCATGACCTCAAGTTTATTTTATTTTTTGTAAAATTTATGTGCACAGTCTGCCCCGTTAAAAACTTTATAGTGTACTGGTATAGATGATATTTTTAATAGTTTAGGGAGATTTAAATTTTTTTTTTTTTTCAGAGGAGAATGCATGGAATTTCCCTTTTTATTATATGTTTTTGACATTTACATAATTATAAATCTTTAAATCTTCATGGGTCAGAAACCCTAGATAATTTTCAAAGATAGTCAAAGACGTATAGTGTACTGGTATATATGATATTTTTAATAGTTTTTGGAGATTTTTAAATTTTTATTTTTCAGAGGAGAATGCATGGAAATTTCCCTTTTTATTAATATGGTTTTTGACATTTACATACTTAAATCTTATAAATCTTCATGGTCAGAAACCCTAGATATTTTCAAAGATAGTCAAAAAATTATATTGTACTGTATAGATGATATTTTTTAATAGTTTAGGGAGATTTTTAATTATTACTTTTTCATCAGAGAAGCATGGAAATTTTCCTTTTTTAAATCGGTTTTGACATTTACATAATTATAATCTATATAAATCTTCATGGGTCAGAAACCCTAGATAGTTTTTCAGAGATATCAAAAACTTTATGGTGTACTGGTATAGAACTGATATTTTTTAATAGTTTAGGGAGATTTATTTTATTTTCTCAGAGGAGAATGCATGGAAATTTTCCTTTTTTATTAATATGGTTTTTACCTTTACGTAATTATAAATCTTTTAAAGCTTCGTGGGTCATAGAAAACCCTAGATAATTTTTCAAAGATAATCAAGAACTTAAAGTGTACTGGTATAGATGATATTTTTTAATAGTTTAGGAAGATTTTTAATTATTATCTTTTTTCAGAGAGAATGCATGGAACATTTCCTTTTTTATTAATATGGTTTTTACCTTTACATATTAAAATCTTTATAAAGTTTCATGGGTCAGAAAACCCTAGATAATTTTCAAAGATGTATGAGTAATACTGTAAACTGTCTAGGCTTTGTTACTGATCACCCAAGAAGGAGACCAAGGGATACCTCAGAATATGACACCGCTACTAAGGATCTTTTTTTATTTGATTCGCTTTTTTTTTTTTTTTTTTTTCTTATTTTGGAATTTATTTAGCCTCAATAAATTGACATGTAAATTGATAAAAAGGGGGGCAAAAAAAGATCTTTGAAGGATCTAGCAGCTGAAATACTAAGTGTTAAAATTCACAAAGAGCACTGCCCTGTATGTTCCTTACTTTATTTTTCTCTTTTTAATAAGGGTATAATTGCAATATCAACTTTTTGGAGTTTGTCAGATACTAGAAACATGTATTTTATTAAAATTTAACAAAAGGTTCACTCAAGTTAAATAAAGTTTTAATGTGTTATGTTGAGTTATTTGCAAATTTTAAAATAAAGGTTCTTTTGCAACTCTAGTAGTAGGGGGTGTCCATCGGTTCGGTCCAAACCGAATTAAAATAGGCAAACCGAAGTTTTATTCGGTTTTTAAAAAATAAATCTAACCAAACCGAAATAGAATAAGAACTTTAAGAACAAACCGAAGTAAATTTCAGTTTGTTCGGTTGAACCAAAATAGGATATTAATCATTAAAATAAATATTTTCTTGTTAATTTTTTGAATTTTGTTTAAAGATAGATTTAAAAATTTTGTTTTGTTCGGTTTAACTGGTTTTAAACCGAACCAAGCAATATACATTATGTTGTAATTTTTTAATTTTTTTTTTTTAATATTTGGTTCGGACGGGGGATGAGTTTAAAAATTTCGATCGGTTCAATCTAATTGATTTTGAAATTTCTAAACCATTAAACCGGTTTTAAAAATGAACCAAACCGATCCATTTAACCGGAAAAGCCAAACTGTTTAAACCGAACTCTCCCGGTTTGGTTTAAAACCGATTAAACCGGACCCAATGAACACCCCTATCTAGTAGTGCATGATTTTGAGCACTTTTTAACAAATTGATTTTGATTTTGTGATGCATTAGGTGGAGGATGCAAGAGCAGCTATGTACATTTATAATAAGCATAAAAAGGAATGGGAGAAGAGTTTGAAAGACCAATTTAGGCTAAAAAATAAACTCGGCCACAAGAAAAAGAAAAAACTTGGAGCAGATTCAAACTCTGATGCTTTTGAATTATTAACATAGTTTGAGATGAATAGCAAATACTCAAATTAGCCTTTTTGTTCCCAATATTGATTTTTTTTGGAATATGTAATTTGTTTAAGTTATTTTATTTGTAAAAGATGTTGCATTAGTGAAATGTAGGTGTTGGTTTTGTGCTTTAGAATTAGACATGCTGCTCTTTGGATAATTGGATACCCATGTTAATTTGTGTTTTGTAGGGGTATATAGGAAAATTTTTAAGGTACCTGACTCTAACACAATTGAAACGGACGGCCCAAATTTACTCCCAGCCAGTGCCTACTCGGGATGGTGCAGGGGCAGTATTATTTATGCTTTGAGATTCATGCTAAGTTAAAAAGAACAATTTTGGACTGTCCGATTTAATTGTACTCAGTCAGGTAACCTGAGGGGATGTGAATTCAGCTTTCTAGGGTTATCATTCGTACTATTTTAGAATTCAGATCACTCCAAGTACCTGACTCAAGCAAATTACAAATGGATGGTCCAGATTAGTTTTTTAACTTGGCACGAATCTCAAAAGGACTCCCATAGTTTCTGTAGGTACCGGATTGCCTTTACCTGGCTTGGATTAATCTGGACCGTCCGTTTGTAATTTGTTTGAGTTAGGTAACTGGGAGGATATGGATTCACTATTTTATGGGTTGAGTTGGGTGTAAGAGAAATTGATTTGTTTTAGTGGGGATAAGAAACAAAATTCTAAAATCCTAAATCATAAACCCTAGAACTATGTAACATTTCAACAATGTACATCTTTTCTTTTGTTTAATGAAATTTAATAGCAAGTATATCACATTGGACGTGTAAATTGGCAATTTTTTTTCTTCTGATAATAAGTAGATCCATTTTTGTGCTAATTTTGGCTCAGTTTTTTATTTTTTTTATTGGTAAATGCTTAAAGTTGTTTGTTAAAAAAAATGTAATGTAATGTTCCTTTTGAAAACCCAGCAAATTGCATCTTTCTTTTGGCATTATAATAATTTATTCATATAATTTTTTTCTTCAGGAAGCTAAAATAGTTTAGTGTGAACTGTAAATATTATGAAATCTGGTATCAGTTGAGTACCAGTGAAGTCTTGACAAATTAACATGTCAGTTGCATTATAACAATGCACAATATAACAAGTTATCAAGTTTTCTGGTAGGAACCAATTATCAATGTATCAGGTTAAGTTAGACAATATATTAATACCAGAAAAACATACACAAAAAACATAACTCAGCTCAACAGCCAAATCAACTCAATAAACACATCATGTAACCTTCACATTTTCACCATTAGAGAGAAGCAAGAACCCAAAACATAGAAACTGAAGAGGTAGCGGTGAAAGTCCATGTTATGAAGGCCAATAATACCGATAGAGCGTACCGACCGCACGCTAATTGAGGGAACATTTTGCAAAAATGCACATCTTTTTCGAATAATAGCACCACGCCAGCTGAAGAGCACGCAGCTGCAAAGGATAAGATTGCTGTAACCTAAACAAGACCAGCAGAGATCTAATGTTAAAAATTGATTTCGGTTTGTTTGGTTGAAACAAATAAGAGAGATTAAATTTCAAAAGGTAAAAACTCAATACATACACAAATACATTTAATAATCATAGAAATAAATATTGAGATATATATATCAGTCGAACTGAAATAAGAGAGATTAAACCGAACCAAATATAAAAAAATGAATTCATTCAAGTAAATATCAAGTAAATTTCGGTTTGTTTGATTGAACCCAAATAAGAGAGATCAAACCGAGCCGAATATTAAAAACCAAAGTAATTCAAAAATTCAACCGAACTGAACCATTTAATTCAAAATTTGTGGGTTCAGTTGAAAACCAAAGAAACCGGATCCAATGAACACCCCTACCGGTTTGTTGAAAGGGATAGAGAAATAAGAGAGATCAAACCGAGCCAAATATAAAAAAACTGAAGTAATTCAAAAATTCAACCAAACCGAACCATTTAAACCAAAAAACCAAAAAACCAAACCGTTGAATTCAAAATTTGTTGGTTCGGTTGAAAACCAAATAAAATGGGTTCAATGAACACACCTACGGATTATTAAAAGGATAGAGAAATTACCCAATCGCCCACCACAAACAAACTAACAAGCACGGGATTGCGAAGGTCTCTTTTGGTTTTGAGCGCGTAAATATCGAGACATGCAAGACCCAAACTCCATAGCAATTGTAGCCCCATTGATGCTATTAAATAACTACAATTTTTCAGCAATAAACAAAATAAATACAAAATCAGTTACATCCATGCAAAAACAAACCAATTATGAGATGTCAAAAGATAATAGCCTCTATAGCCAACAATATACATTCAGAACATAGTATCATCATGTATAAATGTATAATACAACCTGCTAACATATATACTGAGGCTATGGCACTATGCATAGCACAGATTGATCCGTGCTATGGATCAATTTTTGTTTTCAAAAGTCCAAATAGTCGATCTGAATCGTTCAACGTGATTTCCATATGAAAACGTACTCACAGACTAAATTTTACATTTTTTAGAATTTTTTACTATTTTTTTAGATAGGTAGAAAATCACTACTTTTGAATGGTCTAGAATCTTCGGATCAAGTGATTTTCTACATATCTTAAAAAAGGTACAAATTTTATAAAACATGTAAAATTTGATCTACAAGTACATTTTCATATAAAGATCATGTTAAACGGATCAAATCAATTGTTTACGAAAATGGAGATATTGATCCATAGTATGGACCAATATGCGCTATGCATAGTACCAAATAGAAACTGCGACAAATAAAAGCTAATAAAGAAAAAAATAAATGAAAAAGTACCAAAAGGCAGTGTAATTAGAGAAACTATTAGCGGATGCCATAACTCCAACCGATGCAGCCGCAAACCCGCATTGCGCGCTCCTCAAAGCAAATCCGGTCCATGTACCCGGGCTCCCAAAGAAATCCTTCATTCTCTCTGTCATATCCTAGAAGTAGAGTAAAATAGAAAATTACAAATTACCAAATTCCTAAATTACTCCCAAGTAACTACTTAAATTTATCATACCTACCTATTCTTGAGTTATAATTGGGCCTTTTAATCGGATCCAATAAGCACCTCAATCTTCATCTGTGATCGGCAAATGACTGAGTTGCCCACTTCTTCACAACTTTCCTCTTATGTACCTTGTTACAATGAGAACCCATAAATTACAGTGACATTGCCTAATTGACAACATTTAATTTTTTTTATAAATAGAACATTTAAGAAAAGAAACTCCTATAATAATGCATTAATGAAGGGTAAAATTGTCATCTATTCTTGTACTCAACTCAATAATTTAAAGCACAAAATTTTGAACTTCCACAAATTCAGTAGCCAACTAATTAAATCACAAAATTTTGTTATCGTACTCGGTACCAAATTCCACAAATCAGTAGCTCAAATTAATAATTCAAAATTAGAAATTGCCAGGATCGCAACTAATTCAACTGAAAGTTTGCAATTTGAAAGCAAGTGCTTTGAACAATAATGGTAGATACAAATTAAATAGAACATTTAAGAAAAGAAAATCCTATAATAATGCTAGAGAGAATTGGCTTTTACAAGAAATAATTAATGAAGGGTAAAATTGTCTATGTATTAATATATTAGTACCCAATTATTAAATTACACAGGGAAGTGCACAAATTAATAATTCAAAGTCATAAATTGCAATTTTTGGAAACCCACAACAGTAACAATCATCAAATTACCTGAAAGTTTTCAATTTGAAAGCAAGTGCTTTGAACAATAAAGACATTTCCATATCTAGGGTTTTACATTGAAATTAACAAATCTAAGTGGAGATTTTACCTAATTAAGCCACCACCAGAGGCGGAATCCGTCGCCTTTTCTTCACAATTACAAGTTTCTTGGACGAGAGGAGAGAAAGTGGAGGAAAGAGAGAGAATGTGAGAGAGAGAGAGAGAGAGAGAGAGAGAGAGACAGTGGTTAGTGGAGTGGAGAGAGAATTGAAACTAGAAAAGTGAGAAAGAAAGAGAGAGAAAGGATCTTCAAAAAAAGAGAGAGACAGAGAAAGAGAAAGAGGCTAGTCTTTGACAGAATGATTTAGATCTGAACCGTCCGATCTGCTTTGGCACGAAATCTAAGGGCCAGATTGGCTGGAATTCTGATCGGACGGTCCATATATAAACTCAATTATTCTGTTACCTTAGAGCTTGTGGCCTCGTCTTTCAGCTGAACGTCAGAAGAAAATGGGGTAAATATTTTAACAGATTAGTTCTCGCTTCATGCAGCGCACAAACCATATGCAGCCCTGTTTTAATTATGTAGTTAGTGCTCTGCATGAAGGCAAAACTACTCTGTTAAACTCTTTACCCAGAAAATAAAATGAAAGAAAAATTAGAGAGAAAAAGGCAGGAAAACAAGAAGGCCCAGTTATGTTACATTCTCGATTTATCCCAGCCCGTTTGTAAATAAGACCATTATTAAACCCGGCCCGTTTAATTGGATATGATCTATGTTGCATGGATACGGGTATGGGTATCGTATCAGATACGATACGGATACGGTGATACGGAAATTTTCAAAAATTAAGGATACGATACGTCTACTATATTATATTTTTTAATTATATTATTAATTCAATACTTGTATTATATAAATCAAATATCATAAATCCTAGTTCTATATTAAACCATCGCCCTCAGAAAACTTCCAATTAGACTAATGAACATTTTTCTTACATGCACTATATATTTTGATTTTTCAAAAAAGGTATATATGGGAACTTTATAAATTTAAAATGAGTTCAATAAAAAAAGTCAATAAATTGGGTAAGTTTAGAGGGGTAAATGTTTTTGAAATTTAGAGGGGTAAATATGATATTATGAATTATAAAGGCGAAATTACGAAATTTCGAAGTTTTTTGAGGGGTATACATGAAATGTTCCTTCAGTTTCCACTTTCCAGAAAAACAAGCAGGCCCGTTATGATACATTCTTAAACCCGGCCCGTTTGGTTGGACATGTAGGACACCGTCACTGCATTCATATCAATTTCTAAGATAACATAAATTTTGAGTTTTTATCAAACCGTCCGATCTTCTTTGGCACGAATATTAAAGGGACCCCGTGCATTCCTCCTCTGCCCAGATTCTGATCTGACGTTCCAGATCTAAACACAAAGTTTGAGTTACCTCAGATATTCGGAGTCCACGGTGCCATTGCATCATATGCACTACTCTCCAGTTCCATAAACTGGAGATGGCCCGTTAACCTTCTAGTACAGGCAAGTTGTGTTACTATTGCACCAGGAGGATAAGCATAATCACAGAAATGGAGGGCAACAAGATATGAGATGACGAGGAACCTAATAAGCAGAAACCCGTACAAATCACGTAAAGCAAGATTGAGATCCTCTCCAATATGTGTAAAAGATTCCTTTCACTTTACGTTTGAGATTTATTGTCATACGCTTTGAGATTCTTGCAAAGTTAAAAGAACGGTCCTGATCCACTAATTATAAAATAATTCCTTTTACGGTACCGGTGGAAACCGTCGTGGTGGTCCTGGAATTTAGTTTTATGGAATTCATATCATCTGCATCAACGCACGCTTTGGTTTTAAATCTAAATCGGTTTGTTATATGTCAACACGAATCTTAAAGTCACTAATTCTGATTGAACAGTCCATATATATACTCAAATGGTACGTTAATGCAGAGATAACTTATCTTCCCCCTGGAATTTATTTTGACATTGTTGAATTCATATTCTCTGCTACTAACATACCCTTTTTTTTAGATCCCATTCGTTCATATTATGTTAACACGAATTATTAAAGGTTCACATTCAGATCGGACGGTTAACAGATAAAGACAGACGGTGCGTTAGCGCAGAGTAATCTTATCGCCCGTCTCCTTACTCCGGCGATTATTTATATCCCGAGAATTTCTCATTAAAGTATTCATTTTTAATTTCTCGCGAGCAAGAGAGAGAGAGAGAACGAGAGATGAGGAATGAGGAAACAGTGAAGCTGATCAGCGCCGATGGGTTCGAATTCGTGATCGACAAAAGAGCGGCCATGGTTTCCAATACCCTTCGCAATATGCTCACCTCCCCCGGTAAGCGGTAACTCTTTCTTCTTTCTTTCTCGCTGAATTTGAATAACACGTGAATTTGTTTTTGTACAAAAGGGAGTTTTGCTGAGACGCAGCAGGGAGAGGTGAGGTTTCCTGAGATCAGCGGCGCTGTTTTGGAGAAGATTTGTCAGTATTTCTACTGGTCTCTCCAGTACTCCAGGTCAATTTCTGCTGTAATTTCAGTATACTGGTATTTGGGTCGAATTGGGAGATTCTAGGTTTACAATTTCAACAGTGAATTGGGATTCTGGCATTTGGGTTGAATTGGGATTGAATTGGGTGGAATTGGTATTCTAGGTTTACTTTGTCATTTATCTAGGTGTTTCAGGTTGAATTGGGATTCTAGGTTCACAATTTCAACAGTGAATTGGGATTCTGGCATGCAGAACTATGCTTTGAAAACTAGAATTGATTGATTAATTATTTCAAATTTGTGTGTTGATAAAACTGCCAACTTTGAATAATTGATGAATTAAGAAAAGTAATTTGTAACGATTTCACCGACCAAGTAACAGCTTAATTAGTGGATTCATTACCAGCAAATTCATTAACTTGTAAATTTATTTTTGGCATTTCAAGAGGAAAAGGCAGAGTAAAGTCCAACTTTTGGGGTAAAGATTTTAACAGAGTAGTTTTGGCTTTATACAACACACAGATTATAGAATCAAAACAACGCTGCATATGGTTCGTGCACTGCATGAAGCCAAAACTGGTCTGAGACGAATACATCACAAATTTATCAGAAATTTAATGAAATGAATTGTATTGCAGTGGGAAGGAAACCGAGTTTCATATTGAGCCAGAGATAACGCTTGAACTGATGATGGCTGCTAATTTTCTTGATACATAAATCGGTATTCATGCGATCTATATTGGATGAACTTGGTACCGATTTCTATCACTTTGTGGGCATTGGTACCTTTTATTGGTATGCAGTTGTGCTAATATAGTTGTAGGAACTAAAATCTATAGTGATTTAATAAATTGCTTGCTAAATCTAAATCTCTCTTCTCTGATTGTTTTTTGTCAGAGTTCTTATGCTTTGGATGTGAATAATTGACTCTGTATTTGAGATAAATTTAGTTAAGAGCTGAATGCACTTAACTGCCCCATTAATCCATTAGTTAAAAATTGTTAAATTAATAGAACTGCTTAAGAACAATTTTTCTCAAAAAAGAAGAATTTGAGTGTTTTTTCTTTAAAATATATCAACATTTTTGTGTTATATCATATGAACTTTGATCCTTCCAGATATTACTGACATCTTGTCGGGAGATCTTCATTACTAAAAAATCTTTGGAATATTTTGAACCATTAATGAACATTACTGTTTCTACTAGAATCTGAATTGTACAGTATCTGGCCAGGTTCGGTACCAGTTTTCACGTAACAAATGAAAGAGCTTCGGCTCTCTGTTGTTTTTTTTGGTTCTGAATTGGGGGTTGAATATATGATTGCTCATTAGATCTAACTTCTATCTCTTACTTCTCAATGAGCCTGATCCTGTTTGCCTTCTTATATTCTATACACGTGAGGTGTTCGATGAAATGCCCAAGTGACTCTTTCGCCTTCTGACTGATTAGCTGATTCCTGGGGAGGGGGGGTTCGTTTTTGTACCAGTTCATTTTGATCATTTTAAGATGATAACCATATATTGCACTGTTTTATAAGATGTGGAGTTTAATCTATAAACTTTAATTTCCATTTTGCATTTACTTAACAGTCTTGGGTTATAGCAAGTCCTGAAATCTAATTAACAGGCAAACCTCAGTCCCAATAAAAGAATACTGAAAAACCTAAAAGGAAAATAAAATCAATCAAATTCTCCCTCTTTCTTTCTCTTTGCCAACTCTAATTATGACTATCATATATTACAGTTGTAGAATAGCAATTTTCAATATACTGAGAGTTTGTATCAGATATATTTATACTGAGAGTCTGTATAGGAAAATTAGAAATAAATTTTTGAAAATTAAATGAAACAAGCACATACTCTCTCTCTAGATCTCTCTCTTAGCTCACATAGTTAATAGGAGAATACATGGGATTACTCAGTAACACATTACTGTTAGGCAGAGTATTCATTCCTTCTCTCTTTACAACACTATTCTTACCATGGTTGCTAACATTTTTTACCGACCGGTGCTGGTAATTATGGAGAGGAGTAGAATTGCTATCAAGCACATGTAAGATAACCACCATGAAAACAGAGCATGCAAACATCGGTATCGGGCCGAAGATCCAAAGAAGCAAAGTTGTGGCGAAGTACAAAGCCCGTAAACCCATCGACCAAAAATTGCCGCCTCGTATTATCGCTGTCTGTACATAACTCACTGGTATATCTGAGTCTAGCGTAGACATGAGAAAACTTGCATGAACATAGTATCTGCAAAAACAGAGAACAAGAATTCAGTCCTGATATAGAGTTTACTGGTACCATATTAATTGAACTTTAACATAACTTAATTAACCAGGCATGGGACCTAGGGTGTTCATTGGATCCGGTTTATTTTGTTTTCAACTCAACCGACAAGTTTTGAATTAAATGGTTTGGTTTCTCGGTTTAAATAGCTCGATTTGGTTGAATTTTTGAAGTACTTCAGTTTTTTTTTTTTCATTTGGTTTGGTTTAATTTCTCTTATTTCGGTTCGACTGATATATATCTTGATATTTATTTCTGTGATTATTAAATGTATTTGTACATGTATTGAGTTTTGACCTTTTGAATTTTAATCTCTCTTATTTCATTTCAACCAAACAAACTGATATTTACTTCGATTTTTTGGGTTCGGCTGTTATTTGGTTGACTAGTTTAATTCAGTTGATTCGGTTAGATTTTTGAAAATCGAATAAAATTTTGGTTTTACTATTTTAACCGAACCAACCGTCTAACCCCCCCCAGCACACCCCCCCCCCACCTTAGTGGAACCCAAATAAAATCACATCAGATAATGCTTGCCTGGTGGAGTGAATGAAGCAAGTGAACGCTGCCAGAAAGCAAACGAGCAAAGCGATGTACTTGACCGAGGCGATGGTTTGCCCGGTATCACCATAAATTATACTGTTCGTGAAAATTGACGATGAGCTACCAGCCCAGGCACCGATGAGCGAACTCAGAGCAATCGAAAGAGATGCCAAGTTGCTTGATGCCGATATATTGCTCGCTATTACCGACACTGCCAACCCTGTCTCCTCTGGGCTCATCTTCAGAGGAACAAAGAGACCAGGGGCAGAACCAAAAAATTGAGATTAGGGGGACTTAAGAAGTAAGTTTTGTGTAATTTTATTTATCGAGGGGAGGCTAATAGTATTAATTTTTATGAAAATTAAAATTTTTAAAAAACAAAAAATGAAAAATTTCTCTAACCTGCATCATACGCTCGACCCATGCCCGTTTGTTGTGGTTCTCATACCCGATAACAGTTCTATGGGGGTACCGAAGAACCCGGTACAGAAGCATGAGATGGTATACAAACATTGTCGCTAACCCGCATGGTACCAGTACCAAGTCTATGGATCCTTTGTTCAACAACATCTCTCTCTTTCTCTCTCTTTCTCAATACTTCACATTTTGATCAGAACCTTTAATTCCATTGTATAGAGAAAACTCAGAGCACCTCAACCTAGAGAGATAATGCTTACTTGTACTGGTATAGAAAATAATTTAAATGGCTACTTGTTTACATTTAGTTGCTTGTGAGTTTACAAATTTAGTGACAGGTATTAATTGAGAAGTTGGCAAGGCAAGATAACTCAAATGGATGCTTCAATGCCTCAACCGGGTCGGGTTCGTTAGGATCTTAATTCAAACCCAATAAGCTATAGCTAATTAATTTTGAACCACCAGCACAAAATAAAGGATATATTTTCCTTTGAGAAATTTATAAAGAGTTGAATAATAATGTGTTGTTTTTTTTTTTTTCAATTATTTATGTTTGGAGTTCTTGATGGGTTATCGGGTTTTGGAGCATCCATTATGATATTATTTTAGAAGAGTTTGCTTGCACTCAACTTCCTAAATTGGAGAGGTGCAAATATTTAGGGTTTCTTAAAGGAGTCAACAAATGTGCATCATCACATGACCTATGTCCGTTTTGGAATTTAATACTTGCTTATTGTTAATGGCACTGTTAATTTTGTTTTTCTTCATGTAGAAATACAAAGTAAATTTTGTGGATACATCCTCCTAAATAAAAATATTACAAAAAGGGTTTAGTTGTATATAGGATACATATAATAATTGACAAAAACAAAGTAAACAAAATTGAAAGTCAATGATTATAAAAAGACCAAAATTGGAAGTCAATGATTATAAATAAATTTTCTCAAATTTAATGCATAAACTATATTGTTGCTAGGTGTCAATTATTAATTGACTTACCTAATTTATAGACCAACTAAGCAACGATTAGTTTGGTTTAATTTTTCTTTTATTTGAGATTATAAGATCTCTAATCCATAAAAATGGGGTTCCAGATTCTCTGTGACTCATAAAATGCAGCTGCTGTTGTGCAGACTGATAGTATCCCAAGTTTGATATTATTGATGAGAAATTATTATGACAAGGATATTATTATATTGGGGTGCTAACTATAAAGTTTGTTTGGATTGTATGCTAGTATAAAAATTGAGAATTTGTGTGCACAAATGATGCACCAGAAAGGACAAACCATGGGATTATTTTAAATCCATTGAGGAAGGATGAACCCTATACAAATTTTAATTTATAAGTGATTTATCATTTTATTCTTAATTTTCTTGTAATTTATCCGGACAAGACTCAGGCATTTCAACACGATATATATATCTTGCAAAAACCATACATGACTAAATTGGAAACATTTCCTTTTCTATCACAATTCAAATTATAATATTTGTTATTATAATATTATTTAGTTTTTTGATATTATTTTTTATTTATCGGATGGGTGAAAATTAATTTCATAATATTTTTATACATGTTGTTTCTTTTAACCTCGGAAACTAATTAAAGAGGGGGTAAAATTATTTTTCATACAAAAATCTCCATGCTGCATATATATTGTTAAATATTAATTCCTACTGCTTAATTACATGCAAATTCTTCATCAATTAAAACTAAAAAGTATCTTCGGCAAATCACCATAATCTCACATCGTAACATGTAATTGATACATATACATTTCAAATCTTTCATTGATCCAAAAAAAAAGCTCTTAATTTTGAGTATAATAAAACAAAAATAATTAAAAACAAGAGAACTAATTAATTAGATCAAGCACATAGTTCCATTTCTAACCTATTGAAGATGGCCACCACCTCTGCCATCAACAGTCGATACCCCCGGCTATTCCCGACGCATGCCGACGCCACCTTTGCCATCCTTACCAAAATCCTAATCTCCATAAATGGAAACGCCAACCTCTTGTCTAAGACCTCTTCAACTCTAGAAACCCTAATCAGAGGTAGGGCCCACTCCACCAGCCTCCCCTCTTCACACCTTCTCCCACTAAGCATCTCCAAAATAATCACCCCAAATGCATACACATCATTCTCTTTGCACACCTCATACCCTTCCTTATCGACATATCCGGCCATGCTTTTTCTCTCCACTTCGCCTTGAAGAAGAAACCCTAACCCGTAATCGCTAACCCTAGCAATATAATCCTTGTCAATGAATACATTGCACGGTTTTAAGCAACCGTGTGCTATGCCAAGAGCGGTTGATGCGTGCAAATGCTCGAGCCCACGTGCAATACCTGCGGCAATCTTGACACGTGTGCGCCAGCTCAGCTGACGCATCAGTTGCCCACCATCAACACCGACACCGTACAAGAAACTTTCTAAGGTTTTCTCCGGGACATACTCGTATATGATGATACGCTCCCCAGGGGCTTCGGCATACCCAAGTACCGGTATAATGTTCGGATGGCTAGCAACAAAAGAAAGAGATTTTATCGCTTGAGAGAAAGTGGGGCCCGGGTGATTAAGGACTAAACGACAGTGGAGACGCTTTATAGCAACTGAATTGCTGGTGTCAGGAGCGGTTGATGCTTTATAGACGGTACCGAGATGACCTTTTCCGATGAGTCGAGAGTGATGAAAGCTGTCAGTGGCAGCCTCGAGGTCCGCCATCGGAAATGGGCCCACACGCAGCAAGGCAGTTACGCTAGTGTCATCAGCTGTGGAACAAGTAGAGCTACGTCGTCGTCGATTGTTGTAACATAGGAAGAGGAGAGACATGATTATGACGAGGAGGAAAGAGAGCGAAATGGCGATGATTGCGTAGTCAGAAAGCACAAGAGCTAAGTGTTGATGGTAAGTCATTAGATAATGAGATTCTTCTTCTTCTTCCTTTTTTCTTCTCTATTTTATTATCAATGTTTTTTTTTTTCTGGAGGGGGATGGTGACAGTGTTGACAGAATACTCATGCATGGTTTACTGATTTGTTTATTTAAATATGTAATTTTGTATGGGTTGGTAGGAAAGTTTGCATGTCCTTTATTCTTGTTGACATCATAGCATTATTTTTTTAGTTTACTTTTGATAGTGGTGGTAGTATTATCAGCTATGAAATGGAATTTGTTAGGTTCTGATAGGTTAATCAGTTTTGACTTAATTTATTAGTTGGGTAATGAATTTTAATTTCTTGGTTATGTTTGGTGTTTAGGTTGGCCACCTAATTAACTTTTTGAGCATCTATCTATAAGATTGTTATTTAATAGAATATAATCATATTAATTTGATTATTTTTTTTTTCTTCTGTTTGAAGAAACTAATAATAAATGATATTAAACAAAACAGAAATATAAAATAGTGATTCTGTTTACTCAACCAAGAAAACAATATGAATGCTGGTCAATCTAATGTGTATCATTATTAATTTAATCTGAAGAATAATATGATTATGGAGCTTTGACATGCGTCAATGATTCTCGCTGTTTTGAGGGGAAATGTATAAAAATATTTGCATACAATAATTATTTATATCCGGAATAGAAATTAATAGTTGTATATATTAAAATCTTTTTGGACGGATATGCAAAAATTTAACAATTTGTAAGTTTTAATCCGTTGATGCTCTATATATAGTATAGAACTATATATCTTCAAAATTTTCTAATTCATTGACTCCCTTCAGATCAATTTTAGATTTTTTTTATTTGCACCACAAAAAAATATGAGAAAAAAGTTATAAATAAATGTGAACAAGTCTCTGGTTATTGTTGTTATGTCTTGCAAATTTGTAGATTTATACATGTACTTGGCGCTTTACAATTACATGCATGTGATGGTACACATAATTAATCTCAATATATTTTATTAATGTCTCTCTATGGATTGTGAATTGTGAATCTTGTTGTTTTAAATCAATGAGTATGGGAATTATATTTGTTTGTTTTAATAAATTAGGTTTTAATATAAATTCCTATAATCATATGTAAATAAATCAATGATTTTGATCTATATTTTTACTCTATGAACATATAAAGATTATGACATTTCGACTTTGTTTTGATTGGTATCAAGAGCTTACAAAAATATATTGATATGGATAAATTATGAAAGTTGTTTTTTCACCTTATTGTTTCATATAAAAAACAAAACCAAAAAATAATAAATTTTTATGTGCAAATAAAAAGAATAATATAGATCACATCTAGCAGTTTTATTTTGATATATAAGATTTAAATTTTTTGTTATTAGATATAAAAATATGGAGGCATGATGGAGACACAAAAAATGAAGAACGCTCCTCCCTCCTCATATAAGAAAAATAGCAACATAATTAATATTTTGATAATCATTTTCAATGGATAAGGAATTATTTCCTCATCTTTGGTCCAATGTTCAGTTTTTTATAGGTAAAATGTTCAAACTTCAAAAACCTCAAAAGAGCATGAGCATGTCAGCTATAGTTGACCTAACTACATAAATAAATTCCAGAAGTCAGAATCAAATTAAGTAGAAAACCATTTAAAAATTTGCTTCATAAAGATATTTGTAAAATTCCAGAAGTCAGCATCAACATTTACTTCTGGAATTTCTATTCTAAATCATATAAAAAGATATTTGTTTTTAAAAAAAATTATGTCATATCACCAATATCAGATAACAATAACTCCCACTAATTTCATTTTTTTTTTTATGTTCCCATATTTTTTATCCACCAAAATGAAACTGACATTTCTGTTGCCATCTTCTAATTTATTTCCTTATGTGGCATTTTCATATGTAGCATTTTTTGTAGTATTTTTAGAACAAAACTAAAAAATTACTACTAAAAGTCGTCCATAAATGTATTGGATAAAATTATGAAATAATTATTCTACATAAATAAGAGAATACAAAATAAAAATATACTTGATAGAGTTGTTAATGTTTTTTATTATTTTAATAATAGAGAAAATAATTAAGAAATTGACAAGAAAACAATATAGCTTACAAATATACATAATAGAAAGTGAAACATCAAATCTTGACATTAAAATTTTCTAAAACAATTTCTACAGTAAAACCAAACAATTTAGTTTCATAAATTTTTGGATGTATCTGTAATTATATTTTCTACAAATTAATTAGTAGGATTTTATGGCCATAGTATTCTATCATTATAATTCCATATATAGCCCATAGGGGTGCCCACTGTTTTTAAGTGAAACTGATTAGTGCCTCCTATCTTGTCCCCATAATATTCTTACCTACATGGATCCATCAAGTATAGTCTTAAAAGAATTCAAAGGAAATTTATAAGGAGCATTTCTTAGTCATTTAAAACCGTTAAAATAATATGTATTCCACTTAAGTAAATATTTTAATTACTACTTCATCTCTATACATTTGAATTAGAATATATAGTTTCAAAACAACGTTCTATATGACTTGTGTGCTGCATGAATGAAAAACTACTCTGATAAAATGTTTACTCATATACTGCCCATAGTTTTTCAATGAAACTGATTAATGTCTCCCTTATTGTCCCCAATATATTCTTACCTACATGGACCCACTAAGTATAGTCTTTGAAGAGAATTCAAAGAAAATATATATGAAGCACCGTATCTATGTTTTTAGTCATTCTATTTGTTGGGGATAGGTCGCCGAAGCGTTCAATAATGAGTAATTTCGTCGAACACCCTGTGAGCATATACTAATACCCGACCAAATGGAGAATATAGAAGGCACACAAGAAGCCAATAACAACAAACAATCAAGAACATAAAATAAAAGATAAACACAAAATTTTACGTGGAAACCCTTTCGGGAGAAAACCACGGGAGCAAGACACAAAATCACTATATCAAGGAGTCTTACAATACAAGAAGATAATCAAGCCAATAACATTCTATCTCACACTCTCTTACAATTTCATACACTAATTTATGAAAATTATCAAATTTAACTGGATTGAAACAAGAGAGCAAGTTCTAGAAATAACATTAGAAGAGCAGACTTTTTTTTGTTTTCAAAAGAGAACATTGGTTAAAATAAGGGAGACTCAGTGGCGGTTCTTCGAAGCAAATCCCCTGGCTTCAAATATTTCCAATCGGAAATTCTTCCCATAAATGCAAAATGGGCTTCGGCCCATTCCTTTGACTTCACCGTCAACACTTTTTTTGCCTACAAAAGTAAAACAGGGCCTTATCAGAAAGCCCAAAATCGGAGATAGAGAAAACACGAGAAATTGACTGTTGGCTTAGTTAATCATTATTAAGAGGAGAAGAATTGAACAAAAAACAATAGTATGGAAAAAAAAATCAATGAAAATGAGGCACCATAAGTAAAGAACATCATCCAACCAACAATTAAGTAATATAAAATTGAAATGTTCATTTGTTAAACCAGGAGCAGCTTAATCAGTAGACATATCCTACCAAGACTTGTTATGATTACTGAAAAGTAAAAAAGTTCAGTGATCTAAAATCAAAATAATCAGATAATAATAAAATTACAAACCTGATTTAATTTATTGCTGATCTGTAATTTCTTTTAAGGTCAGGGCAGCCGCATTGTTGAATACACACATCACAAGGACCAGATGGAATCAACCCATCTGGCAAAACACTAAGCAAAGCACAGTATTCGATTACCAAGCTTGTAAGTGATGAAATGTTTTGCCGGCCGATATGTGGCTGTTCATGAGAGGAATCACCTAAGATCTCAGTAGATTCCACCAGCTGCTGTCTATCCATAGTTAGTGATTTTAGGGCTCGACAATATTGGATTCTCAGTGAAGCCAACATATCCAAATCACCTAGTCCAGTAATTAACTCCAGGCGGCCACAATTATAAATCTGCAATTTTTCAAGCTGGGAGGGCAGCTGCTCCAGCTGCAGAACTTGGAAACTATAACATGCATGAATGATGAGTTGCTTGAGAGTGTGAAGATTGTGGAATGGAAGAGAATGAATATAGTAACAGTATTCTAACCGGACTTCTTGAATTGATTGCAAGGACAATGGATCCCTCATCCATCGTGGTAGTTTGGCAGAAGGATACATTTTTACCGAAAGGTTCTTGAGGTTATGATGTGGCTGGAGGCATTCTAACAAGGAAAAAGGAAAATCAACAACATTTGCCCTAACTAACCCGTCCTCACAAGCTTCTCGTATGAGTCTTAATCTCAGGTCATGTTTCCAAACTGGAAGAAAATCACAATTTGAATCATGATTCCAGCATAAATTCAAAGCCTCAAGTTTGCACTTATTTTTCAGGTTAGCACGCTCGGCATCTACTAAATTACTATTCTCTAATCCTTCAATAGAGAGTCTTCCTTCAAAGGCCTTCATATCCTTTAACCAACCTATATTTCTAACTCTCAACACTGCTGCCATTTTCCTTATTGCCGGAAAACTAACAAGACCATGAGGGACATAACCTAGATCACCAACAAACGACAAGTGAAGTTTCTCTAAATTACTAAGACAGCCTATTGTATTAGGTAATGCTAGGTTATATTGAGAAAAAATTGTTAATTCACAAAGATTATGAAGATTTCTGAGAATTAAAGGATCTACCTCTAAATGATGACATTTAATAACTAATCTCAGCGAGTTACTAAGTGAACAGAGTGATTTAGGCAGCCTCTTAAAATTTATCAATTGAATATATAGATATTGTAAGTTAGCAAGATCACCAATACTTTCAGGTAGATATTCAAGGAGAAGGCAATCAAGAATTAAAGTCCGCAGGTTGTAAAGGAGGCCAATGGATAAAGGAAAGATTTTAAGTACAGAAGAACTAATACCAAGGTAGACAAGATGTTTCAACTCGGGAATGAAGTCAGGAATCTCTGTGAAATTCCCATTCAATTCCAATACCCTGAGTGCTTCAAATTTAGTGCGGTTAGACAGCCTATTGTATTGGTGCCCCAAATATCCACTGCAACTGCTCAAATACAGAGAAAGAGTTCTTAAACCCTTCAGATTTTGTTGGAGAATTTGATTTACATGTCCCATGAAACCTCTTGCATATAGATGGTACGCTTCTCGAGGAACATTTTTTTCTTGAATATCACGTGGACAATTGATCTCCACCGAATGATGTTCATTCTCGGAATTAAGTCGAGCAAGGTCATGGATTATATCGTGCAATTTACAGTATTCGTATGCAGAATCATGTGAAACATCATCAAGAAAGGACCTCTGTTTTAACTCCTCATAATATTCAACACCAATTTCTGTGATTTTTCTTTTGCCCCTAGAATCTATGTATCCATGAGAGATCCATATCTCAATCAAATTCATCTTTGTTAAGATGTAATCTTTTGGGTACATTGAGCAGAACAAAAAACATGGCTTAAGGTAGGAAGGTAGATGAGCATAGCTGATCTGAAGGGCTGGGAATATATCATTCGATGGATTTGATTCCCAAAGATCACTTTCCAGAATCTCTCTCCAACACTCTTCATACGTTTCATGCCTAAGAAGGCTTGCAATCGACTTCACAGCCAATGGCAACCCGCCACACTTTCTCATAATCTCCCTTCCCATATCTACCAAGTGTTTTGGGATAGTGTCACTTGAACCACTAAATGCATAATGCTGAAACAACTGCCAACACGAACTTTCAGGCATGTTACTTGGCCTAAAAACTGTTGTTGTTTGCATGACCTTTGCAACCTTATTATTTCTTGTTGTCATGAGAATTCTGACCATTTTTGCTTCTTTAAAAGGAACCTGAAACAACTCCCAAACACTCTGATTCTCGTTCCACACATCATCTAAAACAAGTAGTATTGTTTTCCCCATCACAATTTGTGCCAGTTTTTCTTGTAGTGGACTCAACTCATTTGCACCATAATTATTTTCGAAGACCGATTCAATGGTTGCTTTCATGAGCCTCATGATATCAAATTCTTCAGAGACACATACCCACCCAGATAAATCAAAGCATTTGGAATCTCTCAAATCTTTGTAGACAAGTTGGGCAATGGTGGTTTTTCCGAGGCCACCTTTGCCAACAATTGAAATGACCGAAAAAGAGTTTTCTTTTTCAGATAGTAAGAAATCGATTACCTCCTTTATTTCAGCATCTCTACCAAAAATACTTGCCTCATCCACCATGTGACCGGTTGGGGGTCGTAAAATTTTGTTGTTTGGACGCCTCACCCCGTCACTCTCCCTTAATTGGAGAGCCTCACGATCCTTCGCTATTTCATCAAATCGACTTCTTATTTTGATAAGCCCATCTACCATATCATCAGAAATTGGAACAATATACTCAATGGACTGTCCAAAAGAAAGTATTACATTAGTATTCAAAATTTGTTAACTAAAATTATAATTGAGACATAAAGTGACAACTCTGAGGTTAGAATTGGAAGGTTTGGTAATTAAAACAAGCTACCACTCCAGTTGATGCCAATCAGATAAAAGAAAAGAAAATGAAAATTCAAGCATTCCCCACAGGCTTTCAGTACCCCACAATGAAAAATAAAACACACACAATACTAGCACAAGATTCATTTAATATATATCTATATGCACTTGGCACTAACCTCCATATGCTTTCTCTTGTGAGAACCGGAAGTCTGAGAAGTGTTTCTTGCCTCTACTTGGACACGTGTAACCTCGTACCGGTACTCGCTGAGCACATCCTCGGCATCATAAGCGACCTTCTTGAGCTCCTTGAGCCAGAGCTTGACAGAGCGGTCTATGATCTCCCTCTCCTCAGCATCGTACAACGTGGCCTTGATCCGCTCCAGAGTTCGCATCAGCCTCTCAAGATCCTCCTCAAAAACTCGAGCACGCCTCTTTTGTGAGTTATTAGAATTTGATGAAGAGGAAGAAGGAGCCTGTGCAGAGGCTGTAATTGAGGGTAGCAAATTGGTGGCTATGGAGAGCAAAGAGGTTATCAAATTCCCTGCCATTTTGAACGGAACAAGTGTGTGATCTCTGAGTATGCTTTGTTCCTTAATTAGATCTGAGTTGTAGAAATGAGAAATGAGAAATGAGTAAAGAGCAGTAGTCCTCATATCTGAGGGGTAAGCTATTGTATAAGCAACATTTCTAATTACAAGTGGTTTATGATTTCTGAATTAACTCACTATTAATAATTAATATTGGTTCAGCACACTAAGTGGATCGGAAACGTGTGGCTACAGAGGTAGGTTCGCCACTTAATAAATTTATTAAGCGCTTTCTTATCTTAACTAGTGGAGTGGGTTAGAATCCATATCCTCTGAGATAACTGAATATTTCTGTTTGGGATCATGGCCGTTCGATCGGAATCCAGACCAATTCGGTCAGAGGTGAACGCACGAGGCCAGCTTTAAAAGTCGTGAGGATTATGATTGACGGTCCAGATTCAGAGAAATATTATGTTCCCTTAGGGGATACGAATTATAGTGGGTGGTTTGGTTAAGTTGACCCGTGATCCGAGAAACGCTGTATTATTTTTGTATTATTTGATTTCTAAAATAATTTATTTTTGGTAGATAAAGAAACTTGAATTGGTAAACCCCAGCCATTGGTTGAATCCACCGTAAAAATAAAGAGTTGCTATTTAGTACGAAGCTAAATATATAATTTTTTTCTTTATAGAGTGCAAACAATTGCATAAATAATTTTATCTCGAACTCTCTTTATACTTTGCGTTAACCCGGACAATATAAAGATTTAATTTTATATTAGTTTACACTAAAAAAAAAAATAAAAACTATTAAATTTCACTTTAATTCAAATTTCATTTTTACCACATCTGTTTTCGCAGACTTAACTTGCGGAACCACCCTTCTGATTTCGCAGGTTAAACCTACGAATGTGGTAAAAATAGAATTTATCAAACAAATGATTATTTGATTTTTGTTTTTTTAAAGATGGTAAAAATACAAATTTCGGTAAATAACATGACATAGCTATAGGTCAATTGATAAAGAGGCTTGAAAAAATTGGCTCCAGTAATAAAAAAATATTTGCTTTTCATTATTTTTTCTTTCATTCCTATACTATTAATTAATAACAAAATGTGTAGAGAATCAGCCTTTGATCTAGTGACAAAAGTACATGTCTATTATTTTAGAGGTCATGAGTTCGAAACTCAGATGGAGAAATCCTTTGTTACAAAAGTTGAAATAAAGGGTCTTGGGTGGCTTGACCCCATTACTCTATTTCAAATAAAAAATAACAACATGTGTAATCCGATGCCACTATCTTGAAGTAGTACATGCATGATAATTGTAATCCGATCTGCCTTGGCATGAATATCAAAGGATCCTTTGCATTCCATCCGGCCCCAATACAGAGACCTACCTAGTAAAAAGTATTGTAGCCTGACTAGCCTCACTCACCAATTATAAATTAAAGAAATTTCCGAATGATAATTGTTTGAAGTTGAAAAAATCAAGATAAACATATATGAACCAAAATTAAAATAAAAGATTATATACGATCAATCAAAGTCATTGAATAGTCAAAATATCTAGATTTTTTTTTTGCTAAGGTCGCTTTTTAGTAATTAATTTGACTAAGACTATGGAAAGACTAAAGAGGAGATTGAACGGTGCCACGTGAACCCTCTAACCTCCTCAACTTGACCTGCTGCTTGGGTGATTATATCTATCACAGATTTTTTTTTGTACTTATGTCTGTTACCTGACACTGAGGAAAGAACACACATTTTTGTGTAGGAATATATATAAGTTTTCATTCCATTCTTGTGGGTTGGATCCTATACATTCTCTATATATTGAGCGGGCTTACAAAATTCGGGCAGCCCAAAAAAGTTTTAAGGCTCAAGGATTATGTAGATTCTCTACTTAAAGAGGGAATTGTTAAGGTTGAAAATTGGTGAGGTGAGGTTTAGATGAAACATACACTTGTAAAAAAGCAATGAATATAACAAGTCAACACAAACAAATTTCATTTCATACATACACTATCTCATGAAGCTAGTTCATGCAATATAAACATCCAAATATACAGCCAACAAGAATAACTCATTTATTAGTTGTGAGTATAATTAGTTTAAATCACACAAAATTGATGATATGTATAGTATATATTTAGTTTGGAACTATAGATTTAGCTTTTTACCGAAAATTAAGAAATAAAAAAAATTAAAATGCACTACAAAAAAATATTTATACAATTTTCCAAAAATATCAACAAAATAAGATTTTGGAGGAAAATCAATAAAAAAATAAGTAATCATAAATTAATTATTATATTTTTGAACGCTAACTCAAAAACGATACAAAGTTATATAGAACTCCAAAATAACATGAGATTGTTATTAGCTATAAGAATTAACATCTTAGTAGTATTACAAGTCTTCAAAATAACAATATAATAAGAAAATTAAAAATCAAACTAATATAATTATATTTTTTTGTTGCAAGCAGTAAGAAAAGAAAATAATAAACATATAATAAGAAATTAAAGAAACAAGATATATAACAAGAAATTTAACGCATTCCACATACAGTTCGAAAGAAGATTAATCAAGAAACAAGAATTAAAAAAAAGATGAATCAAGACTAATCTGTGTCAACTATCATTTCATCAGTTGCGGTGGGTTCCACCTCCACCTCCACTAAGCAGCAGGATCCTTATGATACACTCCATTATTGCCCAAAATATCATAAAGAAGAATGTTTGCGGGATGAAGTTGATGACATGATCGGATAGGATATGGTAAATAACCCATTTACAAATTAGGTTACTTTACTAGTTTTGCCCATTGTGTAACAAAAAATGTATCCAACTCTAATTCAATTTTATTTTCATTATTTAATCTTAGTTTCTGATATTTGTTTGTACCAAAAATCACTTTTTTATTTGTAGAATTTTGTGATAAATTTAATTTCATGGAAATTATATTTTATTTGTGTGTGATTTTGAAGAAATTAGTTCTTTTGTGGTGTTTTTTTCACCAAGTTTCTGGAAATAATTTTGTTTATTTCCAGAATATATTTCCTCAAATTTTTAGATTTCAACAAATATGTACCAAAGGTTTGATGCCGATTTGTAAAACTCTGTGTTTCCAATGGTACCAAATAAGTACCAAAGGCCTTTACCTCACTTTGATAGAAAAAAAATGCTAACATATTAAATTTATTACGTAAATTTCGTCAAGAAATCATTTCTTATATAAATTTAATTAATGTAGATTTAATTAGTTTTAAGCATTTTATCTAACATATTAAAACTGAAGATGTGAGAGATGGTAGTTTTGGTTTCAATAAGGGTCAGTGGTCAATGCATGGTCGAATGGGTTACTGATCAAAGTCAAAATAATGATGATTTATGTAGGGTTTTGGTTTAGATTTTACATATTTTTTCACACTTATGTTTAATTTATTAGAGAAAAATGCTACTGTCACCATTCTTTATGTTTTATTATAGAAAACAGGTTTTGGGACTATTTTACACCAAATGGAGCAAGAATCGGGTCAATCGGATCAGCGACTCTCATCGACTAAGTCTCTGTTACGGCCGTATTGCCTAATACGGACCAAGCCTAATACGGACCAAGAGATAGAGTAATACGCATTAAAACCCTCAGTGACAAGGTCTCAATACGGACTGTATCACCTGATACGGACCGTAACCGAAGGCGCCTCTTGGGGATTAACTGCCGACAGCTATATCTAGATCAGTTCCTTAGCCCATACTCAACCACCAGACGTCCCTCCACTCCTATATAAGGCCCCTGGGCAGAAGAAGAAGTTATCTTTGTAATTAGGGTTAGATTTGATTAAAGAGAGAAGAGAGGAGTGATTGTAACCATGCCGTTCCGCGGCTAAGTTCCTTTCTTAGGGGCTAGGCAGTAAACCTTGTTACTCTTGATGTTTTGATATATATATTTTCTGTTGATTATGATTTCTTGTTGTTTAATCGAAATGCTTTTGTGATTTATTATCTCTTCATCTAACTTCGATGATCTAGTTTAATCCGTTAGGGTAGTGACAGTACTTTAATGGTAAGAGAAACTATTTGTACGAATTAGTCTTGTTGAGATATATTAGGTTTATGTGAAGAAAACCTTAGCGGAGAAACCATAAACCAGAACAACAAAACGCGAACCAAGTTCCATCATTTGCGTAAGGAAAATCACAGTGATCTGTGTAGTAACTTGTGTATTTAAGAGATCAGTCATTTGCGTAAGATAACTCGCAGTGTCCTATGTAGAATCTCGATGAAAGAACTGTCATTCTTGCGTAAAATAACTCATAGTGACCTATGTGGTGTCTTTCATTAAACAACAACAGGAAATCAGACCCGACAGGAATATATTATCAAAGCGAATTGAGTAGCAATGGTGTGCCGAAATCCTAGGAATTCTCATCTCTATTTTTATTTTAATTAACTTTAATTGTTTCCTAATTTACATTGATCACAACAACAACTCTCAATTTTCAGATTTCGTCTAGCCTTTCAAAAGATTGTGATTCGATCGCTCAAAACTCTGAACCAATATTCCCTCTGGAACGACCTCGAATATACTACTCGATAGGATTGTGCGCTTGCAGTCTAAACCGACAGCATTTTCGAGTTTATAAATATTAAAAGAAACATCGCTCTCTTTTGAGTGATCAAGCTTTTTGGTGCTGTTGCCGGGGAATAATGGTTTATTGTGCAAGGTCTCGCGAGACGCCCTTGCTTTGACCATTGAATCCAATTAATTAGAGACGCCTAGACTCTTTATTTTCTGCATTTTTATTTTCTTTTTCTTTTTCAGTTTTTATTTTAATTTTCAGATTTTCCTTTCTTTTCAGGACACTGCACGCTGGCCGAATCATCCGTACAGAGATCCCTAAGGATTGCAAGTAGGAAAGGACAATTCGATTCCACATCACCGATAAGGACCAATCATAGTCCTTCCTCGAGTAATTCTGAAAGCGAAGAAGACTCAGATTCGATCAACATGAATATTCCACCGAACGAACCGATTCCACCTTTCAACAATGGAAGACAAGAAGGTGATGGTGATAATGAAGTTCACAATGCAGCAAGACCCAAACTTCTATGAGACTATTGCGTACCGCGCGCAAATAATCCTAATTCAAGCATAAACCCACCAACAATTACGAACCGTAATTTTGAGATCAAACATGCTCTCATAAATATGGTTTCGCAACAGTAATTTGGAGGATTTCCAAATGAAGATCCACATCTTCACTTGTCAATTTTCCTTGGGATATGCGAGACGATAAAGATCAACGGAGTTACCGATGAAGCAATCAGGCTAAGGCTATTTCAATTCTCATTAAAAGATAAAGCAAGAGCATGGTTGTTTTCCTTACCGGCCAATTCCATTCAAACTTGGGACCAATTGTTTAATGTGTTTATTGCAAAATATTTTCCACCATCTAAAACTTCAAGATTTAGAAATGCAATTACTAATTTTGAACAAAGGGATGGTGAAACATTCTGTGAGGCATGGGATAGATACAAGGATATGTTAAGGTGTTGTCCACATCATGGTCTAGAAAGATGGCTGATTGTTCAAACTTTTTATAATGGTCTAAACCCTACCGATAGGTTGTCTATTGATGCTTCCGCAGGGGGAGCAATCATGAACAAGAAACCTGACGAGGCTTACAACCTAATTGAAGAGATTGCAATCAACCAAGACTACTGGATCCTTGAGCGAAAGAAGCCAACTTCAACACCTGCATGCACCGAGTAGATGATATATCCATGCTAAGCACAAAGATTGATACTTTGCAACTGGCACTCAACAAGCAGACCAAGCAGTGAACGGTAGCAGCAGTCAATACCGCAACAGCATGTGGCTATTGTGGAGGAGCGCATGAAATGACCGAATATATGAATGTGACAGAAACTGAGGAAGGAACAGAGCAAGTACACGCTATTGACAACGGCTTTCGACCTCAGCCCACCTACAATTCATGCCATCCTAACAACCAAAACCATCCAAATCTCTCATACGCAAACAATCAAAGGCCTGCTGCACCTCAACAGAACTATCAACCACAACCCAATTATCAACCAAGATACAACAATCCTCAACCGAATTACCAACCGAGGCAGTACAACCAACCACAGCAACCTGACATCACATCACTAATGGAGAGATTCCTAGAGAAGCAAGACAAGACTAACACCGAAATAACACAAAAGATCGAATCCTTAACAAACCGCAACAAAGACTTAGAAGACCATGTCTCTAAGATGGCAAAAGAACTCTCAAGTATCGCACGTGGAAAAGGCAAATTTCTGGGCCAACCGGAAGAAAATCCGAGAGAGACTTGCAAAAGCATAACATTAAGGAGTGGTACAGCTTATCAGGGACCTCCCATGCCCGATCCAACTTCCGATGAGATGCATGCAGAGCCATCACATTCCGAAGAATACGAGCCGCAACCACCGGAGCCGCCCGTATTCGAACTGCAGGCAGACCCTACTGAGGAGCAGAATGACACCGTAGGTGGAGACGAGCGACAACCCGAACCTGAATACATTTCACCACCACCCTACAAGCCACCTCTGCCATTCCCTCCAAGGCCAGCCAAGCATAAGATGGAGCAACAATTCGCGAGATTCATGGAGACACTCAAGCAACTACAAGTCACTATCCCCTTCACTGAGGCAGTTGCAAGCATACCATCGTATGCTAAATTTCTGATGGAGATTCTTTCTAATCGCACTAGACTCCAAGAATTTTCAACAGTTCCACTCAATCTAAAATGTAGTGCGCTTGTGCAAAGCAAATTACCGACAAAGTTGAAAGATCCGGGAAGCTTCTCGATACCATGCACCATTAGCACAATAGATTTTAAGAGAGCTTTATGTGATCTGGGAGCAAGTGTGAGTCTAATGCCTAAGGTGGTATTTGACAAATTGGAATGTGGAGACCTGTCACCAATGCGGATCTCATTGCAACTCGCTGATCGATCAATTCGATATCCTGAAGGAATGTTGCTTGATATCCCTATTAAATTTGATAAATTATGGATACCAGCAGATTTTGTGGTAGTTGATATGGAAGAAAACCATCCTTGGAAGGCCATTCCTCGCCACATGTGGGGCAATGATTGATGTTAGGAATGGGAAGATCTCACTAAATGTTGGCGAAAACAAGATGATCTTCAACATGAATGAGACCATTAAAGTTCCCCCTGACATTAATCTTGTCTACAATTTGGAAACAGCGGATGAGTATGGCGATGATGAATTGCGACTAGATAAATTGGAAGACATCGGAGAAATGATGTGCGTAGTAGAAATGAAGACACTATGTTCATTCCTTCTCTCTTTACAACACTATTCTTACCATGGTTGCTAACATTTTTTACTGACCGGTGCTGGTAATTATGGAGAGGAGTAGAATTGCTATCAAGCACATATAAGATAACCACCATGAAGACAGAGCATGCGAACATCGGTATCGGGCCGAAGATCCAAAGAAGCAAAGTTGTGGCGAAGTACAAAGCCCGTAAACCCATCGACCAAAAATTGCCGCCTCGTATTGTCGCTGTCTGTACATAACTCACTGGTATATCTGAGTCTAGCGTAGACATGAGAAAACTTGCATGAACATAGTATCTGCAAAAACAGAGAACAAGAATTCAGTCCTGATATAGAGTTTACTGGTACCATATTAATTGAACTTTAACATAACTTAATTTGAAGCTTAATTAACCAGGCATGGGGCCTAGGGTGTTCATTGGATCCGGTTTATTTTGTTTTCAACTCAACCGACAAGTTTTGAATTAAATGGTTTGGTTTCTCGGTTTAAAATAGCTCGATTCGGTTGAATTTTTGAAGTACTTCAGTTTTTTTTCATTTGGTTTGGTTTAATTTCTCTTATTTTGGTTCGACTGATATATATCTTGATATTTATTTCTATAATTATTAAATGGGTTTGTGCATGTATTGAGTTTTAATTCTATTTTAACCAAACCAACCGTCTGAACCACCCCACCCCACCCCCCCCCCCCCCACACACACACACCCACCTTAATGGAACCCAAATAAAATCACATCAGATAATGCTTGCCTGGTGGAGTGAATGAAGCAAGTGAACGCTGCCAGAAAGCAAACGAGCAAAGCGATGTACTTGACAGAGGCGATGGTTTGCCCGGTATCACCATAAATTATACTGTTCGTGAAAATTGACGATGAGCTACCAGCCCAGGCACCGATGAGCGAACTCAGAGCAATCGAAAGAGATGCCAAGTTGCTTGATGCCGATATATTGCTCGCTATTACTGACACTGCCAACCCTGTCTCCTCTGGGCTCATCTTCAGAGGAACAAAGAGACCAGGGGCATAACCAAAAAATTGAGATTAGGGGGACTTAATAAGTAAGTTTCATGTAATTTTATTTTTTGAGGGGAGGCTAATAGTATTAATTTTTATGAAAATTAAAATTTTTAAAAAATGAAAAATGAAAAATTTCTCTAACCTGCATCATACGCTCGACCCATGCCTGTTTGTTGTGGTTCTCATACCCGATAACAGTTCTATGGGGGTACCGAAGAACCCGGTACAGAAGCATGAGATGGTACACAAACATTGTCGCTAACCCGCATGGTACCAGTACCAAGTCTATGGATCCTTTGTTCAACAACATCTCTTTCTTTCTTTCTCTTTCTCTCTCTTTCTCAATACTTCACATTTTGATCAGAACCTTTAATTCCATTGTATAGAGATAACTCAGAGCACCTCAACCTAGAGAGATAATGCTTACTTGTACTGGTATAGAAAATAATTTGAATGGCTACTTGTTTACATTTAGTTGCTTGTGAGTTTACAAATTTAGTGACAGGAATTAATTGAGAAGTTGGCAAGGCAAGATAACTCAAATGGATGCTTCAATGCCTCAACCGGGTCGGGTTTGTTAGGATCTTAATTCAAACCCAATAAGCTATAGCTAATTAATTTTGAACCACCAGCACAAAATAAAGGATATATTTTCCTTTGAGAAATTTATAAAGAGTTGAATAATAATGTGTTGTTTTTTTTTTTTTTCAATTATTTATGTTTGGAGTTCTTGATGGGTTATCGGGTTTTGGAGCATCCATTATGATATTATTTTAGAAGAGTTTGCTTGCACTCAACTCCCTAAATTGGATAGGTGCAAATAATTAGGGTTTCTTAAAGGAGTTAACAAATGTGCATCATCACATGACCTATGTCCGTTTTGGAATTTAATACTTGCTTATTGTTAATGGCACTGTTAATTTTGTTTTTCTTCATGTAGAAATACAAAGTGAATTTTGTGGATACATCCTCCTAAAGAAAAATATTACAAAAAGGGTTTAGTTGTATATAGGATACATATAATTAATAATTGACAGAAACAAAGAATACAAAATTGAAAGTCAATGATTATAAAAAGACCAAAATTGGAAGTCAATGATTATAAATAAATTTTCTCAAATTTAATGCATAAACTATATTGTTGCTAGGTGTCAATTATTAATTGACTTACCTAATTTATGGACCAACTAAGCAACGATTAGTTTGGTTTAATTTTTCTTTTATTTGAGATTATAAGATTTAATCCATAAAAATGGGGTTCCAGATTCTCTGTGACTCATAAAATGCAGCTGCTGTTGTGCATCTGATAGTATCCATGTTTGATATTATTATGACAATGATATTATTTGATGAGAAATTATTATGACAAGGATACTATTATATTCGGGGTGCTAACTATAGAGTTTGTTTGGATTGGATGCTAGTATAAAAATTGAGAATTTGTGTGCACAAATGATGCACCTGCAGAAAGGACAAACCATGGGATTATTTTAAATCCATTTGAGGATGAACCCTATACAAATTTTAATTTATATGTGATTTATCATTTTTTTTAGGTTTATTCACAATTTTTTTGTAATTTATCCGGACAAGACTCAGGCGCATTTCAACACGATTTATATATATACAGAGTGGCTAATATCAAAACGTTTGCACCAAGCCTCTCGTGCAACCAAGTCATTTTCGGATGTCCAAACGGTCGATCCGAGCCGTTAGATGTGATCTCTATATTAAAATCTGCTTGGAGACCAAATTTTATATTTTTTGGAATTTTTTTACTATTTATTAAGCCACTTTGAAAATTACTGATCACATGGTCCAGAAATTAGTTGCACTGTGTTTACTGTTCATCCGGATCAGCAATTTTCAAAGTGGCTTAATAAATAGTAAAAAAATTCCAAAAAATGTAAAATTTGGTCTCCTAGCAGATTTTAATATAGATTGAACATCTAACGGTTCGGATCGACCGTTTGGACTTTGAAAACCCAAAAACAACTTAGTTGCACGAGAAGCTTGGTGCAAACGTTTTGATATTAGACACACACTCTCTCTCTCTATATATATATCTTGCAAAAACCATACATGACTAAATTGGAAACATTTCCTTTTCTATCACAATTCAAATTGTAATATTTGTTATTAATTATAATACAGGAGGGTTCCAATACCTCATGTTTTTCATACCTCATCATGCCTCATATTTAATATCTTCGTCTTCAAAACCTAAATTGTCAATCCGAACCGCTCAACATGATATCCATATTAAAATATGCCTGGAGACCAAATTTTATAATTTTTGGATTTGTTTTACTATTTTTTAAGATAGGTACAAAATCACTGTTTTTGGACCGTTAAAAAAACAGTGATTTTCTACCCATCTTAAAAAATAGTAAAAAATTTCCAAAAATTATAAAATTTCATCCCTTACTATATTTTAGTATGGATATCATGTTGAACGGTTCGGATCGACAATTTAGACTTTGAAAACGAAGATATAAAATGTGAGGTATGATGAGGTATGAAAGCCATGAGGTATTGGAACCCTCCTCATTGTAATATTAGTTTTGTGATATTATTTTTTATTTATCGGATGGGTAAAAATTAATTTCATAATATTTTTATACATATAGTTTCTTTTAATTACCTCGGAAACTAAAGAGGGGTAAAATTATTTTTCATACAAAAATCTCCATGCTGCATATATATTGTTAAATATTAATTCCTATTGCTTAATTACATGCAAATTCTTCATCAATCACTAAAGCAGTGGAATCCTTCTGCGACCGGCCAAATCGGTCATAGAAGGGTATGGCACTGGTCGCAGAAGGGTAGTGCCAATCACAGATGACGAAATCGGCAAATCACCATAATCTCACATCGTAACATGTAATTGATACATATACATTTCAAATCTTTCATTGATCCAAAAAAAAGCTCTTAATTTTGAGTATAATAAAACAAAAATAATTAAAAACAAGAGAACTAATTAATTAGATCAAGCACATAGTTCCATTTCTAACCTATTGAAGATGGCCACCACCTCTGCCATCAACAGTCGATACCCCCGGCTATTCCCGACGCATGCCGACGCTACCTTTGCCATCCTTACTAAAACCCTAATCTCCATAAATGGAAACGCCAACCTCTTGTCTAAGACCTCTTCAACTCTAGAAACCCTAATCAGAGGTAGGGCCCACTCCACCAGCCTCCCCCCTTCACACCTTCTCCCACTAAGCATCTCCAAAATAATCACCCCAAATGCATACACATCATTCTCTTTGCACACCTCATACCCTTCCTTATCAACATATCCGGCCATGATTTTTCTCTCCTCTTTGCCTTGAAGAAGAAACCCTAACCCGTAATCGCTAACCCTAGCAATATAATCCTTGTCGATGAATACATTGCACGGTTTTAAGCAACCGTGTGCTATGCCAAGAGCGGTTGATGCGTGCAAATGCTCGAGCCCACGTGCAATACCTGCGGCAATCTTGACACGTGTGCGCCAGCTCAGCTGACGCATCAGTTGCCCACCATCAACACCGACCCCGTACAAGAAACTTTCTAAGGTTTTCTCCGGGACATACTCGTATATGATGATACGCTCCCCAGGGGCTTCGGCATACCCAAGTACCGGTATGATGTTCAGATGACTAGCAACAAAGGAAAGAGATTTTATTGCCCGAGAGAAAGTGGGGCCCGGGTGGCTAAGGACTAAACGCGAGTGGAGACGTTTTATGGCAACTGAATTGCTGGTGCCAGGAGCGGTTGATGCTTTATAGACGGTACCAAGATGACCTTTTCCGATGAGTCGAGAGTGATGAAAGCTGTCAGTGGCGGCCTCGAGGTCAGCCATTGGAAATGGGCCCGCACGCAGCAGTGCAGTTACGCTGGTGTCATCAGCTGTGCACAAGTAGAGCTAGGTTGTTGTCGATTCTTGTAACATAGGAAGAGGAGAGACATGATTATGACGAGGAGGAAAGAGAGCGAAATGGCGATGATTGCGTAGTCAGAAAGCACAAGAGCTAAGTGTTGATGGTAAGTCATTAGATAATGAGATTCTTCTTCTTCTTCCTTTTTTCTTCTCTATTTTATTATCAATGTTTTTTTTTTGGAGGGGGATGGTGACAGTGTTGACAGAATGTTCATGCACATGGTTTACTGATTTGTTTATTTAAATATATAATTTTGTATGGGTTGGTAAGAAAGTTTGCAAGTCCTTTATTCTTGTTGACATAATATCATTATTTTTATATTTTATCAGATATGAAATGGAATTTGTTAGGTTCTGATAGGTTAATCAGTTTTTGACTTAATTAATTAGTTGGGTAATGAATTTTCTTGGTTATGTTTGGTGTATAGGTTGGCCACCTAATTAACTTTTGGCGCATCTATCTATAAGATTGTTATTTAATATAATATAATCATATTAATTTGATTATTGTTTTTTCTTCAGTTTGCAGAAAAAATAATAAATGATATTAAACAAAACAGAAATATAAAATAGTGGTTCTGTTACTCACCCAAGAAAACAATATCAATATAATGTGTATAATTATTAATTTAATCTGAAGAATATATAGTTGAACTATATGATTATGGAGCTTTGACATGCGTCAATATATGATTCTCGCTCTTTTGAGGGGAAATGTATAAAAATATTTGCATACAATAATTATTTATTTCCGGAATAGAAATTAATAGTGGTATATATTAAAATCTTATTGGACGGATATGCAAAAATTTAAAATATGAGAAAAAAGTTATAAATAAATGTGAACAAGTCTCTGGTTATTGTTGTTATGTCTTGCAAATTAAATTTGTAGATTTATACATGTACTTGGCGCTTTACAATTACATGCATGTGATGGTACACGTAATTAATGTCAATATATTTTTATTAATTTCTTTCTATGGATTGTGAATTGTGAATTTTGTTGCTTTAAATCAATGAGTATGGGAATTATATTTGTTTGTTTTAATAAATTAGGTTTTAATATAACTTCCTATAATCATATGTAAATAAATCAATGATTTTGATCTATATTTTTACTCTATGAACATATAAAGATTATGACATTTTGACTTTGTTTTGATCAGTATCAAGAGCTTACAAAAATACATTGATATGGATAAATTGTGGATGTTATTTTTTCAATTTATTGATTCATATAAAAAACAAAACCAAAAAGTAATAAATTTTTATGTGCAAATAAAAAATAATAATATAAATCACATCTAACGGTTTTATTTTGATATATAAGATTCAAAATTTTTGTTATTAGATATAAAATATAGAAGCATGACGGCGGCACAAAAAATGAAGAACACTCCTCCCTCTTCATATAAGAAAAACATCAACATAATTAATATTTTGATAATCATTTTCAATGGATAAGGAATTATTTCCTCATCTTTGGTCCAATGTTCAGTTTTTATAGGTAAAATGTTCAAACTTCAAAAACCTGAAAAGAGCATGAGCATGTCAGCTATAGTTGACCTAACTACATAAATAAATTCCAGAAGTCAGAATCAAATTAAGTACAAAACCATAAAACATTTGCTTCAGAAAGATATTTGTAAAATTCCAGAAGTCAGCATCAACATCTACTTCTGGAATTTCTATTTCTAAAATCATATAAAAATATATTTGTTTTTTTTTTTAAATTATGTCACATCACCAATATCAGATAACAACAACTCCCACTAATTTCATTTTTTTTTTCTGTTCACATATTTTTTGTCCACCAAAATGAAACTGACATTTCTCTTGCAATCTTCTAATTTATTTCCTTATGTGGCATTTTGATATGTAGCATTTTTTGTAGTATTTTTAGAACAAAACTAAAAAATTACTACTAAAAGTCGTCCATAAATAATGTATTGGATAAAATTATGAAATAATTATTCTACATAAATAAGAGAATACAAAATGAAAATATACTTGATAGAGTTGTTAATGTTTTTTATTATTTTAATAGTAGAGAAAATAATTAAAAAATTGACAATAAAAAACAATATAACTTACAAATATACATAATAGAAAGTGAAACATCAAATCTAGACATTAAAATTTTCTAAAACAATTTCTACAGTAAAACAAAACAATTTATTTTCATGAATTTTTGGATGTATCTGTAATTATATTTTTAAAAAATTAATTTGTAGGATTTATGGCCATAGTATTCTATCATTATAATTCCATATATAGCCCATAGGGGTGCCGATATTTTTATTAATAGAAATAATAATAAAGAAATGTCGATATAGAGGAACGAATTCATCGGAATTTTAAATCTAACAAAGACGTTATTTTTGGTAACGTCCTAGGGGACGTTACCAAAGATAACGGCCCGATAAAACCGCTAATTGCCGCGGCTAATCCCTGGACGTTGTTAAAGGTAACGTCCAGGGAGAAAATAAAAAAAAAAAAAAAAGGCTGGCCGTCGCCAACAATAACGGCCTGCGGAAAAAAAAAATAAACTGAGGCCGTTGTCAAAGATAACGTCCAGAATCGGAAAAAAAAATGTTTGAGGCCGTTGCCAAGGATGACGGACTGTCGGCAGTACAGGGAAAGCGACTTGGACGTTATCCTTGGTAACGGGCAGAATGATGAAAGCTATTCCCGGGTCCCAGCGGAACAAATTTAAAAATCTGGACGTTGTATTCGATAACGTCCAGACAGCCTATAAAGCGCTCCCCTCTCTCGCTGAAATTTATATAACTCTCTCAGAATCTCCTCTCTCGCTGAAAATCTCTCCTCTAAAAAAAATAAATAAATAAAGTTATGAAGAATAAAGAAATCGAACCGGAAATGAATTCATAGTTAGTTGGAAGCCAATGTTGATGTGGAGGAAATGCTGAACAAAGAAGAATAAAGAAATCGTCAATAAAGGTAAATTTTCAATTATATGTCATATATTTACGTTTATGATTTAATTAGATGAATATCAAAATTATTTTTTATATTAGTTAAAATACTATTAGTAATGTTAATGTTAATTTGTAATGTTAGTAATGGTAATGTTAATGTAATGTTGTAATATTAATAATGTCTTCAATTATATGTCATGTATTAGTAATGTTGTAATGTTGTAATGTTAATTTGTAAATTTGTAAAAAATATTGTAAAAATATTAGTAATGTTAATGTGTAAAAATATTAGTAATGTTAATGGTAATTTGTAAAAATTAGTAATGTTAATATTAAAAAATAGTATTGTTAATATTAAATAATTTGAAATATATAAATAAATAAAGAAGTTCACATTTTCATGCTTAATTAAATTTAGTTTTTGAAAAAATATTATAAATTTAGTAGTACTTAACGTTTGTTGTAATAATAAATTATATCTAATTTATTTATTATTGTGCAGGTTGAATCATCAAAATAATTAATCATGCTCATGGTGAGAGTTCATTTCGGTGGTGAAATACGGCAAGGTCGTAAAGGAGCGGAGTACACTGAATCTCCTCGATTCACATTGATGGCAACTAGTGAGCAGGGTTGGCATGATGTGAAAGGTGAAATTTATCGGCAGCTTGGATATTCTGAGAGTGAGTACAACCTAAAAACACTTGCACGGGTTAATGTTGGTACAACAACTCGGCGTTATTATGAGATATTAGAAATCGTGTGCGATCAGACGTGGCGAGGCATTTATGACCAAAGTATGTTTGCCAGGACCCAGTATTCTTACGTCGATTTATACATTGAGTTAGTTCCAATTGTCGGTTCGATGCAATCACAATTATTCATTGATAGTGTGGTACCAGAGACACAACCAGACCCTGGACATACCCAATACAATATTTCACAAGCGGGTCCCGGTCTATTCGAACCCTATCAGACACAACCAGACTCTGGACATACCCAATACAGTGTTTCACAAGCGGGTCCCAGTCTATTCGAACCCTATCAGACACAACAAACACCGAGGCGTGACCTTTATCTGAGTCCTTATCCCGATGTGAATGACTTGTCACTGCCTGCTCAGGCAGATATGGGTTGGTCAGGGCAGAATAATCAGGACAGTCCATGGGTTGATCCGCCGAGGGCTGGTGGTCCTTGTAATGATGCTGACGACGTACCGCGAAGTGACGACGAAGATGACGCTGACTCATGTGAGGATGATGCCGACTGGGATACTGAACCTGATTCAGAAGGGGATGTCCCGCCTGATACTCAGAGACAATCGCAACCACCACGTGTTCAGGCTCGACGTTTTCCTATATCTGATCGCGAGACGAGTCACCCGGTGGGCAGTTTCAATGACACCTCGGGATTTCAGGAAGCAGATGTATCCTACTTCAGCAGGACCCAACACGTACATGATCCACTTGGTGTAGGTAAGGAGTACTCTTCAAAAGAGGCTCTAAAGTTGGCCATAAGTGATTATCACATCAGAAATAATATTGAAGTAAAAACTACCGGTAGCAGTAGAACCCAACTGATATTGGAATGCAAGAGCAGCAGGTGTATGTGGCGTTTGTATGCCAAGTCCGGCATATTTTCATCAAAGTGGGAAATTAAAACGAGCAGAGCACCACATACGTGCCAGGCCGATGCTTCTCGTAGCGATCACTCACAATTAACTGCAGAAGTGATTGCCGATGTTATAAGAGAAGATATCAGGGAAGATGTTACAAAAAACATTAAAAGCATTAAAGGGCTAGTCCGTAAGAAATATCCGGGAATTGTTCCCAAATATAACAAGCTGTGGCGTGGCCGAGAGTTGGCAATCGCACAAATATTCGGCAGTTGGTCAGGCTCGTACAACCTTCTCACCCCATTGTTGGAAGCAATTAAAAGATCAACTCCTGGAACAAAATATGGAGTTGCGCACGTACCCATGGATGATCCGCTAAAAAGGATGTTCAAGGCAGCTGTGTAGGCTTACGGTCCATGCATTGCTGCAGTGCCTCATCTCAGGCCAATCATTAGTATTGATGCATGTTTCCTGTCTGGCCGGTACCAAGGGAGACTGCTGATGGCGTGCGGTTATGATGCAGAGAACCAGTTGCTTCCTCTGGCTTTCGCATTAGTCGAGGAAGAGAGATTCGAGACATGGGGATGGTTCATGAGGTGGTTGCGTTGGGAGGTAATTGGTAATAGGTTCATGTGTGTTGTTTCTGACCGGCACATGGAGATCAAGAAAGTATTCACCGATAGATACGGTGGTTGGTACGAGGATGGCGGCGAGTGCGTTCACAGATTTTGTTCGCAGCACGTCGCCTAGAATTTGATGAAAAGGTACACAATAAAAAAATCTGCGAGCTATTTAAAATACTGGTGAACAAAAAGAAGCCACGGAGGTTCGAAGAGTTCTTCGAAATATTGCGGAAGAAAAGTCCAGATGCAGTTGCATACCTAGAAAATGTCGGAAAATACCAAGATTCCAACCGTAACGAGATCCCTAAACCATGGAAGGTGTATCAGAGCATGGACGGCGGCCCCCGCTGGGGAATTATGACTACTAATGGATCTGAATCGTTGGACACCAAGCTAGACGTTGTACGTCCGACAGGCGTGCAGCAGGTTTGTTAATTTTATTTTCAATAGCTAATTTTGGTGTCATTCTAGTTGGAAATATCAATTTTCAACGTTATTTTATTGGTTCAGAGGCTTCTTCTGGACGGGGCATGGGACAGCAAGCGAGACGTTCTATGTCTGACATACATGCAACAGGTTTGTTGATATTTTAAATTTAATTTATTTGTCTGATATACATGCAGCAGGTTTGTTGACACGTCTTGTCTATTTCTTTGCAGGACCCTCTTCTAGTTACAGTCGGAGATGAAGCGATAAAAAACTACTAGTATTTAGTAATTGTTGTTGTTTATGCATAATTTTGTAATTTGTTTGGACATGGTACTTATTTAGTAATTGTTGTTGTTGTTTATGCATAATTTTGTAATTTGTTTGGACATGGTACTTATTTAGTAATTGTTGTTGTTGTTTATGCATAATTTTGTAATTTGTTTGGATATGATTGTGTAATTTTGTAATTTTGTATTTTGGTAAAAATTTGGCGGAGTGCATTTTGTAATTTTGACAGCACCATAAAACCAAATCACAAAGTCCAAATCCCCAAACCAAATCCCCAACCCGAATAGATCATGCCGAACTCGGCATGACACAATCATATCCCAACAACCCGATCCCACAATACAAGCATACAAGCATACAAGGATCCGAGATATACAAGCACAAAAACAAGCATACAAGCATACAAGCACAAAAACTACAAGCATACAAGCACAAAAACTAACAAAAACTACAATAATCATACAAACACAAAAACTAACATAAACTAACAAATGGTCATACAAGCACGAAAACTAACATAAACATCAGTTCATCAAACAACATACACGAAATGAAATACCTACTCAAAAGTGAACTTGTCCGGACTGTGGCGCGATCTGAGTGGGTATCTGCGTGCTGGCTCTTGTTGTTGTTGTTGTTGTTGTTGTTGTTGTCCTCTCCTACGCCTAACGTAGACATTATTGTATGCATCGGCACTGTGTGACGGGGTGCCAAATATGCTCTCGACCGCTGCAGTACGTGGTGTGATGACTTGACTAGGTACCGTACCGTCATATGTACCGGTAGCAACTGGCTCGGGCATTATGAAATGGTCATCCGAACCCTACAACAATCGCCGAAGTCTTTACCAAACATATAGAGACGATTTTTTAAATAAAACTTATAATTTCGGAAAAATTACCTGGTATACCACACTTGGTCCTGTATGACCCGTGTATTGCTCATCGTAAGCAGAGGCATGTGGGTATGTCTGGTGTCCAAACTCATCGAAACCGACAAACTCATTATGTCCCTATAATAAATGTTGTAGTATTGTAATAAACATTCAACCACGAAATTTTAGAATTTAATTTGTTATGAGTTTGGAAGAAATACCTGGTCAACCTGACTTGGTCCCGTGTGACCCATGTGGAACGAGGAATCTTGGACGGGAATGTCGCAGTGTGTCGTGTACTGACCCTCCTGTGTAGGACCTTCCTGAACTGGCTCGTTTTGAAGCAACTCTGTCATAAATTGTGATGTCTCAAGCCAACTCAAGTCGGGTATTTCCTGCAACAAGTATTTAGTACTTAATAAATGTAGAATCGACAATCAACACCAAAATTATTACATTTTAGAATAGTTACCTGGCCAACCGAACTAGGTCCTGTGTTGCCCTGTGCAACACTGTCATGTAAGGCTCCGACATTGACCTCCGGTTCCTACAATAAATATATCAGTATTTCAATAAATACAACCGATAATTACTTAAGATTTTGTAAAGTTTTATACACTTATCGGATCGACCTGAGGAGGTACGACTCGTGCAAGGTAGTCCATCAATCCGTCATTCGAGTTTAGCCAATTCTCTCTATAGTGGGGATCATCATCTGCGGGCAAGTCGGGGATGGGTTCTTGACCGGGAGGAATCTCACCGTCTGGAATGTCCTCGTAGTTGGCCGGAAGATCGGCCGCTCTCATCATGTCACAGTATTTTGGCTCCATACCATTGTCTCTGAGAAGGCCACAACTTAATCTGAGAAAAAACTTCCCCACCATTTTAAGAGTCTTTGTTTTGGCACAAGCTATACCGTACGACACCATCTTCACTCCTCGCAGTGCCTACAAAATAAAAAAAAAAGTTAGTAACATGTATGAAATATTAATGTCCCTATAATAAATATTTTGATGATTGAATTGAAACTTATATCACGTGTGCTCTTCGGGGCACTGGGAATGTATCCTACTTCGTTATGCTCATCCCTATACTCTGGAATTGGATGATCAAGACCTTGTATGCACCTTCTCGACAAGAAGACATTGTGCATACAATTGTTTTGAAACCAAGTCCGGTATGGAAAAAGCTGGTCGTCCGACCATGGTCCCGTCGGAGCGACCAAGTGATCGGCAGGATGAGATGCCTGTTCTACGTAGGTGTGGTGCTCAACAGCCCAATCTTTTGCTGTCACATGCACAGAATGAATAATATTATGTAACCGGCGTACCTCGTCCTCGCCTAACGGCGGTGCTACTGGGATGGGCTGTGAAAAGCCAAACTGACGCATCACCCGACTAGGGTAATGGTGCTCCACTATCCAAAAATGTATCAGTGGAACAACGGCTAGCCACACATCTCTGTCATCCTGAACTCGTGCTGGCAACAGAGGTGGCTCATGGTCCAACAGCGCTTTGTAAGGTTCCCATCTTACCATATAATCTTCAAGATCCTGCAGTTGGCTTCGAAAGTAGCTAGGTCCAGCCTTATTGTGAGCTTGATTATATTTGTGGCGACAGCACCACATCTCCCCGATTGCAGGACACCTGTAATATAAAATTTAAGATTCTTAGTAAACATAAAACACATCAAATTAAAGTATTGTAAAGTTTTTGTAGTTACCTTTATGGATTCGGGTAGCCCCAATGTGGAGTCCAATCAAATTTGCTGTAAGGACGGCCGGCCGGTAATCTGGACCAACACCAATGCTGTAGAAGAAGAGTTGGTCCCCATATATTTTTCGTCCGACGCTCAACGACAACACACAAGTTCCTATAGAGTAGTGCTAGAACAGCACCACTCCAGTTGTATTGCACCGGTTCATCAAGGTTTCCAAGAAATTGCAGATACATCACCGAAACCGAATCTCCCGAAGAATCAAAAGTAAAGTCCCGAACAAGTCCAGTATGTAAGCCCGAGTGTACTGGCGTACCTGCTCATCTGTAGGCTTACCCGGATTTTCAGCTGGCATGACAGCAAATCGATTGCGCAATTCCTTCAAACATATAGAATATCCGGACGTCGTGCGAACAACACTTCCATCGGCCGACTGCGATCTCTTCTTCTTTTTAAGCACCGCATCCGCACTCCCAACTCCAAGAAGCTGCTCCACTAATGCATGCGCATTTGTGTCTGCAAACCCGGTCACCGGAGCCCCCTTTATTGGCAATCCCCACAGACATGACACATCTTGCAGTGTGACCGTCATCTCTTCCACAGGAAGATGGAAAGTGTGCGTCTCTGGTCTCCACCGCTCAACGAGGCCAGCGAGGAGCCCTTTGTCAATGTTCATATCATCCATTCGAGCTATCTGATACAAACCGAGACTACACAAGAATGGGTCGCAGCGCGGGTCGCGTGGAATCACAGACCGGTGGTGTCGAACATCCACCCCGGTATAATCCTGTCATTGTTATACAATTTGATTAAAATCAAAACTCGTAATTCAAACATTTATATCTCTTTATTCAAAAACATGTGAATTTTGGATATGAGATGATTCATTGAGTAACTTACATTGTCAGATAACAGTGCGACCTTATGCTGTGCATGCGGCATCCATAATAAGTTGCTAAATTTCTCTGGTGGAATATTACTCGGACCACAACTGCTTGACATCCTGCATGCATAACATTTTAACCTTAAAATTAAAACAATCTAACTTTTCAAAATTAAACATAATCGGATGCAATTTAACAAAATTAAACCAAATTGAATGCTAATTTAACAAAATTAACCTAATTACACCTAATTAATAATAACAATAACAATAATCTAATTAACAAAATAAAACCAAATTGCATGTTAATTTACAAAATTAAACCTAACAATACCCTAATTACACCTAATTAACAAAATTAAATCTAATCGAATACAATTTCACATTATTAAACCTAACAATAATCTTCACAACAAATTCAACCTTAAATTATTGTTAATTTAGAAAGTTATAAAATATTGAAAAAAAAAATTACCTTTCTAGAGAAGAGATCAGCGGAGGAGGGCAGCGGTGGGGCAGAGGGAAGGAAAGGTCATGGACGTTATCGAGGACGACGGCCAGGCATTTTTTTTTTTTCCGCTTCCGTCGGTGTTTTGCTCTTTCTTACCGCCCCGCCGCGTCTCTCTTTGTTTTTTTTTCCCCTCGCGTCACGGACAGAGACAGAGAGCTCGGTACTTGGGCATTTGAAAAAAAAAATAGGGGGCCGTTATCCTTGGCGACGTCCTCAATTTTTTTTTTTTTCAGGCCGTTATTTTTGAGAACGGCCTCAAATTATTATATTTTTTCTCAGGCCGTTATCCTTGCCGACGGCCACGTTCTGCAGCTGCGCTAATCAAAGGGACTTTTGTTAATCGGGCCGTTATCGTTGGTAACGTCCCTTGGGACGTTACCAAAAATAACGTCTTTGTTAGATTTAAAATTCCGACGAATTCGTTCTTCTATATCGACATTCTTTTATTATTATTTCTATTAATAAAAATTTCGGCATAGGGGTGCCCACTGTTTTTGAGTGAAACTGATTAGTGCCTCCTATCTTGTCCCCATAATATTCTTACCTACATGGATCCATCAAGTATAGTCTTAAAAGAATTCAAAGGAAATTTATAAGGAGCATTTCTTAGTCATTTAAAACCGTTAAAGAAATATATATTCTACTTAAGTAAATATTTTAATTACTACTTTATCTCTATACATTTAAATTAGAATAATGTCAAAACAACGTTCTATATGACTTGTGTGCTGCATGAATGAAAAACTACTCTGGTAAAATGTTTACTCATTTACTGCCCATTGTTTTCAATGAAACTGATTAATGCCTCCTCTATTGTCCCCAATATGTTCTTACCAACATGGACCCACTAAGGATAGTCTTTGGAGAGAATTCAAAGAAAAAATATATGGAACCGTATCTATTTTTTTAGTCATTCTTTTTGTTGGGGATAGGTCGCCGAAGCGTTCAATGAGTAATTTCGTCGAACACCATGCGAGCATATACTAATACCCGACCAAATGGATAATATAGAAGGCACACAAGAAGCCAATAACAACAAACAATCAAGAACATAAAATAAAAGAGAAACACAAGATTTTACGTGGAAACCCTTTCGGGAGAAAACCACGGGAGCACGACACAAAATCACTATATCAAGGAGTCTTACAATACAAGAAGATAATCAAGCCAATAACATTCTATCTCGCACTCTCTTACAATTTCATACACTAATTTTATGAAATTATCAAGTGTATCTAAGTGAATTGGAACAACAGAGCAAATTCTAGAAATAATATTAGAAGAGGAGACTTTTTTTTTTTTTTCAAAAGAGAACATTGGTTAAAATATTTCCAATCGGAAATTCTTCCCATAAATGCAAAATGGGCTTGGGCCCATTCCTTTGACTTCACCGTCAACACTTTTTTTGCCTACAAAAGTAAAACAGGGCCTTATCAGAAAGCCGAGAAAACACGAGAAATTGGCTGTTGGCTTAGTTAATCATTATTAAGAGGAGAAGAATTGAACAAAAAAAATAGTATGGAAAAAAAATCAATGAAAATGAGGCCCCATAAGTAAAGAATTTCTTCTTTTCCTTTTATTACAAATCGTACAATAAGTTGATTATTAAATTCATTTCTATCTTGTGGGTGAACCGTAGACATCATCCAACCAACAATTAAGTAATATAAAATTGAAATGTTCATTTGTCAAACCAGGAGCAGTTTAATCAGTAGACATATCCTACCAAGACTTGTTATGATTACTAAAAAGTAAAAAAAGTTCAGTGATCTAAAATCAAAATAATCAGACAATAATAAAATTACAAACCTGATTTAATTTATTGCTGATCTGTAATTTCTTTTAAGGTCAGAGCAGCCGCATTGTTGAATACACACATCACAAGAACCAGATGGAATCAACCCATCTGGCAGAACACATAGCAAATCACAGTATTCGATTACCAAGCTTGTAAGTGATGAAATGTTTTGCCGGCCGATATGTGGCTTTTCATGAGAGGAATCACCTAAGATCTCAGTAGATTCCACCAACTGCTGTCTATCCATAGTTAGTGATTTTAGGGCTCGACAATATTGGATTCTCAGTGAAGCCAACATATCCAAATCACCTAGTCCAGTAATTAACTCCAGGCGGCCACAATTATAAATCTGCAATTTTTCAAGCTGGGAGGGCAGCTGCTCCAGCTGCAGAACTTGGAAACTATAACATGCATGAATGATGAGTTGCTTGAGAGTGTGAAGATTGTGGAATGGAAGAGAATGAATATAGTAACAGTATTCTAACCGGACTTCTTGAATTGATTGCAAGGACAATGGATCCCTCATCCATCGTGGTACTTCGGCAGAAGGATACATTTTTACCGAAAGGTTCTTGAGGTTAGGATGTGGCTGGAGGCATTCTTACAAGGAAAAAGGAAAATCAACAACATTTGCTCTAACTAACCCGTCCTCACAAGCTTCTCGTATGAGTCTTAATCTCAGGTCATGTTTCCAAACTGGAAGAAAATCACAATTTGAATCATGATTCCAGCATAAATTCAAAGCTTCAAGTTTGCACTTATTTTTCAGGTTAGCACGCTTGGCATCTACTAAATTACTCTTCTCTAATCCTTCAATAAAGAGTCTTCCTTCAAAGGCCTTCATATCCTTTAACCAACCTATATTTTTAACTCTCAACCCTGCTGCCATTTTCCTTATTGCCGGAAAACTAACAAGACCATGAGGACATAATCTAGATCACCAACAAAAGAGAATTGAAGTTTCTCTAAATTACTAAGACAGCCTATTGTATTAGGCAATGCTAGGTCATATTGAGAAAAAAATGTTAATTCATAAAGGTTATGAAGATTTCTGAGATCTAAAGGAAATTCCTCTAAATATTTACATTTAATAACTAATCTCAACAAGTTACTAAGTGAACAGAGAGATTTAGGCAGCATCTTAACTTTTATCGATTTAAAGTTTAGATACTCCAAGTTAGCAAGATCACCAATACTTTCAGGTAGATATTCAAGGTCACAGCAATCAAGAATTAAAGTGTGCAGGTTGTAAAGGAGGCCAATGGATAATGGCAATGTTTTAAGATCATAAGAACTAATATCAAGATAGGTAAGATGTTTCAACTTGAAAATGGAGTGGGGAATCTGTGTGGAACACCAATGCACTTTCAATACCCTCAGTGTTTCACATTTAGTAAGGTTACCTTCATCATTTTCTCTAAAACCTCCTGGATCTATAAGAGTTCTTAAACCCTTCAAATTTTGTTGAAGAATTTGATTTGCAAATCCCTTGAAACCTCTTGCATATAAATGGTACACTTCTTGCGGAACTTTTACCTCATCAATATAAAGTGGCCGATAGCTCACCACTGAATAATGTTCATTTTGAGAGATAAGTCGTGCAAGGTCATGGATTATATCCTGCAACTTACAACATTTGTAATGTCGATCACTTGAAAAATCATCAAGTAAGGACCTCTCTTTTAACTCCTCATAATATTCCCAACCAATTTCTGTCTTTCTTTTTTTGCCCCTAGATTCGATGTATCCATGAGAGATCCATAACTCTATCAAATTCCTCATTTCTATTCTGTAATCTTTTGGGTACATTGAGCAAAACAAAAAACACGGCTTACGGTAGGGAGGTAGATGAGCATAGCTAATCTGAAGGGCTGGGAATATATCATTCAATGGATTTGATTCCCAGAGATCACTTTCCAGAATCTCTCTCCAACACTCTTCATATTTTTCATGTCTAAGGAGGCTTGCAATCGACTTCACAGCCAATGGCAATCCACCACACTTTCTCATAATATCCCTTCCCATATCTACCAAGTGTGTTGGCACAGTGTCACTTGTACCACTAAATGCATAATGCCGAAACAACTGCCAACACGAATCTTCCGGCAAGTTTGTTGGCAGTAAAATGTCTTTTGTTTGAACGACCTCTGCTACCTTTTGATTTCTTGTTGTCATGAGAATTCTCACCATCTTTGCTTCTTTAAGAGGAACCCAAAACAACTCCCAAAGAAATTGATTCTCGTTCCACACGTCATCTAAAACAAGTAGTATTGATTTTCCCTTCACAGTTTTTGCAAGCTCTTCTTGCAACGAGCTTAATTCACTCACACCATAATTGATTTTGGAGGAGACTGATTCAATGGTGGCTTTGATGAGTCTTCTGACATCAAATTCTTCAGAAACACATACCCACCCAAATAAATCAAAGCATCGGGAAACCCTCTCATCTTTATAGACACGTTGGGCAATGGTGGTTTTTCCGAGGCCACCTTTGCCAATAATTGAAATGACTGAAAAATACTTTTCTTTTTTAGATAGTAAGAAATTGATGACCTCCCTTTTTTCAGCTTCTCTACCAAAAATACTTGCCTCATCCACCATGTGACCGGTTGGGGGTCGTAAAATTTTGTTGTTTGGATGCGTCGCCCCGTCACTCTCCCTTAATCGGAGAGCCTCACGATCCTTTCCTATTTCATCAAATCAACTTCTTATTTTGATAAGCCGATCTACCATATCATCAGGAATTGGAACAATATACTCAATCGACTGTCCAAAAGAAATGGTTTACTTTAGTATGCCAAATTTCAAATTTTGTTAACTAAAAATGATAATTGAGAGATCAAGTGACCACTCTGATGTTAGGTTTGGAAGGCTGGTAATTAAAATAAGCTACCACTCCAGTGGTTGCAATTCTGATAAAAGAAAAGAAAATGAAAATTCAAGCATTCCCCATTTGCTTTCAGTACCACACAATGACACACACACAATACTAGCACAAGTAAGATTCTTTTAATATATATTTGCACAAGGTATTAACCTCCATCTGCTTTACCTTGTGAGAACTGGAAGCCTGAGAAACCTTTCTTGCCTTTACTTGGACACGTGTTACCTCGTACCGATATTCATTTAGCACATCCTCGGCATCATAAGCGACCTTCTTGAGCTCCTTGAGCCAGAGCTTGACGGAGCGGTCTCTGATCTTCCTCTCCTCAGCATCATACAGTGTGGCCTTGATCCGCTCCAGAGTTCGCATGAGCCTCTCAATATCCTCCTCAACAGCTCGAGCACGCCCCCTTTCGCAGTTATTAGAATTTGATGGAGAGGAAGGAGCGTGCGCAGAGGCTGTAATTGAGGGGAGCAATTTGGTGGCTAGAGAGAGCACAGAGGTTATCAAATACCCTGCCATATTGCTCTGTAGATTTGTGAAGAGGCTAGGAGGAAAGAATCTTAGATCTGAGTTGTGAATATGAGAAATTTGTAAAGAGTAAAGAGCAGCAGAATGTTGAGATCTGAAGAGATAAGGTAAGCTCTTGGAAGTGGTGTGGAGAAGACTTTGTACAGTAGTCAATGTTTATTTCACGATTTCTTTTTCTTTTTTTATTTGACGTGAGTGTTTAGATCTGAGGGATAAGGTAAGCTCTTAGTCAATGCTGATTTAACTTCTACTTTTTTCTTTTTGACGAGTGGATTAGTTTCGGTGAAGTGGGGTCACTATGTCTATATGTTTTGGTGCTTTCCTTTTGGAAAAATTGTATGTATATATGTTCTTGTGGGGTTCACAAAACAGTCACTGTTACTTAAGAGTCACATGCATTGGTACTGTAGCCTGCCACTACTATTCATTCATGTGCGAGTACCAAAATGAACTTCAAATTATTGGAGAGTTTGTTAAGGGAATTATTTTACTGCAATAATCTCCACTATAATTTGTTACCATTAGAGATTTGTCTTCAAGTACTAACAAGTGTACCCCAAAGTTTCTCTTTCAAGTTGAAGAGGGCACAATAGCATGTTAAACCCTATAATATATTAACTGAGTGTGCCAGAAAAACAATTAACACCAAAGATCCATTACTGAAACATGTACTTCACTACCATATTAAAAAGGCCAAAAATATAAAACCAAAATTCTTTATAGTACCATTCAAACCTACAGACATAAGTCTGCCAAAAATATATATGCACCCACATCTATACCCATTTGGTTATTACTGCAGCAAATGTTGCACACTTTCAAATTCTTGAAACACCAACTAAACCCCAAATTCCCACCAAAAAAATTTAAAAACACTATAGTTTGAGACTCCAGCGCTGTTCAAGGGAATATGCTGGAACATCCTTCTTCATCGCTTTGCTCCACGATGAAGAATAGTGCCTCACTATGTGTGTGCCAGCGTCGATGAAAATTACAAAACCAAATTAACTGACTGACTAGCTGGAAAATTAGGAGAAAGAATGAGGGAAAGAGCCTATGCGCACGGTCAATATATTAGAGATCTCAGGGCTTGAGGGGAACAAATTTAAGATTCGTTTGTACTTTAAGATCCGTGTAACATAGACTTGCAATTAGTATTGTTTGAATTATGCAACTGTTTTGCAATTAATTCAGACTTAATTGTCAATTTTAATTTGACAGTTGTCTGTAATTGCTAATCAATTTTAGAGATGGAGATGCTGGGAGTGCCGAAATTAATGTTTTTGAGATATGTTTATTTTGAGTTAGTATTAATGATGTAATATGGTATAATATATAGCGGGCTCTTGATATAACTATTGGGTTATATTTAGGAGGGTTTCTATGGGTTATATAAGAAATATTAATGTTGTAAATGGCCCACGTAAGGCCTAGTGTGGGAATTGTGTTATATATAACCGAACAATCAATTAACTAAGTGAAAATAGATGCTTGTGAAAAGCAGAGGTAGCACAGTTGGCTAGGAAAAAGTCTTAGAAATGTTGGTTACTCAAAGATCGAGAACTCGATTCCTCCTCACGACTTCGCAGCCTCTGCGAAGGTTTCAAAAAAAAAAAAAAATAGATGTTTCTAGGGATTTCCAACAGCCACATTTCTTCTCCTTCATCTTTCTCTCTTTCACTAAGAACAAAAAACCTAGACGCTAAATCAAAGCAACATAGGCCTTGATTAGGCCTTGAATGGGCCAATTATTGCCCCAGTTGCGAGTTTCTCTATCAGTTTCTCGCTATTACTGACATCGCCAACCCTGTCTCTGGGCTCATCTTCAGAGTAACGAAGAGATCAGGGGTAGAACCAAAAAATTGAGATTAAGGGGCCTTAATAAGTAAGTATCATGTAATTTTATTTTTCAAGAGGAGGCAAATAGTATTAATTTTTATGAAAATTAGAAATTTTTAAAAAATGAAAATGAAAATTTTCAATTCATAGGCGGTGCTAATAGTAATTTTGATCAAAATAAAGAAGGTGGATTTTAACTCTCTATGGGCAAACAAAAAATAAGTAATTTGATCAAATAAAGATTTTTGCAAGGACATAATAAGGTTAGGAAAAATATTTTTATGAAGAGAAGCTTGGTTTATAATCTGATAGTAAATACCAGGTGTTTTTATTCTGAGTCAAATATTTACTTTGATCAAAGAAAATTATCTCTCCTAATTTCTAAAAGAAGGGAGAAAATGAAAAAAAAGGTAATTTTATTATTATTTATTTCTCTAACCTGCATCATACGCTCGACCCATGCCCGCTTGTTATGGTTTCATACCCGATAACTGTTTTATGGGGGTACCGAAGAACCCGGTACAGAAGCATGAGATGGTACACAAACATTATCGCTAACCCCCATGGTACCAGTACCAAGTCTATGGATCCTTTGTTTAACAACATCTCTTTCTCTCTCTCTCTCTCTCTACTTCACATTTTGATCAGAACTTTGAATTCCATTGAAAGAGAAAACTCAGAGCACCTCAACCTAGAGAGATAATGCTTACTTGTATTGGTACAGAAAATAATTTAAATGGCTACTTGCTTACATTTAGTTGCTTGTGAGTGTACAAATTTAGTGACAGGTATTATTTGAGAAGTTGGCAAGGCAAGATAACTCAAATGGATGCTTCAATGCCTCAACCGGGTCGGGTTCATTAGGATCTAAATGAAACCCAATAAGCTATAGCTAATTAATTTTGAACCACCAATTTACCAGGGCACAAAAAAAATAAAAAAATAAATTTTCCTTTGAGAAATTTAGAAAGAGTTGAATAATAATGTTTTTTTTTTCAAATATTTATGTTTGAGTTCTGGATCAGTAATTTTTACAGATCTAAACCAGTTTTTTTTCATTTTTTTTTTCTAAATTTCTTTACTAAAATATTAATGGTTTTTAAAAAATAGATAAAATATCTTAGAATTTAAATATATTAGAAAGACTCCATCTATATTTCTAAAAAGTTTTTATATTTTAACAGAGAAAAAAATTGAAAAGAACAACTTGTTTGGTTCGGTAAGAATTCTACCGATCCAAACTAATTCAAACTTCAAATCGGTAGAATTCCTACCGATCTTTTTACTCATGAAAATTTAGAGATACTTTTTCTGTTTCTGTTTCTTCTTTTTTAATATTTTCTACGGACAAAAAATTGTCGAAATACAATGTGAACTTTGCGGATACATCCTCCTAAAGCAAAATAATACAAAAAGGGTTTAGTTGTATATAGGATACATATAATAATTGACAAAAACAAAGTAAACGCGCCACAAGAGAATGGTAAAAAATAAAAAGACCAAAATTGAAAGTCAATGATTATAAATAACTATTCTCAAATTTAATGAATAAACTATATTATTGCTAGGTGTCAATTATTAATTGACTTAACTAAATTATAGAACAACGACAAGTTTGGTTTAATTTTTCTTTTATTTGAGATTATAAGATCTAATTGAACACCGACAACTGAAGTACTGTTTAGTCGTTTCCAGCTAGAGTCAATAACAGGCAATCCATAAAAATAGGGATTCCAGATTCTCTGTGGCTCATGAAATGCAGCTGCTGTTGTGCAGACTGATAGTATCCCAACTGAAATATTAACAGAGAATAACGGCATTATCATTCCATCGATAATTATTTGATGATAAATTATTATATTGGAGTGCTAACTATATATCGTCATAAATGCTTGTTTGGAAGCTAGTATAATAATTGAGAATTTGTGTGCACAAATGATGCTAGTATAAAAATCATGTACATATTTTAAATCTCTTGGGGGATGGATGAACACTATACTGTTGGGTTCCTCTCTCATTTACTCTTTTGTTTCTATCATTTGTAATTATCTTAGTTTTATAGGACTATTTTGTAAGTTAGCATATATGTACCTTTTAAATCACAGTAAAGAAAATTGGGGTTACACCCCGACAAAAATCTGCTCTCTCCCTGTTTCTATTTTGGTTCCTATATACCACTCAAAAACCCTACATCTGGTATTAGAGCAACCGAGATTCCTGGTGCTTCTGTTGTTTTTCTCTGATTTCGTTTTGCTTCATCGAGCTACAGTGATCCGCGCTACAGTGATTCGCGAGCTACAGTGATCCGCGATTTTGCTTCTAGTTCGCTGCTCTCCTTTGTTCCACTGGTGAGCTGCGATTTTTTGGTGTTTTCTCTGTAGACCGCGTGGGTGAACCAAGACACCTTTGGTTAATTGTGTGCTGATTGCTGTAAGCCTTATTTAATCAGAATTTTAGTATTTGGTGCATTCAAGTCTCGATTTAGTGGTGATTTAAAATTTTGAAATGGAGGAGAGTAACAGTGGTACTATGATCAAACTTACTTCGTCCAACTATTCTATTTGGAAGTCTCGTATGGAAGATTTGTTGTATTGTAAGGATGCTTATGAACCCCTTACAGGTACAAAACCCGATAGTACCTCCGATGCAGCTTGGAAAATTTCTAACCGAAAGACAATTGCCATAATTAGACAATGGGTTGATGATTCCGTGTATCACCATATTTCAACCGAAACCGAGGCAAAAACTTTGTGGGAGAAACTTGAGAGTTTGTATGAGCGCAAAACCGCTCAAAATAAGGCCTTTTATATTAGAAAGTTGGTTAATATGAAATACCAAGAAGGGTCTTCGGTGTCGGATCACTTGAGTCGGTTTCAAGATTGTGTAAACCGTTTGTCTACCATGAAAATGGTTTTGGATGAGGAGTTACAAGCATTAATTTTGTTGAGTTCCTTACCCGATAGTTGGGAAACTTTGGTGGTGTCTTTGAGTAACTCGGCACCGGATGGTGTTGTGACCCTAGCCATGGTAAAAGATAGTATGCTCAATGAGGAGTTGAGGCGTAAAGAGTTAGGGATCACTAGTGAGTCTTCGGCTCTTGTTACCGAAAACCGTGGTAGGAATGCTTATAGAAACTCTCATGATGATGACAAGCGGGATAAATCAAAGAGGAGGTGAAAGTCGAGAAAGGGGATTATATGTCATTATTATAAGAAGCCCGGTCATATGAAAAATGAATGCCGGAAGTTGAAAGCGAAAAATGATGGTCTCAAGAGAGATCAATCCAAAAGTAGAGGCGGTGATAATGAGAAGGAACATACCACCGCAATTGCATCCGATGGAGAAGTGTTTATAGCTTGTGATGAAGGTTTTGTAAACTTTACTAGTCAAGATTCCACTTGGGTGGTAGACTCCGCGGCCTCATTTCATGTCACGTCTCGACGTGACTTGTTCACCTCTTATAAGGAGGGTGATTTTGGTGTTGTGAGAATGGGAAACAACGGAGTTTGTAAAATCTCCGGAATTGGAGATGTAAGTGTAGAGACAAGTTTGGGGTGCAAGCTTATTCTCAAGAATGTTCGGCATGTGCCGGATATGAGACTTCATTTAATTTCGGTTGGTGCCCTTGATGATGACGGGTACCAAAGTTGCTTCTTTGGAGGAAAATGGAAATATTGAAAGGGCATTTAGTTGTTGCTCGTGGATCCAAATCTGGTTCGCTTTATGTGACTCAAGTTAAGGTGTGTGATGTAGTAAATGTCATGGAGTGTAACTCAACCGATTTGTGGCACTTGCGGTTGGGTCACATGAGTGAGAATGGTATTGAGATTCTTTCAAAAAGAAAGCATGTGCCTAGTGATGGTACTTCTCTCACCTCATGCACACATTGTTTAGCGGGCAAACAATATCGTGTAGCCTTCAAAAGAAATCCCACAAGTAAGAAATCGGGTTTGCTAGATTTGGTCCATACCGATCTTTGTTCAATGGGAGATAGAACCATTGGTGGTGCTCTTTATTTTGTGACCTTTGTGGATGATCATTCTAGAAAATTGTGGGCATATTCCTTAAAATCAAAAGATCAAGTCTTGGATGTGTTCAAGCAATGGGTTGTGGAGGTTGAAAGAGAAACCGGTCGGAAGTTAAAGTGTGTCTGGTCGGATAATGGAGGAGAATACCGTGGTCCTTTTGAGATATTTTGCAGGACCTATGGTATTAAACTTGAGAAAATCGTATCTAAAACTCCACAACAAAATGGTGTAGCCGAACGGATGAACCGCACAATTTGTGAGAGAATCCGATGCATGCTCTCTCATTCTAAACTTTCAAAAGGTTTTTGGGGTGAAGCTTTGAACACCGCGGTTCACTTGATTAACTGTTCTCCTTCACATGCATTGGAAGGTGATATATCGGAAAGGGTTTGGAAAGGTAAATATATCTCTTATCATTATCTTAAGGTGTTTGGTTGTAGAGCATTTGTGCACATACCCATTGATGAAAGGTCAAAACTTAATAGCAAGACCAAAGAATGTATTTTTTTTGGATATGGAAATGGTGAATTTGGGTATAGGTTGTGGGATCCAATTGGAAAGAAGTTAGTAAGAAATCGAGATGTGGTGTTCTTTGAACAAGAAACCATTGAAAATATGCGGAACCTCGATAAGGCAAAAACTTCTTCAAATAATTTTGTTGATCTAACTCCTATTTCAAATCAGCCAAACCTAAGCCAATCAACCGAAACAAATGTCCCACAAGATGAGGAGAATGACTCCCAAATCGAAACCTCTTCAAATGAGGTTCCACAAGTGCAAGAAGTAAGGAGATCAACTCGAGATAGGCGGGCTACTACAAGGTATTCTTCTAATGAATTTGTTTTACTTGTAGATAGTGGTGAGCCCGAATGTTTTGAAGAAGCCATATTGTCGGAGCACAAAAGTGAGTGGTTGGAAGCCATGCAAGATGAGATGAAATCTTTGCATGAGAACAACACCTTTGAGTTGGTGGAGTTGCCAAAAGGCAAGAAAGTGCTCAAGAACAAATGGGTGTTTCGAATTAAATCCGAGGGTCAAGAGGCAAAACCGAGGTACAAAACTCGGTTAGTTGTGAAGGGATTCGACCAAAAGAAGGGAATTGATTTTGAAGAAATATTTTCGCCCGTGGTCAAAATGTCCTCAATTCCGGTAGTGCTCGGTTTGGCCGCTAGTATGAATTTGGAGATTGAGCAACTAGATGTCAAAACCGCATTCCTCCATGGTGATTTGGAGGAGGAGCTCTACATGAAACAACCCGAAGGATTTGTAATGAAAGGACAAGAGCACTTGGTGTGCAAGTTGAAGAGGAGCCTTTATGGCTTGAAGCAAGCACCTCGAAATTGGTATATAAGGTTTGAATCTTTTATGTGTGACAACAAATTTGAGAAAACTAATTCCGATAATTGTGTTTTTGTGAAAATGTATTCTAGTGGTGATTTCATTATTCTTTTGCTCTATGTCGATGACATGTTGGTTGTTGGAAGTGATCTAAAAAGAATAAAAGAGTTGAAAGATAAGCTTGGGAATGAATTTGCCATGAAAGATTTGGGTGCGGCAAAGCAAATTCTTGGAATGAGAATCACTAGAGACCGTGAGAAGTGCAAACTTTGGTTGTCACAAGAGAAGTACATTGAGAAAGTACTTAAAAGATTCAACATGAGCAAAAGTAAACCGGTAACCTCTCCTCTTGCTAGTCATTTTAAGTTGTCTTATGATAGTTGTCCGAAAGATGACAATGAGGAGGAGATGAGAAACGTGCCGTATGTCTCGGTCGTTGGTTCTTTGATGTATGCAATGGTATGCACTAGACCGGACATTGCTCATGCGGTTGGTGTGGTAAGTCGCTTTCTTTCTAACCCCGGTAAGGTGCATTGGAATGCCGTTAAGTGGATTCTTCGGTATTTGAGGGGAACAACCAACCATTGTATTTGTTTTGGAGGCACAAACAATCCGGTATTGGAGACATACACGGATGCCGATTGGGCCGGTGACGTAGACACGAGAAAGTCTACATCCGGTTATTTGGTGTGTTTTGGAAATGGAGCCGTGTCATGGCAATCTAAGTTGCAAAAATGCGTTGCACTCTCTACTACCGAAGCCGAGTACATAGCCATTACGGAGGCATGTAAGGAACTAATTTGGATGAAAAAGTTCTTGCATGAGTTGGGTGTTCGGCAAGAAAGGTATGTATTGTTTTGTGATAGTCAAAGTGCAATTCACTTGAGCAAGAATCCGATGTTTCACTCTTGGTCCAAGCACATTGAGTTGAGGTACCATTGGATACGTGATGTGCTTGAGAAAAAGGAATTGGTGTTGGAGAAGATCCACACGAGTGAGAATGGTTCGGATATGTTGACTAAGCCGGTACCGCCATTGAAGCTTGAAACTTGTTGTGAAAAGGCGGGTTTGATTGAAGGATGCGTTCCATGAGTCGGGAGGAGGAGTTTTGTTGGGTCCCTCTCTCATTTACTCTTTTGTTTCTATCATTTGTAATTATCTTAGTTTTATAGGACTATTTTGTAAGTTAGCATATATGTACCTTTTAAATCACAGTAAAGAAAATTGGAGTTACACCCCGACAAAAATCTGCTCTCTCCCTGTTTCTATTTTGGTTCCTATATACCACTCAAAAACCCTACATATACAAATTTTAATTTATACATGATTTATTCTTTTTTAGGTATATTCTCAATTTTCGTGTAATTATTCAGACAAGACTTAGACGTTCCACTAGTACAAAAAACCCCTTCACCGACCCTCAACCACCGACTGTTTTAATATGTAACAGTCGGTGTAGAGACTGCTGGTAAAATCGTAAATAAGAAGAACCTCAACACCGACTGTTCCATTACAAAAAACCGTCGGTGAACCAACACCGACTGTTTTTTAAAAAAACAGTCGGTGTTGCTCATACCCTACACCGACTGTTTTTTTTAAAAAACAGTCGGTGTTGAGCAGTGACCAACACCGACTGTTTTTTAAAAAAACAGTCGGTGTTGCTCATACCCTACACCGACTGTTTTTTTTAAAAAACAGTCGGTGTTGAGCAGTGACCAACACCGACTGTTTTTTTAAAAAACAGTCAGTGTTGCTCGAACCCTGCACAGACTGTTTTTTTTAAAAAACAGTCGGTGTTAAATGGAAATTTTCGGAACCGTCGGTGATTTTGCTTTCGAAAATTTTCGTTCCCGGGTTTATCTCTTTCGATTCATTCCGAAAATTTTTGTCCCCGGCTTTATCACTTTCAATCAGCGGCGAAGAATTTCATTTCCCTAAATTTCAATCAGCGGCTTTATCTCTCTCCCCCTTCTAAATCTCTCTCCGCTGCTTTGAGACGGCCGAGAGGCGAGGTACAACCTGAGATCGCGCGGGAGAGGTAAAACCTGAGATCGCGCGCTTTCAACGCTTGGATTCCGATTCAGCTTAAAAAGCGCCACGCTTACTCGACCTCTCTCTCTAGGGTTCCATCCTTCATCCATCCATCCATGGCGGATAGCAGCGGCGGCGGCGGCGCCTCTAAACTGAAACAATCGAGGAGTTTCGACGGGAACGATGCCTATATTAGAGCAGATAAGTTCGATCTAACGACTTTGGATATACAGCTCGAGAAGCACTACACGAAAGGCTGGACGAAGGATAAAGCTGCGAGTGGAGGAGGCGCACCGCAAGGTCCGAGAGAAGATTGGGAAATCGATCCGTTAAAGCTCGAAATCCGATACGTGATCGCTCATGGCACCTATGGTACTGTCTATCGTGGCACCTACGATGGCCGAGATGTAGCAGGTATTCAATTCAATCTCGTTTTTTCAATTTTATGAAATTTGTGGTTGTTAAATCTCTATCAATGAATACTTAATACTTAGAATTATCTATTTGGCATGAAAGGAATCGGGTTTGAAATTTCATAGGTCCAGATGTGAGATGTGCTCCTCTTGCATGAGTAAAAACTAAAAAGTGTATGTGATTAGAGGTTCTAGTAAGGATTGTAGGCTTGTTCGGTATCAGTCGCGGCAAGATTCGAGGGGATTGGGGATAAAAGCTGAGAAAGAGGCGATTTTCTCTTGACAAAACTTTTCATGTAGATCTTCCTATTTTAGATTTCTGAAGGTTGTCTCTGGCTTTTAGGTTACGAAATACATATTATATTTATATGATCATTTGTTAATCAGTGGAAATGATCTGGTAATGGGAGCTTGATTTGTGTTCAATGTTGTCGTTTGATTTTTCAATATTTTGGATGTCGGTTTGGTTTTATATATGCAATGTATTCCTTTATTTTAGATTACTTTTTATTTTAGATTACTGTTGTAGTCTTGCTATGTCAAGCTTATTCGTTGTCTCATGTGCTCAGGTGAAAAACTAGGAGTTTGGTTAGCTCTCTTTCCAACTGTATACCTCTCGGCTGGTACTGCAACCGCTTGGAAATACAGGTAGAACATACACTACTTGAACAAATAGTTCTCTCCCCCTCTTTTATGCTTCCTTGCTTGTCTTAGTTTCACTGCATTTTTATAATCATAATATCACTGCAATTTGTTGAACATACACTGATGCTGCCGGCTTCGTCCATAAGTTGCTCGACGATTTGCGCTCCAAGATAGTCTCCCAGTTCAACAAGGTCTGACTTTGCACATGGATTCAAGTAGCCATTTTATATGTTTTCTAATACGACTCGGATAAAATGTTTTTAAGACCCATTTCTCAAACCTTGTTTCCACAAAGTGACATGAATTTTGGTATTCAAAAAAACACAAAGCAACAGATGGTTTGCACATCAGATTATTTCTTCTCTATTTAGAATTTTCTCCTGGTTTAAGCCACCTTCCATTATATTTGCACAAAGTTTTTTTAATCTCTTTCTGTTTTTTTTTGCATTATCTCAAGTGATTGCCATTGGATGGAGACAAACTTTATCTAGAATAAGAGATTCAAATTTGCTAAAGTTCCATTGGATTAATGGAATAAGAGCAAAATGATTATTTTCTTCCTTTAGCCTAAATCCAAATTAATTGATGTTTGATGTGGCCCCTCTTTCATTGCAATAACAATCGTACTGCACTAGCTGCTTAATACCAAAGTTTTTGGGCCATAACAGCATAAAACAAGTAAAAAAATAATTGGTATAACATTTTGGTTTGTTTTACTTAATTATTAAGGGTTAATTAGTGATCTGTTGTTATTTGACGACGACAACAACAACAACTAGTGCTCAATGACAATAATACCAACAATACTAATTGCTCTTACCTTTTATAGTTTATTGAAGAAATTTGCCATCAAATTGAGAGGAACGAGCGGAATATACGTCCCCCCATTGGAGTTTTATCCTACATGACAAAGTATTTCTCATTACTTCTTAATTTGAATTTTCTATGCCAACAATAGTATAGTTGGAGCTCGCATCATTATGGACTAACTTTTTTTTTTGTGATAAGGTTTGAAAATCTTGCATCAAGGATGGAGCAGAACATTCAAGGCCAATCTAGAGATATGATTGATAAGGCTTACAGCAAGTTGGTCAGTATATGCTTCTTTAGGAAACTTTGAGTGATAATAAAAGTAAAATGATGATAAATATTTATTTTACAGAAGTTGTTTTCGGAATTTGTTAGGTTGGTGCTATGTTTCACCAAAAAGTTGTTAGGTTGGTGCTATGTTTTCGGAATTTGAAAAGCTAATCAGTTTTCACCAAAAAGTGATGATCTGAGATTGAGAGGTGGAAAAAGCAATGATGAGGTAACTTAACTCTTGTTTACTCACATTTGGCTCGAAATTAATATTTTTTCTTTGTACTACCAGAACCAGAAATGAGAAGTGAGTAATTACCATACTATGCTTTTTGTCATGTCATTGGTATTAGTACCATCTCTTCAAAGGGGGGCGCATCATGGTGTGTAAGCTATAAAAACAAAAAGAAAATTGCATGATGCAATATGTAGATCATGGTTTGCACATGGATATGAGATAATTGTAAAGAAGTGCATGTTTTTTTATTAATAGTGTAAAATTTGAACAGATCCCATTTCAACAAGGATTATCAAAAGCTGATCTCCGGAAGGTTCTTAAATCCAGCTTGACAGGAGTAAGTTCAAATTATAATTGTTGTATTATCTAATATTGATCAAATGCAGTTTACATATATTGGTAGTAAATTATGTATTTATTTGGTGACAGATTGAAAGATCCTTCAATGGAATGAATAGAAAGCTACAAAAGAGCCTCTCAACTGGCTCAACAAATTGCAGTGAAACACTTTTCAGTGATATTATACAAACACTGGCTCAACAACTGGCTCAACAAATTGCAGCTGGTAAAGCTCATTTCAGTCTTATGCTTTTGTGTGATTTCCATGCATGCCCCTGCAAAACCTCAAGCACACATGCCTGTCAAAAGAAATAAATTGAAGTTGGATATACTAGTGCCATTGAAACACTTTTCCTTGATGTAGTTCATGGATTTAAGTTGACCGTCTGGTTTTTACATTCACTAGTATTTTCCTGAACTGTTACTTCATGGATTTGATTTTGTTTATATTCTTTTCAGGTATTTGACTGCTGGTTTGAAAGTGGATCGATGCCTAATGCCTATATTCATTACCCTTTTGAAAATGTTGAACTTTTTGAAAAGAATTTCCCTGGCCACTTTATTGCTGAGGGCCTTGACCAAACTCGTGGATGGTGTGTTTTATTTTTTTGTGGTTTTCCATATTCAATACCTTATAGTAACTAATGTAAGTGCAGACCAGAGACTTGTGAGGAAGTATATCTAGCTGAAAGGGTTCAAGATGTAACTGGCTAATTGAGTTTGCTAGATATTACAGATGTAATCAAGTAGGAGCTCTTTTAACATGTGTTTTAAAACTTGTATGTATCATTTAATTTTTGCCAGTTGTCACGTCTACAGGTGCAAAAAAAAAAAAAAAAAAAAAAAAAAAAAAAAAAAATCGGTGCTGGGCACCTACACCGACGGTTTTTTTCAAAAAAACAGTCGGTGTTGGGCGTCTACACCGACTGTTTTTCAAAAAAACAGTCAGTGTTGGATGTCTACACCGACTGTTTTTTTCAAAAAAACAGTCGGTGTTGGTACCCTACACCGACTGTTTTTTAAAGAAAACAGTCGGTGTTGGTACCTACACTGACTGTTATTTGCCCGTCAGTAAAGATATACCTATACCGGCGGCGCCATCACCGACGCCTCAATAACAGTCGGTATAGGGTTTTTTTTAACAGTCGGTGAAGGGGTTTTTTGTACTAGTGTTCGTTCTCGGACGAGCGAAATATTTTTTTCACTATTATAATTATATGAAATTCATGATATGTTGGAAACATTTCCTTTTCTATCATAATTAAAATTATAATATTAATTTGTTAAAAAATATATATATAAATGATTATATTAGTTCTTATGTTATATTTTTATTCATCAGATGGCTAAAATTAATTTTATAATTTTCTTTCTTATAATAACGTTGTACAAAAAAAAAAATCTCACCATTGAATTATTAATTCCGACTGCTATATATGTTGATTCTTCATCAAATAAAGCTAACTAAAAAGTTTCTTTTGCAAATCACAGGTTCCATACTAACTAACCCTAAGATGTAAATCCTAACATATATATTTCAAATCTTTAGTTGTGCCAAAAAAAAATTCTTAATTTTGAAAATAAAAATATGGCAAAAAGTAATAAAAAAATAAAAAAATTAAGATCATGCATATAGTGCCATAATCACAAACCCTAACATGTAAATTCCAGAAGTCAGAATCAAATTAAGTAGAAAACCATAAAAAATTTGCTTCATAAAGATATTTGTAAAATTCCAGATGTCAGCATCAACATTTACTTCTGGAAGTTCTATTTCTAAAATCATATAAAAATATATTTGTTTTTAAAAAAAATTATGTCACATCACCAATATCAGATAACAACAACTCCCACAAATTTCATTTTTTTTTTCTGTTCACATATTTTTTATCCACCAAAATGAAACTGACATTTCTCTTGCCATCTTCTAATTTATTTCCTTATGTGGCATTTTCATATGTAGCATATGTTGTTGTATTTTTAGAACAAAACTAAAAAATAACTACTAAAAGTCGTCCATTAATGTATTGGATAAAATTATGAAATAATTATTCTACATAAATAAGAGAATACAAAATAAAAATATACTTGATAGAGTTGTTAATGTTTTTTATTATTTTAATAATAGAGAAAATAATTAAGAAATTGACAAGAAAACAATATAGCTTACAAATATACATAATAGAAAGTGAAACATCAAATCTAGACATTATAATTTGAGTGAGGCTACGGTACTATGCACACGGATTGGTCCGTGCTACGGCTCAATATTTGAGTTTTCAAAATCCTAACAGTCGATCCAAACCGTTCAACATGATTATAAAATGAATATGTACTTGCAAACCAAATTTTATATTTTTTGGAACTTTTTTACTATTTTTTTAGATAGGTAGAAAATCACTGTTTTTGGATGGTCCAGAATTTTCAGATCAAGTGATTTTTTACCTATCTAAAAAAATTGTAAAAAAGTAAAAAAAAATGTAAAATTTGGTTTACAAGTCATATTCATTTTATAATCATGTTGAAAGGTTTGGATCGACCGTTAAAATTTTGAAAATTCAAATATTGAGCCGTAGCACGGACTCAACCGTGCTATGCATAGTACCGTAGCCTCACTCTTAAAATTTTCTAAAACAATTTCTACAGTAAAACCAAACAATTTATTTTCATGAATTTTTGGATGTATCTGTAATTATATTTAAAAAAAATTAATTTGTAGGATTTTATGGCCATAGTATTCTATCATTATAATTCCATATATAGCCCATAGGGGTGCCCACTGTTTTTAAGTGAAACTGATTAGTGCCTCCTATCTTGTCCACATAATATTCTTACCTACATGGATCCATCAAGTATAGTCTTAAAAGAATTCAAGGAAATTTATGAGGAACATTTCTTAGTCATTTAAAACCGTTAAAAATTTATGTATTCCACTAAAGTAAATATTTTAATTACTACTTTATCTCTATACATTTAAATTTGAATAGTGTCAAAACAACGTTCTATATGACTTGTGTGCTGCATGAATGAAAAACTACTCTGGTAAAATGTTTACTCATTTACTGCCCATTGTTTTCAATGAAACTGATTAATGCCTCCTCTATTGTCCCCAATATGTTCTTACCAACATGGACCCACTAAGGATAGTCTTTGGAGAGAATTCAAAGAAAATATATATGAAGCACCGTATTTATTTTTTAGTCATTCTTTTTGTTGGGGATAGGTCACATAAGAGTTCAATGAGTAATTTCGTCAAATAGTCTGCGGGCATACACTAATACCTGACCAAATGGATAATATAGAAGGCACACAAGAAGCCAATAACAACAAACAATCAAGAACATAAAATAAAAAAGAAACACAAGATTTTACGTGGAAACCCTTTCGGGAGAAAACCACGGGAGCACGACGCAAAATCACTATATTAAGAAGTCTTACAATACAAGAAGATAATCAAGCCAATAACACTTTCTCTCACACTCTCTTACAATTTCATACACTAATTTATGAAAATTAATAAATTTATTTAAGTGGACTGAAACAAGAGAGTAAATTCTAGAAATAACATTAGAAGAGCAGACTTTCTTTTTTCTCAAGAGAGAACATTGGTTAAAATAAGGGAGACTCAGTGGCGGTTCTTCGAAGCAAATCCCCTAGCTTCAAATATATATTTCCAATCGGAAATTCTTCCTTTGACTTCACCGTCAACACATTTTTTTGCCTACAAAAGTAAAACAGGGCCTTATCAGAAAGCCGAGAAAACACGAGAAATTGGCTGTTGGATTAGTTAATCATTATTAATTAAGAGGAGAAGAATTGAACAAAAAAAAATAGTATGGAAAAAAAATCAATTAAAATGGGGCCCCATAAGTAAAGAATTTATTTTTTTCCTTCTATTACAAATCATACTATAAGTTGATTAGTAAATTCATTTCTATCGAGGGTCTATGATCGAGGGGACTCCTAAATGTACCTCTCAACGCGTATCCTCTGCATTAACTCAAAAAGGAATCTTTTGAGTTAATGAATCTGAACCGTCTGATTTTAAACGGAGCCAATCCGGTTTCTGACTATAACTTAGGAGGATTTTCAATATTCGTGCGGATCTAGTCCGCACGAATCTTAAGACAGATCGGATGGTCAAAATTCATTAACTCAAAAGATTCCCTTTTGAGTTAATGCAGAGGATACGAATTCTACCTCTTGTGGGTGAGCCGTAGACATCATCCAACCAACAAGTCAGTAATATAAAATTGAAATGTTCATTTGTCAAACCAGGAGCAGCTTAATCAGTAGACATATCCTACCAAGACTTGTTATGATTACTAAAAAGTAAAAAAAGTTCAGTGATCTAAAATCAAAATAATCAGATAATAATAAAATTACAAACCTGATTTAATTTATTGCTGATCTGTAATTTCTTTAAGGTCAGGGCAACCGCATTGTTGAATACACACATCACAAGGACCAGATGGAATCAACCCATCTGGTAAAACACTAAGCAAAGCACAGTATTCGATTACCAAGCTTGTAAGTGATGAAATGTTTTGCCGGCCGATATGTGGCTTTTCATGAGAGGAATCACCTAATATCTCAGTAGATTCCACCAACTGCTGTCTATCCATAGTTAGTGATTTCAGGGCTCGACAATATTGGATTCTCAGTGAAGCCAACATATCCAAATCACCTAGTCCAGTAATTAACTCCAGGCGGCCACAATTATAAATCTGCAATTTTTCAAGCTGGGAGGGCAGCTGCTCCAGCTGCAGAACTTGGAAACTATAACATGCATGAATGATGAGTTGCTTGAGAGTGTGAAGATTGTGGAATGGAAGAGAATGAATATAGTAACAGTATTCTAACCGGACTTCTTGAATTGATTGCAAGGACAATGGATCGCTCATCCATCGTGGTACTTTGGCAGAAGGATACATTTTTACCGAAAGGTTCTTGAGGTTAGGATGTGGCTGGAGGCATTCTAACAAGGAAAAATCAACATTATTTTCCCTAACTAACCCATCCTCACAAGCTTCTGGTATGAGTCTTAATCTCAGGTCATGTTTCCAAAATGGAAGAAAATCACAATTTGAATCATGATTCCAGCATAAATTCAAAGCTTCAAGTTTACACTTATTTTTCAGGTTAGCACGCTCGGCATCTACTAAATTACTATTCTCTAATCCTTCAATAGAGAGTCTTCCTTCAAAGGCCTTCATATCTTTTAACCAAGCTATGGTTCTAACTCTTAACCATGCTGTCACTCTCTTTATTGCCGGAAAATTAACAAGACCATGAGGGACATAACCTAGATCACCAACAAACGAGAATTGAAGTTTCTCTAAATTACTAAGACAGCCTATTGTATTAGGTAATGCTAGGTCATATTCAGAAAAAATTGTTAGTTCATAAAGGTTAAGAAGATTTCTGAGATCTAAAGGAACTTCCTCTAAATGATCACATATAATAACTAATCTCAGCAAGTTAGTAAGTGAACAGAGTGAATTTGGTAGCTTCTTAAATTTTTTCGATTGAATATTTAGATACTCTAAGTTAACAAGATCACCAATATCTTCTGGTAGATATAAAAGGAAATTGCAATCTAAAATTAAAGTCTGTAGGTTGTAAAGGAGGCTAATGGATAATGGCAATGTTTCAAGATCATAAGACCTAATATCAAGATAGGTAAGATGTTTCAACTTGAAAATGGAGTGGGGAATCTGTGTGGAACACCAATGCACTTTCAATACCCTCAGTGTTTCACATTTAGTAAGGTTACCTTCATCATTTTCTCTAAAACCTTCTTGATCTATTATAAGAGTTCTTAAACCCTTCAAATTTTGTTGAGGAATTTGATTTGCAAATCCCATGAAAACTGATGCATATAAATGGTACACTTCTTGCGGAACTTTTACCTCATCAATATAAAGTGGCCGATAGCTCACCACTGAATAATGTTCATTTGGAGAGATAAGTCGTGCAAGATCATGGATTATATGGTGCAACTTACAACATTTGTAATGTTGATCACTTGAAAAATCATCAAGTAAGGACCTCTCCTTTAACTCCTCATAATATTCCACACCAATTTCTGTCTTTCTTTTTTTGCCCCTAGATTCGATGTATCCATGAGAGATCCATAACTCTATCAAATTCCTCATTTCTATTCTGTAATCTTTTGGGTACATTGAGAAAAACAAAAAACACGGCTTAAGGTAGGGAGGTAGATGAGCATAGCTAATCTGAAGGGCTGGGAATATATCATTCAATGGATTTGATTCCCAGAGATCACTTTCCAGAATCTCTCTCCAACACTCTTCATATTTTTCATGCCTAAGGAGGCTTGCAATCGACTTCACAGCCAATGGCAATCCACCACACTTTCTCATAATATCCCTTCCCATATCTACCAAGTGTGTTGGCACAGTGTCACTTGTACCACTAAATGCATAATGCCGAAACAACTGCCAACACGAATCTTCTGGCAAGTTTGTTGGCAGTAAAATGTCTTTTGTTTGAACGACCTCTGCTACCTTTTGATTTCTTGTCGTCATGAGAATCCTCACCATCTTTGCTTCTTTAAGAGGAACCCAAAACGACTCCCAAAGAGATTGATTCTCGTTCCACACATCATCTAAAACAAGCAGTACTGTTTTTCCCTTCACAGTTTTTGCAAGCTCTTTTTGCAATGGGCTCAACTCACTCTGACCAACATTTATATTGGAGGAGATTGATTCAATGGTTGCTTTGATGAGTCTCCTCACATCAAATTCCTCAGAGACAGATACCCACCCGAATAAATCAAAGCATTCAGAAACCCTCCCATCTTTGAAGACGAGTTGGGCAATGGTGGTTTTTCCGAGGCCACCTTTGCCAACAATTGAAATGACCGAAAAAGAGTTTTCTTTTTCAGATAGTAAGAAATCGATTACCTCCTTTATTTCAGCATCTCTACCAAAAGTACTCGCCTCATCCACCATGTGGCCGGTTTGGGGTCGTAAAATTTGGTTGTTTGGACGCCTCACCCCATCACTCTCCCTTAATTGGAGAGCCTCACGATCCTTTGCTATTTCATCGAATCGACTTCTTATTTTGAGAAGTCGATCTACCATATTATCAGGAATTGGATCAATATACTCAATGGACTGTCCAAAAGAAATAGATTACATTAGTATGGCAAATTTCAAAATTTGTTAACTAAAATTATGATGAGAAATAAAGTGACCACTCTGATGTTAGATTTGGAAGGTTTGGTAATTAAAACAAGCTACCACTCCAGTTGATGCCAATCAGATAAAAGAAAAGAAAATGAAAATTCAAGCATTCCCCACTGGCTTTCAGTACCCCACAATGAAAAATAAAACACACACACAATACTAGCACATGATTCTTTTAATATATATCTATATGCACTTGGCACTAACCTTCATATGCTTTCTCTTGTGAGAACCGGAAGTCTGAGAAGTGTTTCTTGCCTCTACTTGGACACGTGTAACCTCGTACCGGTACTCGCTGAGCACATCCTAGGCATCATAAGCGACCTTCTTGAGCTCCTTGAGCCAGAGCTTGACAGAGCGGTCTATGATCTCCCTCTCCTCAGCATCGTACAACGTGGCCTTGATCCGCTCCAGAGTTTGCATCAGCCTCTCAAGATCCTCCTCAACAGCACGAGCACGCTCCTTTTTTGAGTTATTAGAATTTGATGAAGAGGAAGAAGGATCCTGTGCAGAGGCTGCAATTGAAGGTAGCAAATTGGTGACTCGAGAGAGCAGAGAGGATATCAAATTACCTGCCATTTTGCACGGAACAAGTGTGTGACTATGTGTATGCTTTGTTCCTTAATTAGATCTGAGTTGTGGAAATGAGAAATGAGTAAAGAGCAGTAGAGCCCTCAGATCTGAGGGGTAAGCAACATTTTAAATTCCAAGTGGTTTTTTTTATTTCTGAATGAGTAGAGAGTATAGAGCAGCAGATTGTTGAGTAGAGGTAAGATCTTGGAAGTGGCGTGTAGAAGACTGGACAGTACAGTAGTCAATGCTTCGTTCATTTTTTCTTTTACTTTATCTTTTCTTTTTCACTTTTTCTTGGAAGTGGCGTGGTAGTGGAATGGAGTACTTTAGTGGGAATGGGGTCACTATGTCTATATGAAGGTACCTTGCGGTTTGCTGTTTCAAAGAAACCACCTCCACCTGTTAACCATTTTCTTCATATAAATTACGTTACCACCTGTTAACAAATGCTCCATTATTTTCATGTTGTAATTATGTCTCACATTCGTATCTTTATTTTTAAAATTCAAACAGTTAATTCAAACTGCTCCATATTAAAGTATCTTCTGAAAGACAGTAATTTTGTTCCTACCTAGAAAATATATACATTTTGATGTGGAGATCATGTTTAGCAGATCAATTTTCTAGACTTTGAAAATGGAAATAAAAATGAGAGACATGATTGGAGCACAAAAACAATTGGACATTTTAACCTTACTCTTGTATATATGTTTCAGTCAAATAATTTATTAGTTCACAGAATTTGAGCGCTGCTTATGTTGATAAAAAATATATTTTATTTTATATGTATCACAATTGGACATTAATTAATAAAGGAAGCTGTGATAATTGGAGATTTTTGCTAATTTGTACCTTATTCATGTGCAACAACCCCTTTTTCATCTAAAGTTGATCACCACTATAATTTGCTATTCAGCTTTTCCGTTTATGCACTAATTAACAAGCAACAACAAGTGTACACCAAAGTTTCTCTATCTGTTGAATAGAGCACATTAGCATTTCACAAACAATAGAAGTACATATAATAACTGAGTTTGCCAGAAAGACAATTAACACTAAACAACCACCACTGAACCTCAAACTTTAATAAGAGCACATTACAAGGCCAAAAAAAAAAAAAAACAAGTTCCTTGACCCACCTCTACACCTGTTTGGTTATTACAGCGGTTAGTCAATTGTTGGTTACTACACCTGTTTGGTTATTACAGAGAGATAAGAGATATCCATTCATGAGTCCATGTGAAGTCAATGAAGTGCATTCTATTCTATGACTTATTTTATTTTATAAATTTACACATAAGTCCACAAAATTTAGGATATTCTAAGAGAATCATTTATGTATATCATGAAAAATATATCTATTTTGTATATTTAATTTTCTTCAAGATAACAACGATCAATATTTTTTTATTCAAATTTTCATTATTTTGTTAAAGCGAAAATTAATTATTTTTGCTGAATTTCTCTATTTTTTTGTATGAAAAATTTCTCTATTTTTATTAAGATATAATTAATTAGCTTTGCAAATTATCAAGCAAAATAGAAGCTTTGTCCACCTTAGAAAACATTCAATCATTGATAAAATCAGTATTATTATTTTATTTAAATGTTAAATTTTGAATATGTTTATAAATACATTCTTATATCAGGAGGGCTCAAATGCCCCCATTGCTTCATTCCCCAATCATACCCCAATATTTTTATCTTTGATTTCAAAGTTGAAACAAAATATCTGAACCGCTCAACATGATATCCACATTGAAATATGCTGAGAGATCAAAATTTTTATTATTTTTTAAGATAAGAACAAAATCATTATTTTTCAAGAAATTGTGGACCATCTAAAAGAAGTGATTTTGTACCTATCTTAAAAAATAGTAAACAATTTCCAAAAAATATAAAATTTCATCTCTAAGCAAATTTTAACGTGGATATCATGTTGAGCGGTTCAAATCTTTTGTCTAAACTTTGAAATCGAAGATAAAGATGTTGGGATACAATTGGATCATGAAACAATGGAGCATTTGAGCCCTCCTCTTCTTATATTATATTATATTATTTAATATGTGTGCTACTTTTTATAAGATATGATTATTTGATGATGATTGTGATATCTCATATATATATATATATATATATAGAGGTGGGATCCACTTACAACATTTGTAAGATACAACATCTTACAACAATTCGACTTTGCGATTTTCAAAATCCAAACAGTCGATCCAAACCGTTCAACATGATATCTACATTAAAATGTGCTTGGAGATCCAAATTACATTATTTTTAATTTTTTTACAATTTATTAAGTATTTTACAAAACTGTTATTTTTCAGTGGGTTAGAATTGTCTAAAAAGAGTAGTTTTGTAAAATACTTAATAAATATGTTATAATACTTAATAAATACGTTATAAATACTTAATAAATATTATTATTTTCATTTTCAAAGTTCAAACATCAAATCGCTCAACAAGATCTCCACATTAAGATATGTTTGGATAGAAACAAAATCACTGTTTTTCAGATAAAAACAATTTTTTCAGATTGATAGAAACAAAATCACTTGTTTTCTATCAAACACATTTTAATATGGAGATCATGTTGAGTGGTTCAGATCGACTGTTTGGACTTTAAAAATAAAAATAAGAATGTGATGCATGATTGGGACATGAAAACAATGGAGAATTTTAACCCTACTCTACAATTTTCCCAAAAACAAAACACCAAAGGTAACCTAATTTAGGAGTTATATCAAGAAAATCGTCAACAGGTGGAGGTGGTTTTTTAGAAACAGCAAACCCAAAGGTACCTATCTATAGACATAGTGACCCATTCCCCCTAAAGTACTCCACTCTGATGAAAAAGCAAAATAAAAGTAAATGAAAAAGTGAACTAAGCATTGACTAGTGTACTGTCAAGTCTTTAACATAGAAGGAAAAATCGGCTGTTCCGGAGCGGAATCGGCCGTTTCGGATTGGGATCGGACGGTACCGATCAGATTTCAGGCCGAGTTACGTGGTTAGTGTAGATTTTGTCAAATTTTGGATGTTCCGGACCGAAATAGACCGATTCCACCGAAACGCCGATTCCAGTTAAAGTTCGGCCGAAACGCGAATTAAACAAACTCCTAAACTTTTTTGAGCTCTTCGTGAATCGAACCTATGCCCTCTAGCTAAGCAACCAAAGTCAACTACCACCACACAATACAACATTTGTATTTAGAAAATATAACTCATTTATATATAAGAATTGTAATTTTGTACTATATCGATATACCATATGCATATGGATAAGAAGATGTTAACAATCCTTCATTTGAGTCTACAATGTCTTCTTTTTTTGGTTCGGGGCAACATACCCTCATTTCTATCATAGTACAGACGATGTTGAAGTGATCCAGCCAGCACGACATAGTTTCTGAGAGTGAAAGAGTGTGTTTTTAGTTGTAATGCTTGTATTATATTATTAGTGCATTATTTGATTGTAATAATTATTCTAAATTTTTGTATGAATTTTTTTCTATTTTTTTAGTGTAAAAGAAGCTCCTGGCAAAAAAGTCCGATTTTCCGATCTGATTCGGCAGATTTCGACCTATTTTTCAGATCCGGATTGGGATCGTACGGTGCCGATCCTGATTCCGATTCCGATTTTTCCTTCTATGGTCTTTAACACGCCACATCCAATTGGGATCTCAATACCTCTTTGCTCTTTACTAATTTCTCATCTTCACAATTGAGATCTAAGGTTAGTCTCCTTCCTCTCTCTCTCCACAGAAATTGATCTACAGAGCAGAATGGCAGGGAATTTGAGCTCTCTCTAGCCACCAATTTGCTCCCCTCAATTACAGCCTCTGCTCTGGCTCCTTCCTCTTCATCAAATTCTAATAACTCACAAAACAGGCATGCACGAGCTGTTGAGGGGGATCTGGAGAGGCCGTTGGGAACTCTGGAGCAGATCAAGGCCACCCTGTAAGATGCTGAGGAGAGGGAGATCACAGACTGCTATGTCAAGCTCTGGCTCAAGGAGCTGAAGAAGGTCGCTTATGATGCCGAGGATGTGCTCAGCGAGTACCGGTATGAAGTAAGTACCTCGTGAATATACAAATTAAAAAAGGCTTCTCAGGCTTCTGGTTCGCACAAGAGAAAGCATATGGAGGTTAGTACCTCGTGAATATACAAATTAAAAAAGGATTCTTACTTGCTTGTCCTTGAATGTTTTTTCTTCTTTTTTTTCTTTTGATGGATTGGCATTCACGAAGTCGTCACTTGATGCATTCATTAACATTTTTAGTTAACAAATTACGAAATTTGGCAAACTTATGTAATTCTCTGTTTTTTTTTTTTTTTTTGATAATACATTGTTCCAATTTCTGATGACATGATAGATCGGCTCAAAATAAGAAACCAATTTGATCAAATTGGTGAGGCTCTCCAATTAAGTGAGAGTGACGGTGTGAGGCGTCCCAACAGGTGACATGGTGCATTCACATATTATCTGATTAGCTTTGGATGTTCATATTTCATTTTATTAGTGGATTATATTAATGTCAAAAGTGATCTTAACATCATTTTTGAACTAATTATTTTATTACCTTTTTACTTATTTTTTTTAATATAAAACAAGTTTTTTTTTAACAAATTCGATTTTCCGAGTTGACTTGGTCGATTCCAATCGATTCCTCCGATTCCGAATCAACTACCCGATTCTGATTCCGATTCCGATTTTCAAAACCATGTCCATGGTTTGAATAGTCGGCCGAGTCGGAACGGTATCGGCCGGAGGCGATCCGATTTTTCCCGAGTTAACTCGGATATTGAGATAAAATCGGTGCTGTTATTAAATAGGGAGGAGCGGACCAGTTATTAACCTGGATTTATTAAAAAGGGATGTTTAGACTTTAGACTGTAGAGTTTAGACTGTCTAAAACAAGGACCGGTTATTAATAATAGCACGATTTTATTGTTATTAAATAGAGACAGTTTATTTATTTATTATTTTTACTTGAGTAAAAATAAAATATTATTTGTTTATGAAATAAAATTTTTCTATGAAAATAAATTAACGCATATACAAAATAAAAAATGAAAATGTAGATGTTAAATGTTCAGAAATTATTTTCCTCATCTTTGGTCCAATGTTCAGTTTTTCATAGGTAAATGTTCAAACTTCAAAAACCTCAAAAGAGCATCAGCATGTCAGCTATAGTTGACCTCAATACATAAATAAATTCCAGAAGTCAGAATCAAATTAAATAGAAAACCATAAAACATTTGCTTCATAAAGATATTTGTAAAATTCCAAAAGTCAGCATCAACATTTACTTCTGGAATTTCTATTTCTAAAATCATATAAAAATATATTTGTTTTAAAAAAAAATTATGTCACATCACCAATATCAGATAGCAACAACTCCCACTAATTTCATTTTTTTTTTCTGTTCACATATTTTTTATCCACCAAAATGAAACTGACATTTCTCTTGCCATCTTCTAATTTATTTCCTTATGTGGCATTTTCATATGTAGCATTTTTTGTAGTATTTTTAGAACAAAACTAAAAAATTACAACTAAAAGTCGTCCATTAATGTATTGGATAAAATTATGAAATAATTATTCTACATGAATAAGAGAATACAAAATAAAAATATACTTGATAGAGTTGTTAATGTTTTTCATTATTTTAATAGTAGAGAAAATAATTAAGAAATTTACAAGAAAACAATATAGCTTACAAATATACGTAATAGAAAGTGAAACATCAAATCTAGAAAATATATATGAAGCACCGTATCTATTTCTTTAGTCATTCTTTTAGTTGTTAATGTTTTTTATTATTTTTCTTACCTACATGGACCCACTAAGCTGTATAGTTTTTGGAGAGAATTCAAAGAAAATATATATGAAGCACCGTATCTATTTCTTTAATCATTCTTTTTGTTGGGGATAGGCCGCCGAAGCGTTCAATGAGTAATTTCGTCGAACACCCTGCGAGCATATACTAATACCCGACCAAATGGAGAATATAGAAGGCACGCAAGAAGTCAATAACAACAAACAATCAAGAACATAAAATAAAAGAGAAACACGAGATTTTACGTGGAAACCTTTTCGGGAGAAAACCACGGGAGCACGACGCAAAATCACTATAACAAGGAGTCTTACAATACAAGAAGATAATCAAGCCAATAGTACTCTCTCTCACACTCTCTTACAATTTCATACACTAATTTATGAAAATTATCAAATGTATGATTGAAACAAGAGAGCAAATTCTAGAAATAACATTAGAAGAGCAGACTTTTTTTTTTTCAAGATAGAACATTGGTTAAAATAAGGGAGACTCAGTGGCGGTTCTTCGAAACAAATCCCCTAGCTTCAAATATCTCCTATCGGAAATTCTTCCCATAAATGCAAAATGGGCTTCGGCCCATTCCTTTGACTTCACCGTCAACACTTTTTTTGCCTACAAAAGTAAAACAGGGCCTTATGCCCTTATCAGAAAGCCCAAAATCGGAGATAGAGAAAACACGAGAAATTGACTGTTGGCCCAGTTAATCATTATTAAGAGGAGAAGAATTGAACAAAAAAAAAATAGTATGGAAAAAAATCAATGAAAAATGAGGTCCCATAAGTAAAGAATTTATTTTTTTCCTTCTATTACAAATCATACAATAAGTTGATTAGTAATTTCATTTCTATCTTGTGGGTGAACAGTAGACATCATCCAACCAACAAGTAAGTAATATAAAATTGAAATGTTCATTTGTCAAACCAGGAGCAGCTTAATCAGTAGACATATCCTACCAAGACTTGTTATGATTACTAAAAAGTAAAAAAGTTCAGTGATCTAAAATCAAAATAATCAGATAATAATAAAATTACAATTTACAAACCTGATTTAATTTATTGCTGATCTGTAATATCTTTTAAGGTCAGGGCAGCCACAACCTTGGATACGCACATAACACGAAGCTCCAGATGGAATCAACCCATCTGGCAGAGCACGAAGCAAATCACAGTATTCGATTTCTAACCTTGTAAGTGATGAAATGTTTTGCCGGCCGATATGTGGCTTTTCATGAGAGGAATCACCTAAGATCTCAGTAGATTCCACCAACTGCTGTCTATCCATAGTTAGTGATTTTAGGGCTCGACAATATTGGATTCTCAGTGAAGCCAACATATCCAGATCACCTAATCCAGTAATTAACTCCAGGCGGCCACAATTATAAATCTGCAATTTTTCAAGCTGGGAGGGCAGCTGCTCCAGCTGCAGAACTCGGAAACTATAACATGCATGAATGATGAGTTGCTTGAGAGTGTGAAGATTGTGGAATGGAAGAGAATGAATATAGTAACAGTATTCTAACCGGACTTCTTGAATTGATTGCAAGGACAATGGATCGCTCATCCATCGTGGTACTTTGGCAGAAGGATACATTTTTACCGAAAGGTTCTTGAGGTTATGATGTGGCTGGAGGCACTCTAACAAGGAAAAATCAACATGATCTGCCATAACTGACCCGTCCTCACAAGCTTCTGGTATGAGCCTTAATTTCAGGCCATGTTTCCAAACTGGAAGAAAATCACAATTTGAATCATGATTCCAGCATAAATTCAAAGCTTCAAGTTTGCACTTATTTTTCAGGTTCGCACGCTCGGCATCTACTAAATTACTATTCTCTAATCCTTCAATAGAGAGTCTTCCTTCAAAGGCCTTCATATCCTTTAACCAACCTATATTTCTAACTCTCAACACTGCTGCCATTTTCCTTATTGCCGGTAAACTAACAGGACCATGAGGGACATAACCTAGATCACCAACAAACGACAAGTGAAGTTTCTCTAAATTACTAAGACAGCCTATTGTATTAGGTAATGCTAGGTTATATTGAGAAAAAATTGTTAATTCATGAAGGTTATGGAGATTTCGAAGATCTAAAGGAACTACCTCTAAATGATGACATTTAATAACTAATCTCAGCAAGTTACTAAGTGAACAGAGTGATTTAGGCAGCCTCTTAAAATTTATCAATTGAATATATAGATATTGTAAGTTAGCAAGATCACCAATACTTTCAGGTAGATATTCAAGGAGAAGGCAATCAAGAATTAAAGTCCGCAGGTTGTAAAGGAGGCCAATGGATAAAGGTAAGATTTTAATTACAGAAGAACTAATACCAAGGTAGACAAGATGTTTCAACTCGGGAATGAATTCAGGAATCTCTGTGAAATCCCCATTCAATTCCAACACCCTGAGTGCTTCAAATTTAGTGAGATTAGACAGCCTATTGTATTGGTGCCCCAAATATCCACTGCTACTGCTCAAATACAAAGAAAGAGTTCTTGAACCCTTCAGATTTTGTTGGAGAATTTGATTTACATATCCCATGGAACCTCTTGCATATAGATGGTACGCTTCTCGAGGAACATTTTTCTCTTGAATATCACGTGGCCAATTGATCTCCACCGAATGATGTTCATTCTCGGAATTAAGTCGAGCAAGGTCATGGATTATATCGTGCAATTTACAGTATTCGTATGCAGAATCATCTGAAACATCATCAAGAAAGGACCTCTGTTTTAACTCCTCATAATATTCAACTCCAATTTCTGTGATTTTTCTTTTGCCCCTAGAATCTATGTATCCATGAGAGATCCATATCTCAATCAAATTCATCTTTGTTAAGATGTAATCTTTTGGGTACATTGAGCAGAACAAAAAACATGGCTTAAGGTAGGAAGGTAGATGAGCATAGCTGATCTGAAGGGCTGGGAATATATCATTCGATGGATTTGATTCCCAAAGATCACTTTCCAGAATCTCTCTCCAACACTCTTCATACGTTTCATGCCTAAGAAGGCTTGCAATCGACTTCACAGCCAATGGCAACCCGCCACACTTTCTCATAATCTCCCTTCCCATATCTACCAAGTGTTTTGGGATAGTGTCACTTGAACCACTAAATGCATAATGCTGAAACAACTGCCAGCACCAATATTCAGGCAAGTTAGTTGGTCTATAACATGTTGTTGTTTGCATGACCTCCGCAACCTTTTCATTTCTTGTTGTCACGAGAATTCTGACCATCTTTGCTTCGATAAAAGGTTCCTGAAATAACTCCCAAAGACTTTGATTCTCATTACACACATCATCTAAAACAAGTAGTATTGTTTTCCCCATCACAATTTGTGCAAGTTTTTCTTGTAGTGGACTCAACTCATTTGCACCATAATTATTTTCGAAGATCGATTCAACAGTTGCTTTGATGAGTCTCCTGACATCAAATCCTTCAGTGACACATACCCACCCAAATAAATCAAAGCATCGGGAAGCCCTCAAATCTTTGTAGACAAGTTGGGCAATGGTGGTTTTTCCGAGGCCACCTTTGCCAACAATTGAAATGACCGAAAAAAACTTTTCTCTTTCAGATAGTAAGAAATTGCTGACATCCATAGTTTCAGCACTTCTGCCAAAAATAGTTGCCTTATCCACCATGTGACCCGTTGGGGGTCGTAAAATTTTGTTGTTCGGACGTCTCACCCCGTCACTCTCCCTTATTGGAGAGTCTCACGATCCATCGCTATGTGATCAAATCGACTTCTTATTTTGTTTAGTCGATCTACCATATCATCTGGAAATGGAACAATATACTCAATGGACTATCCAAAAGAAAGTATTAGATTAGTATTCAAAATTTGTTAACTAAAATTATAATTGAGACATAAAGTGACAACTCTGAGGTTAGAATTGGAAGGTTTGGTAATTAAAACAAGCTACCAATCAGATAAAAGAAAAGAAAATGAAAATTCAAGCATTCCCCACAGGCTTTCAGTACCCCACAATGAAAAATAAAACACACACAATACTAGCACAAGATTCATTTAATATATATCTATATGCACTTGGCACTAACCTCCATATGCTTTCTCTTGTGAGAACCGGAAGTCTGAGAAGTGTTTCTTGCCTCTACTTGGACACGTGTAACCTCGCACCGGTACTCGCTGAGCACATCCTCGGCATCATAAGCGACCTTCTTGAGCTCCTTGAGCCAGAGCTTGACAGAGCAGTCTATGATCTCCCTCTCCTCAGCATCATACAACGTGGCCTTGATCCGCTCCAGAGTTCGCATCAGCCTCTCAAGATCCTCCTCAAAACTCGAGCACGTCTCTTTTGTGAGTTATTAGAATTTGATGAAGAGGAAGAAGGAGCCTGTGCAGAGGCTGTAATTGAGGGTAGCAAATTGGTGGCTAGGGAGAGCAAAGAGGTTATCAAATTCCCTGCCATTTTGAACGGAACAAGTGTGTGATCTCTGAGTATGCTTTGTTCCTTAATTAGATCTGAGTTGTAGAAATGAGAAATGAGAAATGAGTAAAGAGCAGTAGTCCTCATATCTGAGGGGTAAGCAACATTTCTTAATTACAAGTGGTTTATGATTTCTGAATTAACTCACTATTAATAATTAATATTGGTTCAGCACACTAAGTGGATCGGAAACGTGTACCTACAGAGGTAGGTTCGCCACTTAATAAATTTATTAAGGGCTTTCTTATCTTAACTAGTCGAGTGGGTTAGAATTCATATCCTCTGGATTAACTGAATATTTCTGGTTGGGATCACGGCCGTTCGATCGGAATCCAGACCAATTCGGTCAGAGGTGAACGCACGAGGCCAGCTTTAAAAGTCATGCGGATTATGATTGACGGTCAGGGGCGGACCCAGGAATTTGATCAGGGGTAGGCACAATACTAATAAAAAAAAATTTTGGACCCAGAAATATTTCAATAGAGTATGGGCCTTGCTATTAAAATTTTTCTAGCCCAGGAGTAGGCACAATATTGAATCAGGGGTAGGCACTTGGGTAAATTTATACTGGGCCTATTTTTTTTTTAAATCCAGGGGTAGGCACTTGCCTACCCCTGGGCCTTTATGGGTCCGCCCCTGTTGACGGTCCAGATTCAGAGAAATATTATGTTCCCTTAGGGGATACGAATTATAGTGGGTGGTTTGGTTAAGTTGACCCGTGACCCGAGAAACGCTGTATTATTTTTGTATTATTTGATTTCTAAAATAATTTATTTTTGGTAGATAAAGAAACTTGAATTGGTAAACCCCAGCCATTGGTTGAATCCACCGTAAAAATAAAAGAGTTGCTATTTAGTACGAAGCTAAATATATAATTTTTTTCTTTATATAGAGTGCAAAAAATTGCATAAATAATTTTATCTCGAACTCTATTTATACTTTGCGTTAACCCGGACAATATAAAAATTTAATTTTATATTAGTTTACACTTAAAAAAAAATAACGCTAGTACGTAAATAATACCAAATTTTTTATTTTTACAATCTTAAAAAAATAAAAACTATTAAATTTCACTTTAATTCAAATTTCATTTTTACCACATCTGTTTTCGCAGACGTAACTTGCGGAACCACCCTTCTGATTTCGCAGGTTAAACCTACGAATGTGGTAAAAATAGAATTTATCAAACAAATGATTATTTGATTTTTGTTTTTTTAAAGATGGTAAAAATACAAATTTCGGTAAATAACATGGCATAGCTATAGGTCAATTGATAAAGAGGCTTGAAAAAATTGGCTCCAGTAATAAAAAAATATTTGCTTTTCATTATTTTTTCTTTCATTCCTATACTATTAATTAATAACAAAATGTGTAGAGAATCAGCCTTTGATCTAGTGACAAAAGTACATGTCTATTATTTTAGAGGTCATGAGTTCGAAACTCATATGGAGAAATCCTTTGTTACAAAAGTTGAAAAAAAGGGTCTTGGGTGCTTGACCCCATTACTCTATTTCAAATAAAAAATAACAAAATGTGTAATCCGATGCCACTATCTTGAAGTAGTACATGCATGATATTTGTAATCCGGTCTGCCTTGGCATGAATATCAAAGGATCCTTTGCATTCCATCCAGCCCCAATCCTGATCGAACAGTCTGGATCTAAACTACTGTAACCTCAGAGGAAAAGGATTCGTCGAACTAAACCATCGCCAATTCAACTCAAACCCCGGTCTGAGATGTACATGTAAATGAGGTTAGCGAATTCGGATACTTTGTCTGAAATCCGAATCCTCCTCCGCCGCCACTCTCTCCCCGCCTCTCCATCACTGAAAGTGAAAACGATGGACTTGCCTCTTCCTGTAGTAGATGCGGGTCAGTACACTTTCAACCTGACCCTCAAGTGGGACGCGCATGTGGAGGCCTACTTCTCCCGCGCCTACGTGCAGAACATTTCTCGCGCATCTCCTCTGCTCTCACGTAATTCCTTACCTACACCAGATAAGCTAAACAACGAAAAATCTTACCCGTACCCGTCTTATTGAATACGGTATGACTCGAGTATATGAATAAAAGAGTGCCATTAACACTCCTACATAAAAGGAAAATAACATATCACAATACCAGGCTCTTCCAGTGCAGTTCAGTCATTTTGACTGAGATCGACAGAGTAATAGACATAATTCAATGAAAAACTACTAAATGAAAAAACGACTAAAGTAAAAAACAGACGACCAGATGATATTCAAAATTTATCATGCGATAAACAAATTAAAACTGGAACCAAAGATTTGGGGAACGAATTGGGTCGGGTGCACTAATGGATCGGGCCCAGCTGACCCGCAATTGGTATTATCTACTATACAATCAGACGCCAAACTTGAAGATAAACACCGGAAGTCCATTGTCCGTACAAACAATTTGTGAGAATCTACCATATCTAATTGGTAAGGGAAAAAAAGATGGTCCAACCAATTTTACTTTCAGAGAAAAATCGCAGGCCAATCCCTTGCCACCCTATCTTAAGGAGAGAAATGTCTTCAGCCAACTAATTATTCAAACAAATTAAAATCACAATCGCTGTCAAACAACAAAAGATCCTGACTTGTTCAAGCATTGCCAAAACTTGAAAAATGCACCACAATTAACAACAAGCTTGGTGAAAAGTTGCATTGACCTGAGGTAAACGGAAAAGTAAACAGATCGTATATCGATCGATTATAGCTAAATCAGACCAATATTAGTTTTTGATTGCTTGCCTTGGATAGCTTATAAATAGGAATAAATCCTTTCAGGGTATGAGCTGCATCATAACAGAAACAGGATAAAACTAATTCCAAACATGTCAACAACAAAAGCTCTTCCAGTTCTCTGCATTCTCTTCCTATTTTTCACAAGTTCTCTTGTATTGCATTGTACCGAGGCTGCTCGAACCCTGGAAGAGAGCAAGGCTGATGGTAAGTAATTAATTTATCTCTCTCATAATTAATATATAGCTGGTGCATTCAAAATTTAATTCTTTCTTTTTTTTTTTAAGCAAGCTAGTATTTAAACTTTAATTGACATGATAATTCAATGAAACTTGAACCAGTATCTTTTAATTTAATTGCACGTAATTAATTAAGTGGTATGTTGAAATTTTTACTAATAGATAACTTGAGAGAGCTATTTTCCGTATTTCTTTAATTAAAAGTTGCAAATTTACTTTGTCATCTCCTCATTTTCAGCAATCGACCGGCAAATAGGATACTATCCGGCTCCATCAAGCAATGGACATCCACACACCAGAGGCCAGCCTTACACCAGACCCTGCAGGAATTATTATAATTGTCCTCCTGAAGCAAAGCCCTAGAAGAATGATGTCTGCTTACATGAAAGAGTCAGATCAAGAAGATTAATGCAACAACGTATTTATGTACGTGTTTAAACAATATATGAGATTTATATAAATGTGCTCTGTGGAGGGGATTTCATATATTAATATTGTGAAGTGTACAATTAATTAATATATTAATATAGAATTGTGCCAAAAACTAGTGTTCACCTAATTAAATAAATCTTCTAATGTCATCTACGTGACTTGCATGCAGTAACAAGGAGAGTGGTCAAGCAGCCCCACTAAGTAATTATGATGGTTCAAATAAATAATTGTGATGGATCATAGACTCTGCTGCAGCTGACCTCTGTGAATGATTCACTACAACACACAGAATTTTGAAATAGTAGAAATTACTTAAAACTAATTCTCTATAATGGTTTGTTCCCTTGTTTCTCAATTTATGATTTAAGTGAACTACAATTCATTAAATTATTAAATCTTAACTTCTTCGCTAGATCCAAATTTATTTTAAAGTTGATGTACTGTCTGCTAATTTATTAATTATAATGAGTCATGAAATATAATTGAGGTAGAAAAAAATGCTCATTATCAGAGGCTCAGATTCCCAGACTAATTTTTGAGAAAAAATGCAGACCAATCCCTTGCCACCCTATCCTATCCCAAAGAGAGAGACCAATGACTTGAGTCAACTAATCCAACAATCTGAAATCTCGCTGTTAAGCTACAAAAACTTCCAAATAAACTTGTTGATATATTAACAAAAGGACAATTTTATTGAAACTTCACTTTGACCATATGGCAACAGTGAAAATGAAATCATTGAAGAAAATAACAACAGGACTTAACAATGCGTAGAAATTTGGTACAAACCTTATTGTTGGACTACAATTGTATTTGTATTTTGTATTAGTAGATCACTAGAGATATATAACAGATGTGCAACTACAACAAAAAAAATAATTTGACAATAATAACATAAAAAAATATATAAATTACGAAAAATTGATATTAATAAATCTGTATATTCTGTTTGATATTCGTAATCCTTAATTCTAACAAAAGGAAATTGTCAAATTCGATTCGGAAGCTGTATCTCACAAAAAGAACGAAGTTTGGCTGCTAGATCATAAATCTTAAAAATCAAAGAATCATGTCCGTTCATTTAAATTTATACAAATTAAAAAAGTGGCTAGAGAGCCAATTACAAACCATTTGGGTTAATGAAAGCAGTGATTCCAATTTTTTTGAAATGCTGTACCAAATCTTCTACTATACAGTGAAATGAAAGTTAGTAGTACAATTTTGCTTTTCTACAAATAATTTTGCTTTTCTACAATTTTGCACGTCGCACTTTCTGATTGGCCCTCTGTCGAAAAGAGAACTGTCACGGAGGAAATTGGTTTGCGTTCCTTCTTCTTTATTGTAATTCAAAGAAAATAGTGTATACCATTTCTTATATCAATTCGAAAAATCTTGAGTTAGGTCATATGGCTTTCAAATACAAAAAGGAAATTCAACGTATGAAAATGGATTTCTTATTTTATAGTTGGACTATTAAGTCATAACGCTGGGCTCTTGGAAAATAAATTAATATGGGCTTCTCTGGGTTAATATGAAAAATTTGTAAATGTTTTATGGGCCCTAATGGCCACCTATTGGGCTTCTTTTAGTGGCCCTGATTTGCTATTTGTAACATTAATCCCTACCCAAAAAAAAAAAAAAAACCTTACAAAAAGAGAGCTCATAAAATGGTTATTTATTGACGGGTATATAATTGGAGGTAGCCATCATTGTCCCCAACTTAATTTACATTTTCAGGTTAAGATTCACTCAGAAAACTCTCTTAGTTGTCTAGATCTCCTGGTAATTACAATCCAGACAACATGTTAATTTGTTTTTGAAGCTGGATGTTAGCAACTAAGTATAAAGGCAAACAGAAAAAAAAAATACGTATCATCTCATATTGTGAAGGATAATTATATTAGGTTTGAATGAGGTACTTCAAATTTAATTTTGTTCGTCTGGATCATAAATATCACTGAAATTGTACACACAAGATGAAACAGAGGGTGAGGTACTTTGTGCTATAGGCGAAAAAATTGTCTCATAAGTAAAACAAACAAGAAAAATAAAGTAAAGAAGCTATTAATATTTTGATATGCTTATTCAGCTATCACATGATCAACTCATCACTCCTGCGTCTTGTAAACAGTCTAAACAATATTTGCTTCGGAACAAATAATTGTGAAACCATAATTTGAAATTTTAATACGAAAGCAAATGATATGCAACTATATTTTTTAGTCAGTATATATAACTAGAACATTTTGAATCCCATAATTTATTCCACCAACATACCTTCCTCATGTAAAATGGTCCTAGAAACCGTTCATGCTATGGAAATAACCGAACTAACACTGATCCATGGTGAAGTGTTACAATGTATTAAACAATTTAAGTTATTTTGTACAGTAGTGGAACAATGGATATCAGACCACTCTAGAATTTATGTTCTCTAATTCATCTATCTAATCATGGTTATTATGCCTAGAAAAGAAAAGCAAAAACAACGCCTTACCAGAAAGCTGGAAATCGGAAAAAGAGAAAAAAAAAAAAAAAAACAGGGGAGATGCATACAATGACCAAAAACTGATCAAGGAAAAAAATTGACCTCGGCTTAATCATTATTAAGAGGTGAAAAATTGGAAAACAAAAGGACTGTAGAAACAATACAAAATCAATGGAAATGAGTCCTCATATCAACAAAAGTTCTCTCCACTTATTACAAATCACATAATAAATTGAATAGTAAGTTCATTTCTATTGAGGGTCTGCGAGGGGACTCCTAAATGTTCCAAACCTGTGGGTGAAAGGAAGACATGCATCATCAAAAGAGGCTGCAAAATAAATGAACAAGAACTAATTTTGGTAACAACGAATTAAGAATTAATTTAAAATTGAAATGTTCATTTGTCGAACGAGGAGTTTAATCAGTCGACAAATCCTACCAAGGCTTATAATTACCAAATAACAAGTTCAGTGATAAAAAATTAAAAATTTAAATAATAAGAGTAACATTCTGACCTGATTTGATTTATGGTAGATGTCCAAATTCAAGGTCAGGGCAGCCGCAACCTTCGACACGCACATAACACGAAGGTCCAGATGGAATCAACCCAACTGGCAGAGCACGAATCAAATCACAGTATTTGATTTCAAACCTTGTAAGTGATGAAATGTTTTGCCGGCCGTTATGTGGCTTTTCATGAGAGGAATCACTGAAGAGCTCACTAAATTCCACCAAGTGTAGTCTATCCATCGTTAGTGATTTTAGGGCTTGACAATATTGGATTCTAAGTGAAGCCAACATATCCAGACCACCTAGTCCGGTAATCAACTCCAGGTCGTCACAATTAGAAATCTGCAATTCTTCAAGCTGGGAGGATAGCTGCTCCAGCTGCAGAACTTGGATACTATGACAAGCAACCATGGTGAGGTGTTTGAGAGTGTGAAGATTGCCGAATGGAAGAGATTCAATAGAATGACAAAATTCTAACCGGACTTCTTGAATTGAATGCAAGGACAATGGATCTCTCATCCATGGTGGTATTGTGGCAGGCTGATAATTTCTTATTCGAAGTTCCTTGAGGTTAGGATGTGGTTGGAGGTATTCTAACAAGGAAAAATCTACATCATCTACATCATCAAACACGTCTTCACAATCTTCTAGGCTGAGTTTTAATCCCAGATCTGGTTTCCTAACTGAATGTAAATCGTAATCTGGATCATGATCCCAGCATAAATTCAATGATTCAAGTTTGCACTTAGTTCTCAGGTTAGCACGCTGGACATCACCTAAATTACTCTCCTCTAATCCTTCAATAGAGAGTCTTCCTTCAAGGGCCTTCATATCCTTTAACCAACCTATATTTCTAACTCTCAACCCTACTGTCATTTTCTTGATTGCTGGAAAATTCACAAGACCATGAGGGGCATAACCTAGTAAATCCTTGACTGTAATACCATGACACGAGAAGTTAAGCTCCTCTAAACTACTCAGACAGCCTATTTTATTAGGCAGTGCTAGAGTCTGTTGAGAATAATTGTTAACTTTTGAAGGTTATGGATATTACTGAGATCTAAAGGAACTTCCTCTAAATGATAACACTCAATAACTAATCTCAGCAAGTTACTGAGTGAACAAAGTGATTTCGGTAGCTTCCTAATGTGGTAGGATTGAATATTTAGATACTGTAAGTTGGCAAGATCACCAATACTTTCAGGTAGATATTCAAAGAATCACAATAAAGAATTCAAGTCTGCAGGCGGTAAAGGAGGCCAATGGATAATGGCAACATTTTAAGACGTGAAGAAGTAATATCAAGATTGGTAAGATGTTTCAACTCGGAAATGAAGTATGGAATCTTATTGAAATTCCCTTCCAATTTCAATACCCTGAGGGATTCAAATTTAGTGAGGTTAGACAACCTATTGTATGTGCACCCCAAAGATCCATTACTAACACTCAAATCCATAGAAAGAGTTCTTAAACCCTTCACATTTTGTTGGAGAATTTGATTTGTGTATCCCGTGAAACCTCTTTCATATCTTTCATGTCGATGAAACACTCTTTGCAGAAAATTTTCCTCTTCAAAATCACGTGGCCAATTGATCTCCACATATAAATGGTAAGCTTCTGGTGGAACTTTTACCCCATTAATTGGCTGATTGATCACCACCGAATAATGTTCATTCTCAGAATTAAGTCGAGCAAGGTCATGGATTATATCGTGCAACTTACAGTATTCATGTTTCAAACCATCTGAAATATCATCAAGAAAGGACCTCTGTTTTAACTCCTCATAATATTCAACACCAATTTCTGTGATTTTTCTTTTGCCCCTAGACTCTATGTATCCATGAGAGATCCATAAATCTATCAAATTCATCTTTTTAACATATAATCTTTTGGGTACATTGAGCACAATAAAAACACGGCTTGGTTGGGAGGTAGATGAGCATAGCTGATCTGAAGGGCTGGGAATATATCATTCGATGGATTTGATTCCCAAAGATCACTTTCCAGAATCTCTCTCCAACACTCTTCATATGTTTCATGCCTAAGGAGGCTTGCAATCGACTTCACGGCCAATGGTAATCCACCACACTTTCTCATAATATCCCTTCCCATATCTACCAACTGTGTTGGCACAGTGTCACTTGTACCACTAAATGCATAATGCTGAAACAACTGCCAGCACGAATCTTCAGGCAAGTTAGTTGGGCTAAAACATGTTGTTGTTTGCATGACCTCTGCAACCTTTTTATTTCTTGTTGTCACGAGAATTCTGACCATTTTTGCTTCTTTAAAAGGAACCCGAAACAATTCCCAAAGAGTTTGATTCTCGTTCCACACATCATCTAAAACAAGCAATAATGTTTTTTCCTTCACAATTTTTGCAAGCTCTTCTTGTAATGGGCTCAACTCACTCACACCATAGTTGATTTTGGAGATAGATTCAATGGTTGCTTTGATGAGTCTCCTGACATCAAATTCTTCAGAGACACATACCCACCCAAATAAATTAAAGATATAGCCATTGCTCAAATCATTGTAGATGAGTTGGGCAATGGTGGTTTTTCCGCTGCCACCTACGCCAACAATTGAAATGACCAAAAAATACTTTTCTTTTTCAGATAGTAACAAATCGATGACCTCCTTTATTTCAGCATCTCTGCCAAAAATGCTCGCCTCATCCACTATGTGACCCGTTGGGGGTCGTAAATTTTTTTTATTCAGACGCCTCACCCCGTTACTCTCCCTTAATTGGAGAGCATCACGATCCTTTGCTATTTCATCAAATCGGCTTCTTATTTTGATAAGCTGATCTACCATATCATCAGGAATTGGAACAGTATACTCAATGGACTGTCAAAAAGAAATGGATCAGTATGACAAATTAAAATTTTTTTAACTAAAAATGATAATTGAGAGTTGAAGTGGCCAGTCTGATGTTAGATTTGGAAGGCTGGTAATTAAAACATGCTACCACTCCAGTGGATGCCAATTCAGATAAAAGAAAACAAAATGAAAATTTAAGCATTCCCCATTGGTTTTCAATACCATTGCTTTCATGCCGCATTCATACCCCATATATTTATCTCCGTTTTGGAAGTCCAAATAGACGACCGAACCACTCAACATGATATCCACATTAAAATATTTTTGGAGACCAAATTTTATATATTTTGGAAACTTTTTACTATTTTTTAAGATAGGTACAAAATTACTATTTTTCAGAAAATTTTGGACCATCTAAAAACAGTGATTTTGTAACTATCTTAGAAATAAGAAAATAGTAAAAAAAATTCAAAAATATAAAATTTGGTCCAAGGACCATTTAATGTGGATATCATGTTGAGTGGTCGTCTGTTTGGACATTGAAATCAGAGATAATGATGGGGGGTATGATTGGGACATTTGAGCCCTCCTCATATTCAAGGTACGAACCTCCATCTTCTTTCCCTTGTGAGAACTGAAATCCTGAGAAGCCTTTCTTGCCTCTACTTGGACACGTGTGACCTCATATCGGTACTCGCTGAGCACATCCTCAGCATCATAAGCAACCTTCCTAAGCTCCTTGAGCCAGAACTTGACGGAGCGGTCTATGATCTCCCTCTCCTCAGCATCGAACAGCATGGCCTTGATCCACTTCAGAGTTCGCATCAACCTCTCCAAATCCTCCTCAGCACCACGAGCACGTCCTTTTTTTGAGTTTTTAGAATTTGATGAAGAGGAAGGAGCCTGCGCAGATGCTGTAATTGAGGGGAGTAATTTGGTGGCTAGCGAGAGCACAGAGGTTATCAAATTGGCTGTCATTTTGCTCTGTGATTTCTGTGGAGAGGGAGCTAGGATAACTTAGATCTGAGTTGTGAAAATGAGAATCGAGTAAAGAGCAGCTTGTAGAGTCTGCAGATCTGAGGGATAAGTTATAGTCAACATTATGATCGATATTATACTAGAAACAATAATTTAAGAAAAACAAGATTAATAATATTGTTTATATTATAATATTCTTCAGATTTGAATAGGTAAGCTCTTGGAAGTTGCGTGTACTTGACAGTCCAGTAGTCAAATAAGTTTATTTCACTTATAGGTTCACAATTTTCTTAATATTGCTTCTAACTTACGTTATTGTTGGTGTTTTGTTTTGGGAAGTTGTATATGTTTCAGTTAAATAATTTCAAATAATGAGGGTGCGCTTATGTTCTTAATTTTTTTTAAATATGTAAAACAAAAAATGGTGAGATCCCTACAATTGTTCCTTTTCTTTTTTTATTTTTACACTAAATGGTGAGTTTCCTACAAGTGTTTTTTTCTCTTAATAATTGATTTTTGACATTTGCAAAACCAAAGAAAAATACACAAGTATCACTTCGGTTCAACAACAATCGGAAATGGGCCTGAAATTTTGCTTTGCAACTTGTTTGCATTCGGTGATTCCGTGCAATTTATGGCTGAAACATGATTGCTTTTTCCTTTTTTTTTATCAGATTATTCAATGATAACACCTTTGCAGAATTATTTATAAATGCATCATGTGTCTAAATTTATGATTCATTTTTTACAGTAAAAAATAAAATAAAAAACTAGCAGCACGAGATTCTTGACAGGTAGTGCATGCATATACATATTGAGCTATATTTGTATAATTGATGATTTTTGTATAATTACAGTAGAAAATAAACATGCGTCCTTTTTTTTAAAGGTGAGTGGTTTTAATACCTACTAACAATTTGATTGACAAAAAACGTATTTACAACGAGTCAAGGGACTCTAATTCCTAAATCTACTCATTTATTCTCACGAAATTTCCAAAATTAATCGAAATTACTCTAATCACCCTTAATCACCATCTAAATTTCTAGATCTACTATTCTAATTCTACTTATATACACTCATAATCACTCTAATACCTTAATTCTTCATCTCGCTCCACAACCGGATCCGCTATTTCGACCGCCACCACGCTTCGATGACCGGATTTACTCACCGTCGTGCTCCGATCGAGATGAGGACTCTACACTCCAAGCTCCGACAATACCGCAGTATCGATTCTGATTGGGTCCGCTCGACTCCGCTCCCTCACTCTCCCTCATTCTCCTCTCCCTTCAAGGAGATAGAGACGAGGGAGAGAAGAGGATACCGTTGTTCGAAGATGATATCGTTGGACGAAATGAGAGAAGGGGGAGGAGAGGCGGCTATGGTTTCACTGGGTCGCTCTGTTTCCTCTAGGCGAGAAGAGAAAAATAGCGCCCCCATAAACATGCATCCTGGACATATTTTTATCTTTTAATTCATGTTTTAAAATCAAATGTTTATTTTACTTAATGAAAATTATACTTGACAGCTGCTGTTATGGTTAAAAAAAATATGCTTCTTAGTGCATATGTAAATAGGATCAAGAATTTTAGAAGAACTGAGTTTACAAATGGTATATGTTTTGTTTGCCATTTATGTACAGTTCACAAAAGAGTGCTAGCCAAAATTACCGAGTTCACAAAAGAGTCATCGTTCATGAGCTCCAAATTGAGCTCAAGACCTGACTTCGATAAGGTAGCTGTCATGTTGCATGCATTGCTAGCTACTTTCAGTTTTTCCTTAATTCACTAAGAAGTGTTAGGGTTTTGAGCAACACAAAGACACAATATTGGAGGCATATGCCAATTTTCTGATTTCTCTCATATCAACAGTAAGTTACACAAATAAGTTTATTTGACGAAACTTTTATTAATAGAAAAAAATATCGACAATGGAGAAGGAAATCGGGGAAATTCGACATATAAGAAAAAATGTGATTGTCGGTAACGTCCAGAGGACGTTATAGATCAAAATGTTCAGATTAGCGAAATCACATTAACCACTAATTAGAATTTATGCTGGCATTTTGGTCTACCACGTCCAGACATTTTGAAAAAAAAAATTCTGGATGTTGGTTTGTACAATGTCGTTTACTTGTGAAATTGGAGCTATGGGTGTTATTGATCAGTCTGATTGTCTCATCATCCGTAGGCCAAATACAAGCTGGGGCAAAAAAATAGATTATCTCGTCAATTCACAAGTAATGCTGATTAATTCCCTGAAAGCTGATTATTTCACAACGTCCAGACATTGATTGTCTCGTCAATTCCCCTAAAGTTGATTAATTCACATCTTTTAAGTTCTCTGTAGGTTGTATTTGGTCTACAGGTTAATGATAATCTATTCTTTGACTTGTTAGGAGTGCATGAATAACACCACATAGCTCCAATTTCACAAGGACGTTGTACAAACCAATGTCTAGAAATTTTTTTTTTTTTTCAAAATGTCTGGATGTGGTAGACCAAAACGGCCAGCATAAACCATTCATTAGTGGTTAATGTGATTTCTCTAATCTGGACGTTTTGATCTATAATGTCCTCTGGACGTTATAGACAATCACGTTTTTCTTATATCTCGAATTTTCCCAAATTCCTTCTCCATTGTCGAAATTTTTTTATTTATTTTCCTATTAATAAAAATTTCGGATTTATTTGATTTACACAAATTACATAGAGGTCCAAATAAAACCCTCAAATTACAAGCACATTAGCATGTCAACTGAGTATGCCATAAAGACAATGAACACCAAACATCCGTCACCGAAACTCTACTTCCTGATTAGTCTACAAATTTACGTCCACCCAAAATAAATCTACCCAAAATAAATCTCCACAAAATAAGTTTACAAAGATAAGTCTTTCAAATTTTTTTTGGTTCAAATTAAATCTCCTCCCATTAAAAAAATAGGTTCCACCACATCATTTACGATCGATTTGTTTCCATTAATCTCCTCCTTAATTAAAAAAGATTATGTTCCACATCAGGACAAAAGGGTGGATATCCATCGCTGTGGCTTGTGTGATTGGCATTCATTGGTCATATAGAAACTACAACTTGAATTTATATCTTAAAAATCGAAATTTGAATACAAAATGGCTCCTTACCTACTCCTAGGAAAAAAAGATGGGGGTAGTTGAACTTACCGTATTGTTTTATATATTGAACTGCAATAGACTGTCAATACGATCTTATCTTGATCATCCTCTCCCCAGACTAAAGGACAAAAAACAAATATGAATTCACAACTAAATAAGAAATTAATGCTTTAACAAGTATTAATATTAATTAAAAGCATGAATTCTCTTCTAGTTAGGAATAAGAAATTACATAAAGGGCGATTGGAAAATTCCAGCCTTTTAATTCAAAGTGATTTTTTCAAGTATATATAATAAAAAAAGGATACTGTTATTATGTGTTCGCTTTTTTTTTTGATCTCAGAAAAAGTCAAAGGAACTCCAACCAGTATGTATACCTTATCTTTAATGGATATTCAGGACAGTACAGTGCCAAACTTGATATGTTGACCTGTCAATGCATGGAACCCAAACGGAATAATGGACCTACCTCAAGGAGCTCTCTTATTTGTTGTCTCACCTGGTTCAGTTTATTGTCTTTATAAATTGATCTTACCACACACAAAAAAATGACATGTTTCACTTGGAAAATATAATTAGAAAACAATCTATACATGAATTTTAGCAAGTAATAGACTTCTTTATTTATCCGAAAAGACCTTCTGAGACTTGGCTTATTTTCGTCGTGATGTCTGCCATTGGTAGTGGTCTCTTCTCTGGACTATATCGCGTGAGCTACTCTCTCCACTTCTTGGGAACAAATGACAATCTTATTCACAAGGCCCATGGATTAAGCCCAAATGAACGATTTGGACTTCGCTAATTTTGTGTTCCTGTACTTGGTACTGTATAATTTGATTTACTCCATTGAAATTAAAGATCATCTTAATATGTTTTATTCCTTGAAGAGGCTCTTCTTAATATTGCCTAATACAACGTACATGTAGTATGTGTCCTCTAACGAATTTTCAAACGAATTATATTCTCACCAACATGCGCTATGCCAAATGGTCCTAGAAACGGTTCATGCTATGGATATAGTCGAACTAACACTGACCCATCTTGAACTGTGATATCAAACCAGTCTAGAATTAGCATTTTATAGCTCATGATCTATCTAATCGTGCTTTCTATGCCTAGAAAAATGATTAAAAAGTCCTGACCTGATAGCCGGCATGAATAGGCCATATCCTTACACTAAATCAAGACGACTTGAATAGGCCTACATATTTTTCTACTATAGTGTGGTAGTATTTTATCTAACAGCCGGCATGTACCATTCCTAATGGTACATATTTTATCTAACATATTTTTGTACCGTGTCAACACTCATCGTGTATGACAAGGTCGATACATTGTACACGGTTGCGGAGCAGTATTTATATAGTACTAACATACACAGTTCCTACAAGAAAGCCGTGTCTGATCTAAACAAAAAGGCACTAAACCAGGTGTTTTATACACAGTCATAATAACCGTGTATAATAACTAGGATTATGTACACGATCTTCACAAAAGATCCATGTATGCATTTTGGAAAACATACACGACTGGTTAATACATGCAAACCGGTCTGAGTTATTCATTCTACATGGTTTGTTGTCAATAACTTTGTACGATTTCCATTTTTTTATATGATTTACAATTGGCTAGCATCCATATATTTGCTAGTCATTAAACATACAATATTAAACATCCGTAATTCAAGAAATATTGAAATTTACAACAAACAGTAAATAAAATTCAATATTTAACATTCAACACAGAAAACAGTACAGTCAACATACATATACATCCATATTAAGGCTGAATAAGAAAAATATTCAACAAATAAGTCTGATTAAGTCGTATATGTATAATAATATTGAATGACTTTAAGTAACGACCAACAAAACAAATAGAGGAACTCTAAATTATATACATTGAAAGTTTGAAACTAGAATACCTGTAAAGTCTTCAACCCCACACACATGTAATTGTAACGTATATCAGTCGTGAATACAATCTTCCAATCCATCTCCCTATAACTCAAACAATTAAGTTTAAGATTATTCGTTTTTTCTGGATAAATACCATCAATGTTGATTAAACGGTACGTAGGTACAAAAATTTCTCTAATGCCAAGCATAAATTTTATATCAAACGGTAGGTACTAAAAAAATACCAGAGTTCATAATATTTATCTAATTATAATGGTGAATGTCATGAATTATTTCATAATATATTATACAATATGGTATATATGTACAATTCAGATATGAAACATTAAAATTTAAAATCATATTCGTATTTTTATCCGCACGGATATTCAGACATCGGATTTCTATATCTTATTTTCAAATACGGATATGATATTATCCGCTCGTTTTCACCCATACATGCGATGCAGGGATTTATTCGATTCATGAAAAGATTAGGACCAAAAACAAATACAAGAGTTTGTGTTGAACTGTTGATTGAGGAAAACAAAATAGTTAGTTTATGAGCTCCATCTCATGTCTCAAATATTCCAAATTTTACGGATGTACTTGTTTGATGAAAAGGTCTGAATCAAATACAATAATTTGCGGTTGATTGAAATTAGGAAGAAAAAAAAAAGATTTAAGGAAGCTCAATTCAATCAAAAGTGTCAAACGTCCCATCCTTATTTCATATAGGTAGATATTTTTTATAATAATTAAGTTGACACTTTCATGGGTAAATTAATTAGGTATATTCAAAGTTTATATGGGTACACTAGGAATTTTCCTTAAAAAAATAATCTCCTCCCTATGCTTAATTATTGGCATAACCCAAAAAAATTCTTAGCGTCACATCACACATCTTATAATTTTCCAGCCTTTACAAACTGATCGAATTCAAGTGGAAATTTTGCTTTGTTTTCTATTGTTTTAGAAACACAATCTCAAAAAAGGTGCTAAACGAATGAAATAATAATTTCATGACACATGTCAGTTTGTCCATATAACGGTGTTTATTCAAAATAAGTTGTTGACATGAGGAGAGGTAGAGGCAGAGGGAGACGAATACCAAATACGTCCTAGGGAGAGGCAGATCTAGGATTTCACTCCCCCTAAGGTTTCACGGGGCTTCAGTCGCTGAGAGAAAGAGAGAGAGAGAAACGATGAGGATTAAGTCAGAAGGAAAGACATCAGTCTGTCAGGAGTAAGAAAAGTAGCGACAAAGTCGCAGGAGAGAAAGGGAGCCATAGAGGAGAAGAAATTAAAAGGAGAAAGAGCTCTGTTTAAAATTTTAACGGGAAGCGCTGTTAGACTTCATCTAGAGCCTGATGTTGGCACAAATGTTCATGCATATCCAACGTCTCCTGTATTGAAGTGCACTAGAGAGTGTACTATGCATAGTACCGTAGCCTCACTCTATATATAATTCAAGAAATATTAATTCAACATTCAACATAAACAACATACATGAGAAAATATTCAATATTAATCTTAATGACTTCGATCCGGTGAATTAGCACGAAATTCAGTCTCTAAATTCTAACGGTTCAAAACACAACCAACAAAACAAATTTGTTTTGCTTATATCGGTACTTTTGTATTAACTGATATCAGAAGAACATTAAATAATTATATCGGTTAGGATAATAATACCGCTATAATAAGATGGATACCTTAATATTTTGGAATCCAACTTTCATTTAAGAATTTAAGCTACATTTACATAATTCAACATGCATTCTAGGATTCAGACTGCATTTAGAGATTCAACCTGCATTTTGCATAACTCTAACTTAATGTTAGGATTTAGTGCGCACTTTTAGAAATCTTTTAAATCGGTGTCTAAATTACTAACAACCGATACATCAGTATTGCAGCCAATAGAAACGGACTTCTAAGTTTAAATCTTACACTAGTTCCAAATATATATTTGATGTAATATTTTTTTTTTCCACTTTTAAATTAAGGTCCTTGAGTTATAAATTTTCTCTTAACGGCGAAGATCAGTGAACTAAATGATCAACCCCATACTCACTAGTTGAATATTAATCCTGAAAGAGGAACAGCGAAATTAATGTAATTTAGCGTAATTTAACATAATTTCGAGTAATTTAGCGTATTTTAGTATAAATTTGCTAATTATATATCGAAAGAAGTAATCTAACAAATATTAAAAAAAAATCGAATTTTTAATGTTAGATTTCAGCATCTTTCTCTTCATAGTCTCTAAAAAAATAAAAATAAAAATAAAAAATTGGGAATCGGCCATTAAATGGCTGGTTTTGAATTAAAATAGGGTTGGGACATTTTTAACAAAACCCATCTGAGCTGGGTATATTTATTAATCTGTACTTAATTTTTGGATATTAATAAAAATGTCGGCATATACTTCATGCATGGTATGTTAGAACATAACATTCATTAACATATATACCGTACCATACGATGGCATAGCAGAAAAAAAATATATTTATATATAGCAGAAAATAACATAATTAATGCCCAACGTTATATATATATATATATATATATATATATATAGAAGAAATAACATAACATTACACAACATAATATAGTTAATATTCAATAAAAACCATACATCACATAACTTGAATGAAACTTATTCATACTTATAACAATACAGCCATGCATAGGCAGAACCACGGTAGGTATCAAACCGGTACAGTAAGAGCACGGAGAACAACTGTCTCGATTGTAAGGCCTGGACCAAACCCTAAGACCACCCCAAATTCTGCTCCTTCGCCAGTGGTGGCCTTTCCATCTTTCCTTGATCTCTTCCTCATCTCATCCATGACAAAAATCACAGCACTACTTGCCATGTTGCCAAACTCCGCTAACACATGCCTTGATGGAAGCAACTTCTCCTTCTCTAGCTTGAGCTCCGTCTCTATGCCGTCTACAATCTTCGTTGTACCCGGGTGCACAATCCAAAACAGAGAATTCCAGTCTGAGATCCCCAGAGGTTCAAACGTAGTGGATACATGCTTTCTAATGTTATTGGTGATATGCATTGCTAAAGTACGAGACAACTTCAATTCAAATCGCCCCTCATCCACACAGCCACCAAGAACATCCTCTGTCCCGGGGATGATGGATTGGCCTGTTGATAGAATCTCATAGAGAGGTCGCTCAATAAACATGTCCGGGTTGGAACCAACAATGACAGCTCCAGCACCATTACCGAACAAAGCATGGGCAAAAAGGGTATTCATGGAGCATTCAGATGGGCTGCGAATGAAGCCGACAGTGCTCTCTGAGCAGATAGCGAGGACGCGAGCACCGGGGTTGTTCTCAGCTAGGTCTTTCGCTAGGCGAAGCACAGTACCACCTGCATAGCAGCCAATGGGGTAAAGCATGTAGCGGTTTACCGTGGGTTCAAGTCCCAAAAGTTTGTATAGTTGGTAGTCCGGACCAGGCATGTGAACACCGGTGGTAGTATGGAAAATGAGGTGGGTAATCCTAGACCTTGGTTGGCCCCACTCGTGAAATGCCTGTTCGGCTGCTTCCTTGCCTAGTTTCATCACCCCGGGAACAAGCAAAGCATTCCGGTATAACGACTGCTCCTTCTGAGTTACTATGCTCGGGTGATCGTTGAGCTCCTCATCTGTTACATAAAAGTAGCGCTTTTGAATCTTGTTCTCGGTACCTGCGATTCAGAAAGTTTCTTTAGTAATTTGTGAAATTTATGAGAACCAACTTTTGGTCCGGTGGCAAAGGCAATGCCTTCCATGTGGTAGGTCGCACGTTCGAAACCCAAATGGCGGAGTCTCTTGTGGATATTAAATAGTTGGATGGCTTGACCTCCAACTTTTACTAAAAAAAATATGTGGAATTTATTCTAAATACAAAAAATATTGATGGATCAGTTGGAAGATTAAAGCAAAGGAATAAGACAAGGGATCGATTACATAATGTAGTGAACTTTTGCTTGAGTTCGGTAAGGTGGTCGCTCTTGGTAATCTGAAAGTAGTAGTCAGGAAAATCTGACTGGTAGATGAAGTTGGGTGGCACAGCTGTGCCAATTGCAAGAACCGTAGCCTTGCCTCCAACAGTCTTCTTATTGTTTTGTGCCATTTCTATTCCTTTCGATGTGGTCTTGCCAAAGTAACACTATTTATAGAGTGCATGCATTCGAGGGATGATTGAAGACATGTACTGGAACTGGTCCCAAGTTCCAATTTAGTCGTCGGATTCAAATTACAAGAATGAGGTGAACTTTGCAAGAATGTCTAAAAATTTTATTAATTCAATTATTCGATATGAATAATTGAATTAATAAGAACGGTATGAGAATACTAATAAGAAAGGTACTTGTCATCATAATAGATAAATATAAAATATATAACATATAATGTTTTTTAACAATTTATTTAAATAATAATATTTACAATTGTGTAGGAGATTGATTGTATACAATATTCATTTCTATAGTAATATTTTATTAGCAATTTATTTTATATTTAAAAAGTATATAATTCTAATTCACCACCTTCGGATCCATTGTTTCAGAAGCAAGAAAAAGTTATTCAAGATTTACGTACGTACGAAAAACTAGTGAAGAAAACAAGAAAATGTTTCCATTTCCAGTAGCATCTAAAAGTACTGGCTTCCATAACAAAATAAATGTCCCAATATAAAAATCAAGCGAAGAAAAAATGAGCAAAGATAAAACGCACATGGGTGTATTGTTATACGAACGTACGTATACCAACAAATTGAATAGCTAGTGTACAAACCAAGCGAAGAAAAAATTGTTGGGAATCATAAAGGTCAAACAATTACGCTTTATCTAGAGATCAAACAATTACATCTCATTTCACTACAGCAAAAAGGGGTATCAGCGACCGGGTTTCCGGTCGCTGAAAGTATATTTCGTCGCTGAAAGTTATTTTTGGTCGCTGAAATCCCGGTCGCTGTAAGCGTTGTCGCTGATACTCTTCTGATGACGTCACCGGTCGCTGATAACTTTTTTGCGACCAAATTTTTTTGGTCGCTGTATTTTTTTCCTGACGTCAGCAAAATCTTTCTGCGACCAAATCTTACGGTCGCTGATACTAAAAAATGGCCGCTGATAGTCGAAACAATCGCAGCTACTTAGATTATCAGAGACAAATAATTACGGTCGCTGATACTTAAATTTGGTCGCTGATACTCTTCTGTCAAGTTTTTATATTTTATTATATTATTTAAATTTGCACCATTTAATATTTGGTACGACACGTACCAATATACAACATAAACATAGATATCGTAATATCAAGTAATACAAATAAACATAAACATACAACAAAGTTCATCAAACATAATAATCGTAATGTCAAGTAATGCAAACATAAATGTCGAAATGTCAAGTACCATAAACATCTATCAAGGACCGTACCATAAGCAACCTAAGTAGTACAATAAACATCTAAACCTAACTAGTACCATCACCACCAACATCCGACCCCCTGCCCCTCGTCATCATCCTCGTCATCTTGTGGAGCGGGCCTTGAGGCATGCTGCGAGCCCGAACCTCCCTGTGAGATTGTTAAAACAATAGTTTAGATAATTAGAATTTAAGATTCAGGGTTCACAATTGAAGTTGGACTGAATTATCGAATTTCGTACCTGAGAAGCTTTGAAAAGGTCGGTGATCCTGGACATAAACTGATCCTCCATCCTATGAAGTAACCGATCATCCCTAGCAGATAACCGATCCTCCATCCTATCAAGTACCCGAGTAGATATCATATCGATATGCTCTTCTGTGAGCTGCGGAGCCGGCGGCATAGAAGAATATGACTGTGAAGAATGCGACTGACTGCTCGACCCACTGGAGCGAAACATGCGTCTCGTCTTGCCTGAAACATTAAAAATAAGATAATTAGTATTATCTTACACAACTAAAAATAATAATTTAAAATTAAAGTGACTTTTTATTTTACCTAAAGCACCGAGACCATAGTTATCGCCGTGGGCATTCTGATCAGATATCCCCGTAGAGTACCAGACGTCGCCGTCGTATGCGGGCCACGTGTTTCTATCCTCTCCATACTTCTGCACCATAGCACTCTCATATTTTTCCTGCAAATTTTGTAAAATATAACAAAAATGTTATACAACAGGAACCATGATATTTTTTAAAACGATTCGAAAGTATTATTACCTGTGCTTCTTTCGCCTTGCCGGTAATATATTCTCCCGTCTTCTTCTTCGTATGTGTAGGCTGGAACAGCTCATCGGACCATCTAGGTTCGCGCCCTTTTTCTTGCTCCTGTTAAGAATTTGAAAGACAATTTCATTTAAAAAAAAAATTATTAAAGTTAGTTTGATTAGATTCAATTGGAATGAAAATAGATTAATTTAATGAAGATAATCTTACGAAGCGTTGTTTGTGAACAAGCATGTTCACAGAACCCGTTGTGGCCCCTGACCCTTCAGCATTGGCCCTATTTAAAGCATTCCGCTGGCTCCGACGGGCAAAAGCATCACTACACCAATGATCGACGAGTCCGGGCCAGAACTCCGGCTTGATCCAGGAGTCATGTGGTCGAGGAGCAGCCCCACGCTCCTTCCACTCGAGCAATTCTTCTCCATAGGACTTGGTTGCTGCCTCCCTGGCCTTGTTAAGCATATCCTGTAGGCGTTTGTCAGCTATTTTGCGGAATACATCCCATGCAATACTGTCTGGTACCTCCGGTGGAAACTGGTAGTGCTTCTGCAATGCATAACTCAGTTTGTTAGCTTAAAAAAAGGAAACAAGTAATTTCAGAAAATTTTACTTACCAAAAAGTCTGCCTGGATAACTCCCTTGTTATCATCAGGGAAATCCGTGTATTTGGTGTACGGTCCAGGATATGCTGTGCGTACTAGCTGCGATATAATTTTTGCGACTTGCTTCGTCAGCTCTGGGTGCCCTGCATCAAAAGTCCTGCATTGATATTGATTATTACAATCACTGCAATTAATGTATAATTACAACTTACACAAAAAAAGAATATTACCTGTGACCCCCTAACCGAAGCACTGGTCGCACACTCGGATCTGGAGGTGGCGAAATATATGCATTTGCACCGCGAACATTCCTCTAACTCGACTCCTCCTCGTCGCCCGCCGGTGCCTTTCCTTTGTCCTTTCTTCTCGGTGCCATATCAAATATCTTAACAAAGTAATCAACAAAAATATCTTAAGAATCCAGCCACCACAAGTGGACTTGTTAAGTGAGTTTTCACTTGCCAATGCATGTAACTCCAACAGCACCTATATATTACCCCAGGAACCTTACTTGAGAAGGTTGAAAAGGTAGGTACAGTTTGTGTTTTGCAATAGAATATTCCTTGCACAATGTTTTGCACAATGTTTTGCCCCACGTAACTCCAACAGCACCTATTACCCCATGTAACTCCAACAGCACCTATAACGAAAACTGATGTAATTGCACAATGTTTTGCAATAGAATATTCCTTTGTAATTGCACAATGTTCATGCTCTTTCTTTTCCCCAGGATTGAGTTTCAGATTTTTGGATCAAAATATCAAAATATGTTATGCTATGCCTCTTATCAATACCTTGCCTTTGCTATCTGACTGGTATGGCATCAGATGAAATTATACCTTGCCTTTGCTATCTAACCATTTAATAACTATTACTCAATGCCACACAAATGATTTTATTAAAGTACTACTATTTCATCTTGTAACCCTAAGCTGAAATTGAAATGACATTCCCATAACCAAGTTGAAATTGAAATTATTCCCATAACCAAGTTGAAATTGAAATTGTTCAAGATCAGATCAGATCATCTCTACAACTATTCCACAACTATTCCCATAACCAAGTTGAAATTGAAATGACATTCGCAACCAATGCCTTCCGGGAAAATCAACAACCCGGCAAGGACATAAGCAAATCACAACAACCAATTCATAACAAGTTTTGATTTAGATAATAACCTGAGAAAGCTTGAACACGCAAGGAAGAACTCGGAACAGTGGCCGGTTTCAAGGATGCACCGAATTTTCGCAAAATCATTAACCGTGCCTCGCCTCACAAATCAGCACCGAATTTTCGCAAAATCGGAACGGTCTGGCACAGCCGGCGGTCGGGCACACGTGGCGGTCGCTGATTTTTCCGTTTCTGCCGAGAGCGAGAGACAGAGAGAAGAGGGAAGAGGGCGGGTCAGAGAACAGAGAAGAGGGATTAGGGTTAGGCTAGGGGTGGCGACTAGCGGTGGCGACGAGCGGTGGCGACTTGCCGAGAGCGAGAGAGAGAGAAAATGGAGGGTAGGCTAGGGTTGGCGCGATTGATCGCCTGAAAAAATGCCGGGCGCGCCTTAAATTTTTTCGGAAAAATTACTTTCTGCGACCGGCGAAAACACCGGTCGCTGATGACGGTCGCAGAAAATCTTGGTCGCCGGAGATGGTATTTTTTTATTTTTTTTTACGGAAAAATGAGTTTCAGCGGCCGGCGAAGTCCCCGGTCGCAGATGCCGGTCGCTGAAACAACATTCTGTTGTAGTGTTTAGGGGTCAAACACTTATATTCCGGGGAAGGAGAAACAGTTCCCCACCTTAACCTAAGTACCGTCCTATGTCAAAGAGACTTAAAACATAAATTAGAAGTGCGGAACATAATATCTGATTCTGTGTCATTTCTCATGGAATATCCAAAGCCTTCGTATAGGCAACAACCGTCACCTGAGTACGAGACAAGTCTTCAATGGCAAGAAGCCATTCTCGCCTTTTCGTCAGATGATCGTGGATCAAGTCTTTCAAAATAGCAAGATATGGTCCTTGAGGAATCTTCTCCAAATTTTCTAATGGATTTCTCTTCTCTATTCTTTGATGATGGAAAAAAAAGAGAAGGCATACAGAGCTGTATTTTTCTAAAGAGAAAAACGTATATTCAGTTTCTGTATTTTTTTTATGTTATCTTGTGTCTTGGGGACCAATCCTTATATATAGTAACCTATCTGGTTATCTGCCAACTTGAAAAAGGTATTTTGTGCAATTGCATCAATAACCGTGCACTCACATCAAAATCCGTGCAGCCGCATTAATATCCATGTGGCCCACACAATCTTCTTAAATAGCAATTTTCTGAATTGCAAATCTCAGAATCAGTCCATCAATGATTTGATCTTCGCCTAAATTATTATACACATTTATGGATCACATCTTAATGAATATATTGATTGTCTATTACCTTATTTGATCAGTTTAATTGATAACCATATATGACAGTAAACAATCCATAATTAGATTACATATATGCTTAATATTGGCATTAAATCCAACGTGGTTGGCAATAAATCCAACAATCTCCCACTTGAACAATATGTTATGACTTTTTAATTATGCATTGTGTTCCTTATGTGCGCACATTTCTTTATTGTCTTCCTTATATATTCTCAAACCAATTCGGTCCATCAACTATATCATCAAAAGACTAGAGCAGCACTGGTCACATTTATTCGCAACTAAACACTCAATAATCATATCACTAATACAGCTGAATGACATGAATCATGACGTGAATGTGTAGCATAGAAACTAATATAGCTGAATGACATGAATCATGATGTGGATGTGTAGCATAGAAATTACATGTAATTGTGATCTTCACGTGCCTATTTTTAACTTAGTTTCCTACTTAAATCTTGAAATTGAATTTCATAAATTAACTGAATTAGAGGTCAAACATAAACGAGAAGCAGAATGTCAAAACTTCATAATATATATAACACTTATTACATGTCACAAGTTACATACCCAAAATTACAATGAAAAATAGAACATTAAATTACAAATAATAGATTCTCACTAAAACTAAATAGTCTCAATAGAGATTACACCCATATGAGCAACATGCTCTTCAAACTTAGCCGGTGTCAATCCCTTAGTAAGAGGATCTGCTAACATAGAGTCTGTTCCTACATGTTCTATTTTCAATTCACCATTATGTACTCTTTCCTTTATAACTAAGAACTTGATGTCGATGTACTTGGACTTCGATAAACTTCGGTTGTTGTTTGTGTACAGTACTACCGAATTATTGTCACAGAATAATTGTAGTGGTCTCTCAATAGAAGCCATACACAGTGATTTGATGCCTCATAGCATGCCACAAATTCTGCCGCCATGGTAGAAGATGCAATAATGGATTGTTTTGCACTCTTCCATGAAACGGCTCCTCCGGCTAACATGTAAATGTAGCCAGATGTCAATTTTATGCTATCCTGACATCCTCTAAAATCAGAGTCGGTATAGCCAATGACCTCTAGCTTCTCCGATTTCCAATACGTGAGTATATGGTCTTTTGTTCACTTCAGGTACCTCAAGACTCGCTTGACAGCTTTCTAATGATCTGGACCTGGATTTGACAAGTACCTCCTAGCATGCCAGTGATGAACACAATATCTAGATACGTACACACTTGCGCATACATGATGCTCCCAACGACTAAGGCATATGGATACTGTAGCATTACATCCTTTTCTGAATTGTTTTTCGGGCATTGGTTGAGATTGAACTTGTCTCCCTTTGCCACAGGGGTATTTCATGGTTTATAGTTCTGCATGCCATATCTTGCCAAAACCTTATTATATAATTCATTTGGAATAATTCCAATATACCTTGGGTTCTATTCCTCAGCATTTCTATCCCTAAGACAAATGTTGCATTACCAAGATCTTTCATCTCAAAATTCTTCATCAGAAAGTTCTTAGTTTGTTGCAACATACTTATATCGTTACTGGCAAGTAAAATTTCATCGACATATAAAACCAGAAACAGAAATTTACTCCCACAGAATTTGAGATATATACACTTATCCACAATGTTAGACTCGAATCCAAATAAGACAATCACAATGTGAAATTTGAAATACCACTGACGAGACTCCTGCTTTAGTCCAAAGATATGGGGTTTAATTGGTGTTTCAAGAATTACAAAGCGTGCAACATTTGCTTCTGTAATAATAAAACGGGTATTGATGTAGGTTTGAATGGTACTATAATGAATATGGGTTTTATATTGTTGGCCTTTGTAATGTGCTCGTCAAGTTATGTTTCAGAGAAGGATCTTTGGTGTTAATTGTTTTTCGGGCATACTCATTAATATATTGTGAAGTCTAGGTTTGTAATTTATAAGGTTGTGAAATCCTGAATTAGAGCGGTAACAATGGCACAGCGGAGCTGGTCCCGTCAAGGAACAGCACGACACGCGTGTCGGCTACATGCTGTGACTTGCGTGTCCCGTGCCGTGACCATCCTTTCAAAATTTGACACTGCATGGCACATGAAAGATCTGGTGATGGCACGGCACGTGGTTAGGCCAGTCACGTGTTATTAGGTCCGTTAGATCTTGATCAAATGGTGAATACTGAATGAACTAATCTATATTATGAAAAAAATAGTTAAAAATTACCAAATCACACACATCAGTTAAAGCATTTTAGGTTTGCACAAAAACATGCAATTTCTTAAATTGATCAATTTAAATAAGGTTGGAAACTAAAAAGAGAAAATTTGCAGGCATATTGTTGATTATAACTTAAGAGTGTTTTTCATAACGTATTAATGACTGTTCATTTTAAACCTTAAAATTCAAATTACATAATAAGCAATAAAACTAATTAAAGCTCATTTTTGTAAGCAATATATATATTATATAGATAAAAGTTTTTGGAAATTTTGAGTCCTTTCCTTTCATTTTCCGAAAGGCATTTCCTTGTCCTGCCTTCAAAAAAGTCTAAAGTGCTTGTTGACATGCTGCACCAATAGCCACATTGTACTTGCCACAGGAGACATCTACTCTCAGTTTGACCACCGCGCTCAAATCACTTTCTAAATTATGTATTTCCTACGGGTCCCACTTACAGAGTTATAACATTGTTGCGTCCACAACTCAGACGTGGATCCACACCAATATATTTGGATTGGGGGCTGAAAGTAAGCACCTCATTTTAAATGGTACAGTAGTTAAAAATATAAAAATGGATTGTTTAGGAGCATATATAGCTTCTTATAATTTTAAGATATACACTAATACACTACATTCAAAGCATGAGTCCATGTCAAGGGGTGTATCATGCATTCATGCTTGCCCCTCAACATCACTTTTCAGTGTCTTCTAAAGAGGCCAGTATCATGCTTGAATTGGTTTAAAGCATGAAGTATGCTTGATTTGGTTTAAAGCATGAAGTACGCTTAAGATCCATAGAAATTGAATTGAAGGGAAGAGAAAATATTCTTGTGGGTGTCTGACTTCTCTACTGTTCTTCTCAATAGTACACCCCTCCTATTGATGGCCTTTTGTTGTTTTGTTTTATATTTTATATTTAGTGGAAGAGAGAAATAGTAAGGAGAAGAAAGGGTAGCTGAAATTTTTTATAATATATTGATATTTTCAACTCTCATACATCTTACAAATGATAATCCATCTATTTATATAGGCCACATGGTGATCTTTACAAACCCAAGAAAAATGTACGTATTTAAACATGAACCTAAAAAATTTAAACATTTAACATATTTAGAAAACCCAAATTCATTCACTCTAACAATTTGACTAATTGACCAAACATTAATTTTAACACTGGAAGATCGAACTAGAGTGTTTTTTCTTTGGGTGGGAATATGGGGTTTAATTGGTGTTTCAAGAATTACAAAGCGTGCAACATTTGCTTCTGTAATAATAAAACGGGTATTGATGTAGGTTTGAATGGTACTATAATGAATATGGGTTTTATATTGTTGGCCTTTGTAATGTGCTCGTCAAGTTATGTTTCAGAGAAGGATCTTTGGTGTTAATTGTTTTTCGGGCATACTCATTAATATATTGTGAAGTCTAGGTTTGTAATTTATAAGGTTGTGAAATCCTGAATTAGAGCGGTAACAATGGCACAGCGGAGCTGGTCCCGTCAAGGAACAGCACGACACGCGTGTCGGCTACATGCCGTGACTTGCGTGTCCCGTGCCGTGACTTGCGTGTCCCGTGCCGTGACCATCCTTTCAAAATTTGACACTGCATGGCACGTGAAAGATCTGGTGATGGCACGGCACGTGGTTAGGCCAGTCACGTGTTATTAGGACCGTTAGATTTTGATCAAATGGTGAATACTGAATGAACTAATCTATATTATGAAAAAAATAGTTAAATATTAACAGACGTGACCAGTCACGTTTGAACATAACACGTTTGATTACGGCGTGACTCATGTGCCATGAACAACCCTCAATATTTTGGCCACGGCATGACACATTTTTCCACTCTTATCCTGAATGGTAACAAATTATAGAGGAGATTATTTTTCTTTTTTATTACAGCCCGTAAGGACCCCACACAACTCACCCACTCTACTCAAACCCGGGTTCTCCCGTAGGAGAACTAATACCATACCAGCTGCGCTAGACAGCGGTGGTTTATAGCGGAGATTATTGCAGTAAAAGTAATTCCCTTAACAATATCTTCAATTATTGCAACTTCCTTCAATCATCCGACATGAATGAATAGTAGTGCCAGGCTACAGTACCAATGCATGTGACTCTTAGGTAACAGTGACTGTATTGTGAACCCGACAAGAACATAGTGGCCCCACTCCACTTAAAGTATTCATATCCACTCTCGTTAAATAAAAAATAAAAGAAAAATAAATCGTGTAATAAACATTGACTACTGTACAAAGTCTTCTCGACACCACTTCCAAGAGCTTACCGAATGGGTTTATTCCGTCTGGGCCCTGTCATGTGAGTGTTGCCCGCACATTATAATTGGGGACTACAGTAAATCATATCAGGTTGACTAATCAAGCTTTTATGTAACCATAAGCTAGCCTTGGTAGGATTTGTTGACTAATCGAGCTGCTCCTGTTTCGACAAATAAGTATTTCATTTTTATATTACTTGTTTGTTGCTGCTGCATAATCTCTTGCAATATTTGGAAAGAATTTCCTCGAAGACCCTCGAAAGAAATAAATTTACTATTCGATTTATTATATGTTTTGTAATATTTGGAAAGAATTTCATTTGCTCATGGGGATTAATTTTCATTGATTTTTGATTTTTTTCAATACTTCTTTTTTCTTCGAATATTCACCTCTTATAGAATGATTAAGCAAGCCGATGGTCAATTTTTGTATTAATTGGCCAATTTTTGGTTGTTATTTGGATCTCTATTTTTTTTCTTTATTTCGATATTCAACTTTCTGATAATGCCTTTTTCTTTTTTCTAGGTATAAAATGACTGGATCTCTACTATTTTTTTTCTTTATTTTCGATTTTCAACTTTCTGATAATGCCTTTTTCTCTTTTCTAGGTATAAAATGAATGATTAAACAGCACTTCAATAATATATATACATTCGATATTGCTAAAAACTTAATTTGGTTCCTAATGGATAACCAAATCATTTTTAGTCCAATAGTAATTAAGAAGAACCTTTTGAAGGAACATTATCTAGAAGTCTGTTTTTTTAATTTAGTTTCTTTAAATGGTGTCTATTGCATTGTCGACCTCAGTCATAATGACTTCTTAAATTTCTCGTTTTGGCAGTACTATTTCTACATTTTTGCAGAACAACCCCTGCCACGATAGATATTACACAATTTAGAACAAGATTGCCTATCCTACAGTGTCAACATACATAGACCAATCACAACAATCAAATTAGAAAAGAAAAGGAAAATAATCTAATCCTACAAATGAAGATTTGGTGATATCCACTTTTCAGATCAATTTTGGAGAATACCTTGGCACAACTTAGTTGATCCAGTATGTCCTCAAGTTGAAGAACCGGAAACCGGTACCTTATACTGATGCGATTTACTGCACGACTTATGTTGCCAAAAGTCTTGATTATGATTCAGTTTGAACCAAAATTTTAATTCAAATTAGGTTGTATAGGATCCATCAGATCTAAAAAAGAGCGCTCATGTGATCCATGACATAATGTATTTTGGCTATTAAAGGTCTTCAATATTGCATCTCCAATAAAAATACATTGATAAACATTTTTGTGCATACATAACCGAAAGTAAAAATTCTGCTTTAAAAATATACGTCCATAATTAAAAAAAAGTATTTATACATAAAAAAATAAGTTGAATATGTTTATGCGAATCACTGAAAATCAATTTTGTTAAAATTATTGCATCTTATACCAAATGATAGATATAATAAAATTGTAATGTGTTTTGCAATTTGAGCACAAACAATTTAGAATCTGTAAATCCAAAATAAAATAGCAAATGTAATTTAAATCTTACAGTTTTGGAGTGACGACATCGTTAAGCAGAAGCGTAGATACTGATCATCAATGGTTTTCCTCAGACGTGATGATGGAGACCTTAGGCGTTTTTTTTACTTCTCTATTTATTTTTTATGGACGAAGTTTTCAGAATGGAATGCGTCCAAATAAGAGAAGAAGTATTTTAATAACTCTGATGCAACATTTGAGACTAGTGTATTATATAAATAGCAATATAAATTTTTCCATAAAAAATTACTCATGCCTTTTCATTAATTTCTATAAATAAAATTAGTGCACAATGATAACGTAGGCCATATAATTAAATAAAACTAACAGCATGCACTGTGTTCCCGGTTGATCATATGTATAATTGATTCACAGGCTAAGAAACATAATCGATAAGTTGACAGAAATGACACAATCCTATCTTGGGCTTATCATTAAAGATATCATGTGATATTGGATACGACATAGATAGTGTTATACACATCTATGTTTCTTGGCTGAATTGATAGTGTTATACACATCTATGTTTTTAGATAGATAAAAAAACACTTGATCTGAATGGTACCGAATTTTCAGATCAAGTACTTTTCTACCTATCTAAGAAAATAGTAAAAAAATTCTAAAAATTCTAAAATTTGGTTTGCAAGTACATATTCATATGGAGATCATGTTGAACGGTTTGGATCGACTGTTAGAATTTTGAAAACTCAAATATTGAGCCATAGCTCGGAGGCCCTCTATGCTATGCATAGCATATTAGCAATTTTCTATATATATATCCATCTGATTCGTGTTGAGATTTGTGCGAACGGATTTCGTACAAATTAAATGTAAACTGTTTTGTAAATCTAATGATTTTGTAAACTGTCAATACAAATTTCTTACCGGGTAATTAAAAATTTATATCAAGTTGTTATAACGCCGTTTACTAATAGTGATTGGCCAATCTTGTATCATATATAGCTCGACAAAATCATTTTCTAAAATGATGCAAAATTTTAGAAAATCACAAAATCTTGTAGTTCCAAGATATATATATATATATATATATATATATATATATATATATATATAGAGGACAGTGCTACGGTGCTACGCATATATAAGGGCCCTCCGTGCTACGGCATACTTTTTGAGTTTTCAAAATCCTAACGGTCGATCCGAACCGTTCAACATGATCTCCATATGAATATGTACTTGCAAACCAAATTTTACATTTTTTAGAATTTTTTTACTATTTATTAAGCCACTTTGAAAAAACACTAATTTGTACACAACAGTAAACTTTTCTGGACCATTGGATCAGCGATTTTCAAAGTAGATTAATAATAGTAAAAAAATTCTAAAAAATGTAAAATTTGGTTTGCAAGTACATATTCATATGGAGATCATGTTGAACGGTTCGGATCGACCGTTAGAATTTTGAAAACTCAAAAAGTGAGCCGTAGCACGGAGGGGCCCTTATATATGCGTAGCATATTAGCCAGATTATATATATATATATATAGAATTAATATTCAGGGGGAATTTCATGTATGTCTCTCAAAAACCTCAAATTGTAATATCATATTTACCCTATTAAATTTTAAAAACTCACAGATATGCACAATTTATTATATTTTCTATAAAATCTCATTTTAAATATATATAGTTTTTTCCATTTTCCATTTTGTTAAATAAGAGTATGTATTAAATATGAGAGTCAATTTGAAATTTGATTGGTTATTCATTACAAAGTAATTAAAACTTCACAATTAAATTTTTTTAATTATTTGATGGAAGGCTAAATATCTTTTAATCGACAGAAATTTGATACACGTTATGTAAATAATTAATAACACGTCTGTACTTTGTTTTTCTAATTTGAATATATATTTTTAAAATATGCGCCTTTCCCGCGCGCACATTTCAATCTGTTCACACAGGGACCACAGCTTGTATCCCAAAACTTGATCAGAATTTCTGTACTATTTAAACATTTTTTTAATATATTTTTTTATTGGCGTATATTATATACCACATTATATAACACCAATCCTCTTCCTCTATGCTCTTCTTCCTCACTCTCATATCAGACACTAGATTAAGCTCCACAATAAATGGATAGCGTGATAACAAGTTCTCCTGTGACCGAAGAACCACAAACTCAGACTGAGACTAGGCCTAAGCGCTCACTGATGCCACACAAGCTCCTCGAGGCAGCTATTAACAGCAATGAGGCAGATTTGAGGCGGCTTCTGGGATTGAACGACCATCCCCCTCCTACGAGGATACCTATTGAGGAAATGACACCAATTGAGCCCTCTCACTGCCTCATCAAAAGCGTAGCAGGTAAAAAACATTTTTGGGCAAAACAAGCTTAGGGCGAGAAGTAGACTTGCTAACTTGTGGATAATATGATCCATTAAGGTCACATGTGATTAGTGAATTAATCCGTGTCGTGCCGTGTCTATGCCTCTCAGACGTGCATGCATGTGCTACAAAATACAAATATCGTGTATCTGCCAAAAAGTATAGAAATCTGGCATGAGAATTGTAAGAACACGTCACGTGTGTAGAAGTGTTTTTGGTTTTCAAATTTTTTTTTAAATCACAAAATATGTTAAAAAATTGTAACAAAACTGATTTTTATTTTCAGAAATGACCAACAAATAAGGAAAAAACCAAAATAAAATTATGAAAAAATTGTACTAGAAAACATTTATTTGCAAATTTTAAAATTTTCCACCTTTTTTTACCAACTTTGAACCGTCTATGTTGAAAAATATAAGCAAAATTAATGAAAAAATAAAAAATTCTTACTACGGAGTTCACTGAAAAAATTTAGAAATTAAATTTAATTATATATTCAATAAGAATAACAGAGATGCGTACTTTATATTTAGCTTCTTTAGTTGTTTAATCCTTCCGAACATCAATTGCTTAGCAAGGATTAAGAACTTTCTTTTAATCTTAATCCCTGCATGTGCCTTAATTAACCTTACCTCTGGATTAAGCCTCATTAGCATCTATCTACTAATTAAGACAATCAAATATGAGCTCCTTAGTGCGGATTAAGATTTAATTATACTTTCGTTGCCGAATGGCCACTACAAGATTTGACTCCCCCCGGTCTCTTTAATCGCCCCATGCATAATCATCATATCATCCTTGATGCTATGTACTCGGTACTTTCGAACATTAGTTTGGATTGGTCATGTGCTTTTTGTTAGACATCCAACCAAATCTTTTAGGCATACAAGTATAATTTGAAAAGCTTTATTTGTCAAACGGTTACGACCATTAGTTAAAACTCTGATATATGCACTAAGAGCAAACTTGGAAGCTATCGTGATACGGTACCACCAGTATCATGATCCACGAATATTAAAATGGGTCATAAACTCCCACTGCTTCCAACAATTGAAAATATCAAAATGGGCCTCTTTTGAATTGTTCAGAAATGAAGGCCCGGGTGTAACAATGTAAATTTAAATTTCACTGGTGTTATGCTGAAATCTAGAGGTTGAACCAGAATCACACTTTCTTCAGAGCTTATATTATAGTCCGCTTTTAATTTCAACCGTTAGTTTTTTTTTTTTTTTTTTTTTTTTTTTGTTGGGGCTGGAGAATTGGAACAATTAATTGACTAGTCGATTGGGAATGATTATAGTGTTTCGTTTAAAAGCTAGAACTCATCTATCTAATGATAAATAATAGTAGAATATGGTAAACTAAAAGAATAGACCATCCAAATATCAGAAATCATCGGTGTTTTTAAATGCGGTCGCATGGACCGCATATGCGTATGCGGTTTGCAGACGGGTTCAAAATGTCATGCAGTCATGTGTATGCAGATTTGAATATGTGGTCATGCTGACGCATAAACTACATGCAGCACCGTCCATGCGGATGCATATGCGGACAGCAAGGAGTTGATTAGGGTTTCTGTTAGGTGTACCCCCATTCTGTGCACCCAGAATTGTCTCCAGAACTTGATAAATTCATATAAATTCACTCCTCTTGAGTTTTTATGGTTTTCTTTATATCAAAATTCATGATTTTTATGTATAATTTTATCATGAATTTTATTTCATGAATCACTTTTCATTGTTAGTGACTTTTTTATGTATAATTTGGGTATCAGAATTATATCACCGAATTTTAAAACATTGGAAATAATTAATAGTCACTAAATACCGGCCTATTTTAGCCCTTATTAACTAAATACTGACTGTTCGAATAGTTTCTTACGTGAGGACCAACTGTCCAAAAATTCGGCCGACTCAGATCCCAATTTGATTAACCAGCACACAAAATAATACCGACCTTATTAACTCACAACCTAATAAAGCTCGATCGACCCAATTGGTCCTTGAACAGATCTACAACATGAAGTCAGGCATGGAGTCTACCAGGACCTGCCTGAAATGAGAAAAAAAAAAGAAAGAAAGATCCTAACCGAAACCTGCCTGACCCAAGTAGAAGACTAGTCTGCATTTTATAATAATACCGGCCAAAATGAAAATTGACGATTGCTTTTGCAGGTATGGAGAATACCATTCTTCACATACTCTCTGCCAATGACCACGGAAATCTTGTGTCAGCAATCTGTATGAAAGATAGCTCATTGCTGAAGGAACGCAATGTAAGAAATGAGACACCCTTCCACCATGCTGCAAGATACGGGCATCTAAACACTATTTTGAGGTTGATGGCAAATGCCAATTTGGAATTCGGTGAGGCTGGGTTGAAAGAGCTGCTTAGACAAAAGAACTGCCTAGGGGAAACAGCCTTACATGAAGCTGCCAGACACGGTCATGGAGTTGTTGTCTCGGCTCTAATGAGAGAAGATCTGGAATTGGCGGGCCTGGTCAACAATGATTCTGTCTCTCCCTTGTATTTGGCTACTGCAAGGGGATCGCTCAATGTGGTACAGAATATGGTGGCAAAAATGTTGAATCACCAAATTACACCAGCTTTTTACGCAGGACCAAAAAAGCAGACGGCGTTGCATGCTGCAGTACTCCAAGACCCAGGTACATAACAATATCGATTGATTTTTGTTATTCAACTTGAGACAGCAGTTTCTTGCTAAGTTTAATCAGACGATCCATTTTCTTTACTTTTATGAACCATAAAATTTATTTTGGTTAAGTCAGTTTGGTTTTTTGTTTATTTGCCAAATTTCAAATAAACTGAAGAGATCAAACAAATCAAGTATTTATTAGTATTGTGTTATTATTGTAATATAACACGTATTATACAAAATTTAGCTATACTTGATATTCATATTACAATTATTATTTGAATTTTTCATACCAATTTAGTTAAAACGAAATTAACTTTGGTTTATTTGGTTCAGTGTCTAATTCAGTTGATCAGATTATTTAGTCGATCCAATTTATATTTTGGTTAATGGTGAATTACTTGGCTGGACTAATTTTAGTTCGGTTTGAACCAAAGGAATCAATGAACACCCTTAGCCTTTGGCTTCATAGCTCTACCAAATGACTTTACTTAATAAATACTGAGTTATAACACGATTTGAGGACATCATAAATTCAGAACTTCTAGGAAAACAACATAGAGTAACCTAGTTTTGCACTAATTAAGTGGGGACGTAACAACCTCCATGTATAAGGAAACAAAAAGGAATAAGTCACCTTGTTGCATCTTCCAGCTTCTTTTCTCATGTAAAGTGCACAGAGTACAAACATTGTACAAGTTATTGCCGGCTGTGTCATACATGCCCATTGGTTAGAACTGAGCGCCATAAAATACCTACAATTCTTCAAGTAAGAGAACAAATTAAATAAATTTTAGTTCTTATTAATAGGTCTCTTCGACTTCTCATTTTATGAAATTAAAGTGACAATATGTCAGTAATGCTGTCACCCTACTTCAGTCCATTCTCAATCAAATGTTGAAATCTTCCACTCTGTAATCACAATATACCCTATAAGATGAACTTCTTCCAATGCTTTAAAAAAGTTTGTAGTATGTTTGTATATATTATGCACAGATGCACTAATGGTACATGTGGCTAATAGAGTGTAAAAAAAGGATGCAAAATACTTTCAGTCAGCTGCTTCTCATTCAGCAAGGAAGGAATTATTGCTTACTAAAACTAAAACTATGGTTTGCCTAATTGAACTTCTCTGTGTTATCTTATTGACAGGACTCACTGAAGAACTATTACAACTGTACTCAGAACCACTTGATAGGTGGGTGGATGAAACAGGGAGAACTCCTCTCTACTTCGTAGCATCAACTGGAAATCATAAGATTGCCAAACTCCTATTGGATAAAGATCCGTCCTTGGTATACATCCCAGATTCACACGGATCATTTCCGGTGCATACTGCAGCACGAATGGGCCATGTAAAAATGATTGTCCTTCTCTTACAAATGTGCCTTGATTCAGGTCAGCTACTTGATGGTAACAGTAGGAACTTCCTACACATTGCCATAGAAGCGAAGAAGTCAAATGTTATCTTTAAATTGCTGAAAGATTCAAAAAAGGAGCTTCCCATCTCCTACTGGAAGAAAATGTTGAATAGAATGGCAAACACAATGGATAACAAAGGAAACACACCATTACATTTAGCGGCAGAACATGAATATAATGATGTTATGCTATCTCTTTTGGAGAACAATGAATTAGACCTGACTTTACAAAACAAGGAATGTCTAACAGCTTTCGACCTTTCGGTGATTCAACTTAGGAAATCTGCAAGGAACACTCAGGTTAGCTGCCTTCTATTTCTCATCAACCTTGGTCGAATTTTCTTTTCTTTAAAATAGGTGACAGCCGGACTTGATTTATTGAGGCATTCCAAGATTTTTCCAAATGTTGGCTTCTACTTCTGCACCTTTTCCAAAGCATGTTGTTCATTTTCTAGCTATTTGGTGCTTGCACCTGTGCATGGAAGTGTGTGCCCAACCAACCGTCTTATATCCATTGCATATTTAACTGGTGCAATAGCCATTTCTAAAAGAAGTGGTTTCTTCTCTTGTAGGGCTTACCTGCATATACACATCTTTTTTTTTAAGGTCAAAATTTTTTTTGAAGGTCCTGCATATACACATCTTAAACATATAAATCTAATTGTGTGGATTTGTAATTTGTTTTGAAACTTCAACTTCCATCAGACCTGAATTCATTGGGTTAAGCTATTCCTTAGGATCTAGTGCATCAAATACTTTGCCAATCCAACTTATATGTTCCTTTTCCTTTTCCTTTTCTAGCAAAGTATTTTTCGAAGATTGAAGAGAAGGGACGCCTTGGGTGAATTTGACGTTAAAAAAAGAGGAGCTCGTTTCAGTACAGGTTGGTTTCAGGACTACACTAAAGGCCAAATGTCAGAAACAGAGTTAATTAGAGGCACCAAAGAGGACCACATTTCGACAACGGACGCAAGACGTGCTAAAACGAACTCAGAGAGTTTGATGGCCAAAGCCCAGTTAGTGGGCCTGGGTTCTGTGCTTATTGTAACAGTAACATTTGCTGCAGCTTTTACTCTTCCAGGAGGTACCAATCAAGAAACAGGCACCCCAATTCTAGGAAGGAAATATATGTTCAGGGCATTTGTATTAGCAGACCTCTTTGCATTTAGTTTTTCCTTCTTGGCTACTACGCACCTCATACACAGCTCGTGGGTTGATAATTTTGATAGGATGGAAAGGAACATTGATGAATCCATGGATTTGTTTAGTTGTGCTGCATGGTGCATGTTCATTGCACTGGGATTAGGTCTGCATCTGGTGCTAGCTCCTTTGGGTTCTATTGGGTCTCTAATTCTCACGTGTACTGCCATCTATACTCTCCAAAGCATTGTAGCAACATTCCGACTACATTATAAGCGTTTCAGGGAGGAATCAGAAATACTGACACACATTCCATACGTAGCTAGTGATTGATAGAATTAATCTTGTTGTCATGTTTCAGTTTATTTATGTTTTGTTTTATTTCAGCAAAGTTTGTTTTAATACTGGTATAGGTTCAGTCAAGATTAGGCTGTCAGAGTAATCCCAGCGGATGGCTAAGAATAGAGTAGAGGTTATTCTTAGTAAGCAGTTATTTAGATTCCAGTTTTTATTTAGTGCATGTAACCTTTCATATAGCAGTTATGATTTTGTACTTGTTTCTATATATATAAGAAAACCAGAAAATGATGCAGAGAGTTGAGCATCACAAAATTCTCTTCTGTCAATTTCTTTTCTTTCTGTGATTGTATTAACCGGCCATAAATAAAATAAACCAACATTTGGTATCAGAGCCAGGTTGTCAAAGCAATGGCCGGTGAAGTTGCAGTGGCCAAACCGACGGCAAAAGGTGCCTCAATCCCGATCCATTATCCAATGTTAAGCGAAACGAACTACGGCATATGGGCTGTCAAGATGAAGATAATCTTGCGTTCGCTTGGAGTATGGTCAGTGATTGAAAGTGAAGAAAAAGACGACGACAAAGATCAAGGCGCCATGGTAGCCATATCTCAAGCCGTGCCAGATGACGCGATGATGGCAATCGCGGAGAAGAAGACGGCAAAGGAGGCTTGGAACGCACTCAGGGAGATGCGAATTGGCGAAGATCGTGTCAAGAAGGCACGTGTACAAGTACTGAAACGACAATTGTACAAGGTGCACATGCAAGATTCAGAAACCGTAAATGAGTATGCTATGAAGTTGACTGCCTTGGTTGGTGAGATCCGATCACTTGGCGCGAAACTTGAAGAAAGCGAAGTTGTTGAAAAGCTGTTCAGTTCGGTTCCAGATCGATTTCTTCAAATCATTGGGACAATTGAGCAGTTTGGAGATGTAGACACGATGTCGGTTTCAGAAGCTATTGGGCGTTTGAGAACATTTGAAGAGGGGTTGAAGGGGCGATCTCATACAAAGAGTACAGGTGAGCAGTTGCTATTCACCCAAGCCGAATGGGAGGCTAAATACTCAAAAGGGAAGAAAGATGGAGGCTCGGGCAGTACCAAAAGAGGAGGACGTCCCGGGAGAGGACGTGGTCGTGGGCGTGGTTATGGTGGAGGTCGGGGAAATGTTGAACGCAATAACGAAGACCGAAAGCCACGTAATTTCGACAAATCCAGAGTTAAGTGTTTCAATTGCAATGAATATGGTCATTTTGCAAAAGAATGCCCCAAACCAAACCGAAGAGAGATAGCTAACCTTGTCACAACGCAAACCGAAGAAGAACCGGCCCTGTTGATGACTGAGATTTGTGAAATCTTCCACTCGGCACCAAGTGAGGAAGTGCTGCACAAAAACGAAGTGGTAGTGAAACCTGATGACACACAAAACAACGATTGGTATCTTGATTCGGGAGCAAGCAACCACATGACAGGTTCGGTTGAGAAATTTGCTAAGATTGATACTACAGTCAGAGGTTCTGTGAAATTTGGTGATGGTTCAGTGATTGAAATACAAGGGAAGGGGTCTGTAATGTTTGAGTGCTTTACTGGTGAGCACCGAATTCTAACAAATGTTTATTACATCCCTATGTTGAAGACCAACATAATTAGTCTTGGCCAATTAGATGAAAATGGATGTAAGGTTGAGATTGAGAAAGGAGTAATGTCAATACTGGACACATCAAGAAGACTGCTAGCAAAGGCCAGCCGTTCAAGAAACAAACTATACAAGTTGCGCATCACCCCTGCTTTTCCTGAATGTCTATTAGCGAGAAGCAAAGAAGGAGCTTGGCTCTGGCACGCAAGGTATGGACATGTGAATTTTCATGCTTTAAAGATCATGGGTAAAACTGGAATGGTGCGTGGCATGCCCTTGATAGATCATGAAGATCGCATTTGTGATGGATGTTTGGTTGGAAAACAACAACGAAAACCATTCCCTGCTGAATCAAATTTCAGAGCCGAGTACCCTCTTGAGTTGTGGCATATAGACTTGTGCGGGCCAATCACACCGACTACAAATGGTGGAAAGCGTTATTTTATGCTAATTGTCGATGATTGCACAAGGTTTATGTGGCAGGTTCTGATCTCAAGCAAAGCCGAGGCGTTCGAAAGTTTTAAAAGGATCAAAGCTGCAGCCGAAATGGAGAAGGGGTGTAAGTTGAAAGCTTTTCGAAGTGATCGTGGTGGTGAATTCACATCAAATGAGTTCAAGAGCTTTTGTGAATTAAATGGTATTAAACACTACCTTACTGCACCTTATTCTCCTCAGCAAAATGGTGTAGTGGAACGGAGAAATCAGACGGTGGTTGGCATGGCAAGAAGTTTGCTGAAAAGTAAAAGTGTTCCCGGCGAATTTTGGGGAGAAGCGGTGTCAACTGCAGTTTACTTGCTAAACAGAGCACCAACTAAGAGTTTAGTTGACAAGACACCCTATGAAGCCTACTACAATCGAAAGCCAAGGGTTGAACACCTGCGAATTTTTGGATGTATTGCTCACGTGAAGAATGTCACACCTCACCTTCCGAAACTAGCAGATCGAAGCAAACCTATGGTGTTTATTGGGTATGATTTGAATACCAAGGGTTATCGGATGTTTGATCCAAAGACAAAAAAGGTGGTAGTGACTCGTGATGCCGTGTTTGATGAAGAAAAGAAGTGGGACTGGACTGATTCATCGGCTACAGAATCTGGACCAGCAAAGGATAACTTTACTGTTCTTTATTTCCCTGTTGCAAGTTCAAGTGATGCTGCCCATCAGCGGGTTGAAGAAGAGAGACAACATACTGACATGGTTTCACCACAACCCGAAGAAGAGAGACAACATACTGACATGGTATCACCCCAACCTGAGTTTGATCAAGAAATCACCCCTGCAGGCAGTGGGAGAGCAAGAGAGATGTCAACTGAAAATCTGCAACCTGAGGCATCGGAAATAGGACCAAGAGGAAAACGTGACATAAAAAGCCTTTACTATAGAACCGTTCCAATAGAACTCGAGTATTCGGGTTTGTGTTTACTAGGAAAGGAGGAGCCATCGAGTTATGATGAAGCCAAGACAGATTCGGCCTGGAGAAAAGCCATGGAAGAAGAAATATCCAGTATACAGAAAAACCGAACTTGGAGGCCTGTTGCATTACCAGAAAATCAAAAACCAGTGGGTTTGAAGTGGATTTACAAATTGAAGAAAGATACTCAAGGCAGAATAGTGAAACACAAGGCGAGATTGGTAGCGAAGGGGTATGTTCAAAAGCAAGGCATAGATTTTGACGAAGTATTTGCTCCTGTTGCACGGTTAGAAACTGTAAGGCTGCTGATTTCAATTGCTGCGCAGAAAGGATGGGAAGTGCATCATATGGATGTAAAATCAGCGTTTCTGAACGGTGATCTGGAAGAGGATGTTTATGTAATTCAACCACCGGGTTTTGAGATAAAGGGGGAAGAACATAAGGTGCTGAAATTGCACAAAGCTCTATATGGTTTACGGCAAGCACCAAGAGCGTGGAATTCAAAACTGGATAAAACATTAAAAACAATCGGTTTTGAGAGGTGCAGTTTAGAGCATGCTGTATATTGCAAATGTCAAGGGAGAAGAATAATTGTTGGGGTATACGTGGATGATTTAATCATCACCGGAGAAAGCAATCAAGACATAGACAAGTTCAAGTCTCAGATGAAAGGATTGTTTAGCATGAGTGATCTTGGACCACTCAGCTATTATCTGGGAATCGAAGTGTGTCAGTCTCCTACAAGAACTACACTAAACCAAGCAGCATATGCACAGAAGGTGTTAGAGAAGTGTGGGATGAAGGACTGCAATCCAACGCACATTCCGATGGAGCCGCGTCTGAAATTGAACAAGGAAAGCATCAATCCTCCTGTTGATGTAACTCTGTACCGAAGTGTGGTGGGTAGTTTGAGATATCTACTGAACACACGTCCAGACTTGGCATTTTCTGTTGGTATGGTGAGCAGATTTATGGAGAAACCCACGACGGAACACATGGCCGCAGTAAAACACATACTAAGGTACGTGAAAGGAACATTGAACTTCGGTTGTGTGTATGAGAAGAAAGAAGAAAATCCGGAGCTGATTGGATATTCTGATAGCGATTTAGCAGGTGATGTTAATGACAGAAAAAGCACCTCAGGTTCGATGTTTTTCTTTGGGTCAAATCCTATCAGTTGGTGTTCACAGAAACAGAAAGTGGTTGCACTGTCTTCATGTGAAGCAGAGTACATCGCTGCATGTGCAGCAGCGTGTCAAGGAGTATGGTTGGGACGATTGTTGGCTGACTTGCTTAAGACCGAGGTTAAGAAAGTGGTTCTAAAGATCGATAATCAGTCCGCAATTGCTTTAAGCAAGAATTCAGTTCATCATGAGAGGAGTAAACATATTGACACTCGGTTTCATTACATAAGAGATTGTGTGGAATCGGGATTGGTTGAAGTTCAGCATGTTCGTACCGAAGACCAGCGTGCCGATATCCTAACGAAGTCACTGGGAAGGATGAAGTTTCAGGAGATGAGAGGAAAGATTGGTGTACTGGACATCAATATAGAACAACAAGCTTAAGGAGGAGAATGATAGAATTAATCTTGTTGTCATGTTTCAGTTTATTTATGTTTTGTTTTTATTTCAGCAAAGTTTGTTTTAATACTGGTATAGGTTCAGTCAAGATTAGGCTGTCAGAGTAATCCCAGCGGATGGCTAAGAATAGAGTAGAGGTTATTCTTAGTAAGCAGTTATTTAGATTCCAGTTTTTATTTAGTGCATGTAACCTTTCATATAGCAGTTATGATTTTGTACTTGTTTCTATATATATAAGAAAACCAGAAAATGATGCAGTGAGTTGAGCATCACAAAATTCTCTTCTGTCAATTTCTTTTCTTTCTGTGATTGTATTAACCGGCCATAAATAAAATAAACCAACAGTGATTTAAACCCCAAGAACATCTGGTGGTCTGTATATCCATATTTATCTGATCACATGTGGGTGCTTTATTCGGCCTTCCTGATTCTATTAATATTAGTGTTTCAACAAGCAGCGGAGGGCTAGGCCATGCCCCCTCTGCCCCCTCTGCCCTCTTTGCCCCCTCTGTCCCCTCCGCCCCTTCTTGGATGATTTTCTATGGAGATATATAGGCCCGGATTAACTTTACCCTCCCCCCCAGAGGAAAATTCTGGATCCGCCCCTGTGCACTAGTATAGATAATTCAATGGTTTTAAATTACGAGAACTCAGCTTGTCTTGAATCATCTAGATAATCATGTAAAGCACTGAAGCAGTTCTTATGTTGTACTGGGTTTTTTTATTTTACAGGACGATTATCTGTTTTCCATTTACCTAGATATGCTTTTCTTGTAGTGGGCTTACATTTTACTTTATTTAAGATTTGTGCAAGTACAGTCAAGCAGTGATTGACCATACTGTAATTTAATAATCCGTTGATTACCGATAGTGATTTGTTCTTTCGTAGAGAATGCCTAAAAAATATTGTATTGAGAGGGATGGAACCAGAATATTGAGAGGGGGGAGTGTTGAATAAGTAAATGTCTAATTTCACTTTATGATGGAACTAATAGTATTAACTTTTGTAAAAATTAAAAATCTTGATGGACAAAAATAAAAAAATTTAATTTATAGGGTACTTAGCCGTTAACACCCCTTTGCTTGTACATCCCTCTGCACCTGTTCAGGTATCAACCTAAAAAACTTCCAAGGCATCACCAAGAGACCTTACTTGGGAATAAATATGTAGTAGTTATGTACAATGATTCTGAATCGAGTTTCAATGATCATGCATGAATGAACCTCTGCACCATAGGCAAGCCAATTGTGTCTAGCTGACTGTATTCAGCGAGAACAGCAATTACCGTAGGATATTGGGTGTTTCATGCATGAGGTATGAAATTGATTATACACCACTGCACAAGTGATGGTGCAAGTTGAGGATGACCACATAATACAAATCAAGATAGTACCACATTCGACGTGGCAATGTCAGTACTGCCACACTTAGCATACGCACGTCCATTAGAGTAGTCATGAAAATCGTATTAGAAGAGAAACCTAGGGAACAAGGCAGGAATGAAGCTGAAGAGAGAAAGGAAGAGTGTTGGGGAATCGTAAAGGCCAAACAATTACTCCTTATCTAGAGATCAAACAATTACATCTCATCTAGGGGTCAAACACTTACACCCCAGGAAAGGAGAAACAGTTCCCACCTTAACCTAAGGACCGTCCTATGCCAAAGAGACCCAAAACATAAATCAGAAGTGCGGAACATAATACCTGATTCCATGCCATTTGTCATGGAATATCCAAAGCCTTGGTAGAGCAACAGCCGTCTCCGTGAGCACGAGACAAGTCTTCAATGGCAAGAAGCCCTTCTCGCCTTTTCGTCGTATGGTCGTGGATCAAGTCTTCCAAGACAGCAAGATATGGCCCTTGAGAAATCCTCTCCAAATTTCCTAATGGATTTATCTTCTCTATTATTTGATGGTGAAAGAAGAAGAGAAGACACATAGAGCTGTATTTTTCTAAAGAGAAAAATTTATATTCAGTTTCTATGTTTTTCTACGTTATGTTATGCCTTGGGGACCAATCCTTATATATAGTAACCTATCTGGTTATCTGCCAACTTGAAAAAGGTATTTTGTGCGACTGCACCAAAAACGGTGCTGTCGCATCCAAATTCGTGCGGGTGTATTGATATCCGTGTGGCCTACACAATCCTCTTAAATGACAGTTTTCTAAATTGCAAATCTTAGAATCAGTCCATCAATGATTTGATCTTTACCTAAATTGTTCTACACATTTATGGACCACATCCTAATGAATATATTGATTGTCTATTACCTTATTTGATCACTTTAATTGACAACCATATATGACAGTAAACAATCCATAATTAGATTACATATATGCTCAATGTTGGCATTAAATCCAACGAGGTTGGCAATAAATCTAACAGAGAGGTGCTCCGGGGACATGCAGGCCATGAGGTTGAAAGAAAAGAGAGCACATCAGGTTGAGAGAGCGAGGAGAAATGAAACTGGAATAGAAGGAGAGAGAAGCAAGTTGGTGCGGAACTAAAAAATTTGAATATGAGTGGTTAAACTATAAAATACATAATATGTGAAAAGTCAAAAATAATTTGGTCACTGGGAATTGAACCCAGTACCTTAATTCCAAACTTCAAAATGAAACTCTAATAACTAATAGGCTACAAACACACAGTTGTCACTTTTTAAGGGGGCAAAAAAATATACAAACTTAAAAAAAAATCAATTAAATTTTAATATACATAGAGAGAGAGTGGGGGAGGAAGAGCCCTCTCGGCCATTTGATGTTCCGATTAATTCAGATTGACGATTCTGGTAGAAACTATTCGAAGACTACCATTGTATTTGGAAATTAGTTTTGGATCTGAAGCATCTGATGACATGAGATAAACCCCTCAACAATTTCCAATACCCCTTCTTCAAAAAAATTACCAAAACCCCTCAGCCAATTATTTATCTCGGATATGTGTGTTAGTCTAACATTCGGTTTTGAACCAAGTAGCGCATGCTATTATGTCCTGTTATATATCAACTATCTCGATTAATTATTAAATATTGAATGATTATTTTTTTTTTTTTTAAAACCTGATAGTGGCTATGAGGTGTAATTACAATTGTTTCCAAGAACCAACGAGAAACAACAAATACGAACTACAAACAAAATACAAAGTAACTGCATAAGCTAAAACAAGCAAAAATGTTGCACTACTCAACAAAGCTGCCTCCACAATTTTGCTTATCTCCTGGCATGCTGTGCTATCCATCCAGGCTTTGTTTCGCACCCTTCAAAGATTTTTTATTACGTACTCTCCATAGAAACTAGCAAACTGCGAAGAAGTTGGAAGCCCACTGTTTCCTTGAGAACCTTCTCCTACATGCTCCCCATGATTTTTCTATCATTGCTTGAACTGTGTCTCCAATGTGTAAAATGTTGAAACCGAGCAACGTATTCATTCTTGTCCAACATCTCCTCGCGTGATTGCATTGAAAGAAGATGTGTAATGCTATTTCTATGGGACATTGCTGGAAGACCACACAGCGTGCATCACACAGTATCCCTCAGTGGACCATCACATCATGAGTCAAAAGTCTTTCTTGTAAGAATGGATAAGTAAAAACTCGAACAGTGGATGGTATTTTGAGTTGCCAAATGAATCAGAAACCCCACTTGGTTCTACTAGCAGCGACCACTAGCTTATAGAAAGAACTTGCTGAGTATTCATTGTCATTGGTCCATAACCAAAGAATTCTGTCCTCAGCTTGACCTTGTACCCTTTGTACCTGACAAATACCCCTGTTAATTGCCATTTGCAATGAGTATTTTATGGTAGTAATGTCAGGTGTACCCTGGGAAGCCTTTGTTGGATATGTCCAGGAATCAAACCAATACGATATTGAAGCACCTTGAGCAATACTCCATGTCACAAACCAATCAAAAAGTGGTCTGATTTTCAGCAACTGGATCCAAAAAAAGGAACCTTGCCTCATCCAGATGTGAGTGTTTGTGCAACTGTCGTCAAGTTGTAGAGTTCAAACACTGTTTGTGTCCACAAAGAGTCTGGAAACTGGTACAACAGCCACCACCATCGCAGTAATAGAGATTGGTTGCGAATAGAGAGATTCGCTGCTCCCATGCCTCCATATTCTGTTGGAAGACAGAAAATTTCCCAATTAATTAAAAGAGATCCCTCTTCTGTTGTCGAAATTGCCCCATAAAAAATCCCTTCGTATTTTGTCAATCCTTTGATCACCCATACTGGTAATAGAAAGGAAGACATGAAATATATCTGAATTGAACTTAACACTAAATTCATAAGCTGCAGACGACCCCTCTAGAAATGAGTCGACCTTTCTAGCCTTCCAATTTAGCCTCTATTTTCTCAATCAAGGCATAAACAGATTTTTGCTTGGTCATTTCAAAGTCAGTGGTAAGCCCAAATAGTTGATTGGGAACTCAGACATAGAGCAACCTAGCACAGCTGTAATTACCTGCACATGATTGACACCAATGTTGATAGGTATCCATGTGCTTTTGTCAAAATTGATCTCCAGACCAGAAACTGCCGTGAATAAGCGCAATAAGATTTTCAAGGTGATAATTGTAGTCGACTTTGCATTAGCAATGAAAACTGTATCATTAGCGAATTGGTGAATGATGACAGCTTTTTTCAATTTCCAAGATAACCGGCCATGTACCAATTGATTTAGGACTTCTATCATCTTGCTAAAATGGGGGATAGTGGATCCCCGTCTTAATCCTTTCTTGTGATAGAAAAATTCAGATTCACCTCCATTCATTATGATTCTTGATGATGCCATGGTCAGCCTCAATCCATCGTTGAGGGAATCCACGTGCCTCCATTACTCGTTTGAGATAGTCCCAGTTGACATAATCAAAGGCCTTGGCAAAATCTATTTCAATAAAACAAGCCGGCCGCCCACTGTTAGAAATGTGATGCAACATTTCTCTTGTTGAATTAAAATTCTCTGTGATTTCCATCCTTGAACAAAGGCCGTTTAATTCGAAGAAATTAACTGCGGAAGTAGTTCTCGCAACCTATTGGCTAATAACTTGGATATTAGTTTTGGTATTGCATTCATCACACTAATTGGCCTATAGTCTCCCACTTGAGATGGATTCTCCTTCTTTGGGATCATGATTATATTAGCGTGGTTAATGCACGAAAGATCAAGAGAGTGCGCATAAGAGTCGCGAATCATACTGCACACCTCATCTCTTACTGTTAACCAATGCAGTTTAAGAAATTCATTAGGAATCCCATCAGGACCCGATGCCTTATTCTTTGCCAACTGATGTACCGCTAATTCAATCTCTAGCTGAGTGAAAGGGTCTTGAAGAGAACTGAAATCCAAATTTGCAAGATATAGTGTTTCTGGTTTGAATGGCAACACCGAGTTATCCTTACCCAGAAGTTTTTCCATCTGACACTTGAAAGAATTCCGGATAAGGTCTTCAGCAGTGATAGTTTGGCCATGGTGATCAAAAAAATAAATTATGTTCCTGCGATGTCGAGTTGATGCCACCGCCTGAAAATACCGGGTGTTTTTGTCCCCGGATTTTAGCCACTTGCAATGAGATCTATGTTTCCATTGGGACTCAATTATGCACGCTAAGTTATAGGCTCACTCCCGGACCATTATTCTAAAGCGTCATTAATAACCTTGTAAACTTCTTCTCTCTTCAATTTGATAAAAAAAAATCAACGTTTTCTTACAAAACAAGAGTTGTTGCTCTATCTTATCAAAATTGGTACAGTGCCATTTCCTTAGCCTCGCATGGACCAAATCGCAATAAGTTTGGAACCTTTGAACCCCCTATAAAATGACAGTGAATGTCAGAAACCTCATGCCAGGTAGATTGGATTATGTCTGTAGCTTTGGCATTGGTGAGCCAAAATAATTCCATTTTGAAAGACCTTTTCGGTGTTGGCTCATTGGTGAAGGCTAGTAAGAGCGGTGCATGATCCAAGGCTAACACCTTTAAATCTTTGAGGGAAACAAATTGAAACTGCAGGGAAAGATCTGAAGAAATCAGAATTCGATCAAGCTTTGAATGAGTTGGGTCCGGCCTATTATTGCACCAAGTGAACCGTCTATTAGTCGAAGGAACATCCACTAATTGAGGGTCTCGGATTAAATCATTAAATAAAGCCATCAATCTTAAACTTCTCTGGTTTCCGGACCTATCAATTAACCACCTCCCCAAATTAAAATCTCCACCTAAGATCCAAGGATAGTGTACCAACGATGCAATCCCTCTGAGCTCCTCTATGAAGGCTGGTTTTAGATCATCAGTTGATGGACCGTAAACATTGGTAACCAATACCAGTGCCCCAGAATTACTCTGTTGCAATAGAGCAGAGCAAGTGTTTTCTTGTTCACCAAGAACTGAGCAACTTATACGAGCGTTTCCACGCAATTAAAAGACCACCCGCAGTGTTATGCCCATGCACCACCACACAATTCCTCTTGAAAAAGGAGGGTAGAACACTCACATAATTCAAATTAATTCCATTCAATTTTGTCTCTTGCAACAAACAAACATCACATCTAGAATGCCTAATTACATTCTTACAACATCACATTTTTCTAAACTCCCCAAGCCTCTACAATTCCAAGACAAAATTTTAAATTTTCTAAGTTTGTTTAACATTTAAATATAAAAAGAACAGCATGTCTACTAATCCACAGAAATGTGTGCTGCTAGGTTTCTTCCTCATCTGAGGAAAGCTCGTCATTAGGGTCCATCTCAAACTGGGATAGGTCCGGTTCCTCTTCCTCAGATGTAAATGCCATCGGTGTAAAGTGTTGAGTTGCCTGAATATGTCTTTGAGTATTGTCAGTTTTAATGATCTCCTCTACATCTTTGTTATTAAAACCACATCCTGCTGCAAGCTTAGAGACATGCTCATAATGCACCTTGACCTCATAAAAGCCTTCTGAATTAAAAGAAACCTCTGCATTTTCCTTTTCTTTTCCTTTAGTTGAAGTCTTCTTAGTCGGACCTGATAGAGGGTGTGTATTTTACCTCTTGTGGCTTGTTGCTGCAATTAACTTCTTAGTGACCTATGCGTTATTTGTAGGAACAGGCCTTATCCATTTGTATTTCCTTGCATATGAGTCGTTGTTGAATAGGCCTCCGATATGGGCTTTTCCTTTGGCCTTTAAAATCATCTCCGGTTCCCGCGCCTTGGACACCTGTCCGTGATTTTGAAATTCTTGGGATTTTGGAGACCCATTTCCAGCAATAATCACTCCTCGATTGCCGCCTCATCTACTTTTGGAATTATCCGCATTTCTAGACAAAATCCCCTTCTTAATCAGTGCTGATTCTGGGCCACCAGTGCTGATGGTGCCAGCTGTTGATTTATTCTTGGAAGAATCTCCCCGCAGCAGGATCCGTCTTGGTTCGGTTCCTTATGCACCTTGGTGAAGCGGTTGGTTTAGGTGTTTTTCCTGACCCGTTATAGGCACGAATACTCTAGCTATCACACTTGCAGTCTTGATCTCATTACTCCCAGCCGTATTTTCTGGCTCTAGTATCAAAGAGGATATTGTCGAAGATTGATTGTGGAGAATATCTGATGGCCCAGCCTCATTCTGATCCACTAAGGTTAGTTCCTGACTAGTTACACCATCAGTAGTCGGGATGACCTCTAAACGATCTGCTGGCCGTTGTAATACGGATTGTACATTTTGGGAAACTCCCTGAGATTGTTCAGGTGGATCATTTGAGGCATCACCTTGTGTGGCCATGTTTGAGTAGTCCAGATCCATCTCCTCAATAGTGGCAAATCGGCGGAGCTCTGGTGGCAATGTATCCGCCGTTCTTCCCCGGCACAGATACCGCAGGACCGTAGTATTCATAGGTATGAGCTCCGAATCATCATGAATGTTTTCATTGTCTGAGGACGAAGAAGACGATGGTGGTGGCTCAGGGTGGTGATAAGTTTTGGGTGTTTGGCATCTCGCTCGCCGTGTAGATGGGTGTCTGTGCCAGGCTAGAGTGTGGACCTGAACAGTGTGAACCGTGCCGCCTACATGCATCACGAGCTCCGGTGGCACTAATGTTAGATCATCGACACCAACAGCTACTATCCAGGATGCCAGAGAGGATGGTTTCTTTGGGGGCACCAATCCCAGGAACACACCAAATCGGCAGACATCTTGAGCAACATGTCTCTCCTTGAACAGATGTGGCGGAACACCTACCATATTGAGAAGTATCTTATAGGCCGGTATGCTAATGGCAGCATCTTCCAGAGGTATCCATGGTTGAAAGGACAAGCCCTCATCCCAAGTCGCTTGAGGTGTTGCGTTGATGAATTTGTCAAGATCAAGACCTTCAGGTAGCATGATTAGGAAATGCGATCCACTAAGCTCAGACACTTGAATCTCCTCCTTGGTGACTAAGTTCATGCGACACACATAGTTGCAAACATTGTCGACACTTAACTCCCATTCAAAACCTTCAGTGTGCAAAACCACAGCTTGCTTAAGGCGTTCCAATTAAGCATAGTACTCTGCATTGCGTCCTATGAAGTAGAGTAAATGGAGAGGTCTTTCTTTTGGCATCTCCAAGAACCGATACGGGTAAGACCCGGTTAAGAGCTCATCAAACTTTGGCTCTGCTTGGAGGTGGGTGTTGGGTTTAGGTGCTGGCCGTGCCGGTGGTGGTGGTGGAACAATATCCTACTTGCACTTTGAGCCGATGTAGCCATAGGCCCAGCATCTTCCACATCTTTTGGGGTTACGACATTTAGCGGCTGAGTGTCCAGCACGGCAACACCGAAAGCAACAGCCTCTCCATTCCGGGAAGGTATGGGAGGGGGAATCTGAGTCTAGAGGGGCTATGGGGAGAGACATAGAATACTGTGGATGAATGAGAAGAGGGGGAGGTTCGTTGTGTTGAGGCCGGTGAGATCTGGCCTCTATGAGACATGGTGGTTGTTGGTGGAGAACGACGAAGCACCTGGGCGTAGGTTGGTCTGGAGTAGGGTAGGTAAGGGGTGGCTTTTGGTTGGGTCAGCTGAGAGTGTCCCCAGTTGGGGGTAGGGTTTCTTCCTCCTTACCTCTTGCCAATCGCCATTGGAGTCGCCCGCCTTAGCACCTGTGGTCGCCATCCTTCTCAAAATCTATGCACTTGAATGATTTATTATTAAATTTTGAAGCACTCACATTATTGGAATTGAATGGGAATGATTTGACAAGGATTTCTGATTCCATTTCTGAGTGGAAACATCTAGCCAATCTTAGAATTACATCTTCACGTCTGGAAATGTTGCCACTATCCATGGCCTCCTTTCCAACTTGCGTACTTTAATTCTTGATTGTTGTCTCCTTAAATATCTACCAGAAAGTATTGGTGATCTTCTTAACTTACAGTTTTTAAATATTCAATCTGAAAATCTTTGGAAATTACCTAAATCACTCGGTTCAATTAGTAACTTACTGAGATTAGTTATTGGAGATAATTTATTGGAATATGTTCCTCATGGTCTTGTTAATTTTCCGGCAATAAAGACAATGAAAGCATGGTTGAAACTTGAAAGTTAGAAGTGTATATTGGTTAAAGGATATGACAGACCTTGAAGGAAATCTCTATATTTTTGGAGTGAAAAATTTAAAAGATGCCCAACGTGCTAACATGAGAAATAATTGCAACCTTGAAACTTTGGATTTATGCTCGGATTCTGAGTTGTGCATATCAGATCACACTTAGAATCCGTCCATCCACATCCTAACCTCAAAAAACTTCGAGTAAGACATTATTCTTCTTCCACAGTACCGGGATGGATGAGGCATCCATCTTCCTTGCAATCTATTCAAAAAGTCTTGTTAGAAGGATGTTACAATATTCAATCTATTCTATTCAGCAATCTTCACACTCTCAAGGACCTCACAATTGATATATGTGTTAATATCCGACTTCTGCATTTGAAGCAGCTGCCCTCCCAGCGTGAAGAATTGCATATTTTAGAGTGTTCTTGCCTGGAGTTGATTACCAGGCTAGGGAATCTTGATATGTTGGCTACACAGAAAATTTTCTGTTATAAAGCCTTGGAATCAATAAGGATGGAAGAACAGCAGTTGGTGGAATCATGGTTCTGAAACTCGGAACTGGAATCGGAATCGGATACTTGACCATGGAATTGAAATCGGATGAATCGGCCGGAATCAGAAGAATCGGATTGGAAACTCGGATTTTTTTGGCAGAAGCTTGTTTTGTAGTCAAAATATAGGAAAAATTTGTAAAAAAAAATAATTTGTAGGAAAACAATGTAGACAAAATATTATATTCAAATAATCCACTAAATAGAACACACCTTTTATGCATGCTAGCTATAATTTATGCAAAGAAAAGCAAGATTACATTGGCAGTATAAATATAGTGCAGGGTTATCTTGACAAGGTATGTGATAAGTTTTTTTTTCTAGTTCAAATGTTTGCATAATTACGGAACTAGGGCATCTAGATATGTTGGCTGACTTGAAAATTATGTTGTGTACAAAACTGAAATCAGTAACGATGGAGATGAACAGTAGTTGGTGGATTCTACTAAGCCCTTCGGTGATTCCTCTCGTGAAGTGCTACATATCTGCCGTCAAAGCAATTCATCACTTAACAACATTTATAGTCGACCACTGTTTTTCCTTTTCTGTTCTTCCCATCAACAATTTTCACACACTCAAGCACCTCAAGATTTATGATATAAGTAGTAGGTTTCATGTTTTGCAGCTGGAGCAGCTGTCCCGGCTTGAAGAATTGTATATTATAAGTTGTTACCAACTGGAGTCGATTACCAGACTAGGGAATCTGAATACATATTGGCCTAAATGTTTCTAAATGTTCATCCCTAAAATCACTAATGATGTATGAACTGCAGTTGGTGGAAAAGCCACATGTAGGCCGACAGAGCATGTCATCACTTGTTTGTTAATTACATTCTGTATACAGCTTCGTGCTCTGCCAGATGGATTAATTCCATCTCGGCCTTGTGTTGTGTGTATTCATCAATGCTGCTGTCCTGACTTTTTCAAAGTGGAATTTCATCAGGATGGTAATTTTATTATTATTTGAATATTTTAAATTTTACACCAATGAACTTAATTCCTTACTTTCTGTAGTCATATGCCTTTGTAGGATTTGCCGACTGAATAAACTGTTCGACAAATGAATATTTCATTTTTTTGTTACTTATTTGTTGCTGCTAAGTAAGCTATTTTCCAATTATTTTTTTTTAGATATTTCCAAATATTTTTACGAAGATTTATTTTCCAAACATCTCTCTGAAGTACTTGTTTGCGATTGGGGCTACCCTTACCTTCAAATTGGAAATCACAATAAATCAAATGAGGTTCATATTTTTTTTTATTTGAATATATATATATTTTACATCACTTAACTTTTTACTTTTTGTAATCATAATTCTTGGTAAAATTTGCCGACTCATTAGATTGCTCCTCGTTTGTTAAATGAACATTTTATTGTTATATTACATGTTTGTTGCTGCTAAATAAGATCCTACCAATTTATTTTGCATAATTTTTGGTTCCCAAAGGGACAGTAGGCGCCTAAAAGGAACGAAACTAAATAATGTTTATTTTTTTTTGGGTAATTTGATCTAAGACAAATAATTTATGTAGGTATCTTGCATTAAACTCCTGGGCGATCATAAGAGCAGCACCAGATATGGATTTATCGAGTTTGCCAAGGTAATTTTGCAATAAAGCCATTTAAAATAATATAATTTGATATAAAATAATGTGTTCCTCTTTTTCCTTTTCTCTCTGTAAGAAATGTTTGCTAATATTGCAAGAGGTGTTGTGGCAGCAATCAAATGCATTGACATGCTACTTGGCAACTATTGTGTCAAGTATACCTCTATGTTATTTCCTCTTTTCTCATATGCACTTTTAATTTCATAATAGAATATTTCCTCTATGCCTTCTTAAACAAAAGTAATTATGTATCCCTTTTAGCTTCAAAAAGAAGTATTCATTTTTCTTAAATAAAAAAGAACATTCATATGGCACTGTGAGGGAGGTTACTTCAGTGATATTTTGAAATAATATGGGGAAGCATGGATGTATAAATATTTAAAAATTGAGGGGTAGATATGATATTCCCTGTTTACTGTAGGGTTAGGCATGGTATTTCTTGTTCTGTAGGGACAAAAGTAAATTTTAGGTTGCAAGGAAGCTCCAAAATTGCCACCCATTTATTTGCACGTAATTTCTACAAATATTTGTTTTCTTTTTGAATTTTCACTAACACTTATGTATAATTCTCCTCTTTTGTAGGGTTGTTTCTTCAAAAGCAGCATTAAGGCCCAGTCAACATTCGAACTAGATTTTCATTAATTTTTATTTTTTTTGGTGTTTGAAGTATTTCAAAGCGTGCAACATTTGCCGCTGTGATAATAAAACGGGTGTAGAACTGTAGATGTAGGTGCATATTTTGGGTTTTATATTAGTGGGCCTTTGTAATGGGCTCGTGAGGTTAAAGTTTTATCTTGTTTTATATTAGTGGGCCTTTGTAATGGCCTTTGTAATGGGATCTTGAGGTTAAAGTTTTGTATTAGTGACCCCACTCCAACTATAGACATAGCCACATAAGGACCCCAAGAGCTTACCTTACCTTACCTTACCTTTCCTTGCCTTACGGCAACTATAGTATTAAATTCAATTCATCCAAGAGCTTACCTTCCCTTACGGCAAGGTAATATACAAAAGAAAAGGTCAAATAAACATTGACTAGCTCCGCGCCACTACCACCTGAGATCTACTGCTCTTTACTTGTTTCTCATTTTCACAAATCACATATTATTAGGTTCTTTCCTCCCTGTCTTCACATAAATTAATCTACCGAGCAAAATGGCAGGGAATTTGATAACCTCTCTAGCCACCAATTTGCTCCCCTCAATTACAGCCTCTCCACACTCTTCCTCTTCCTCTTCATCAAATTCTAATAACTCAAAAAGGCAGTGTGCTCGTGCCATGGAGGACGATCTTGAGAGGCTTATCAAATTCTGAAGCTCAAGGAATCCTCAGAACCCTTTCTTGCCTCTACTTGGACACGTGTAACCTCGTACCGGTACTCGCTGAGCACATCCTCAGCATCATAAGCGGTCTTCTTGAGTTCACAAAACCTTTTACGAAAGTAAGCAACGGCGCGCGGCTAACCTTATAAATCTATAAGTATATATATGTATTGTAAGCATCCGAGAAAGTATATATATATAACAACCCCAAAAATACAATCATATTCAGTAAAAAGTATCTTATTCACAAATTGACTGACTCGAAAGATGGAAGTATTTAACAATATTGTAGCTTTAATATACTTATATACAAGAAAAGTCAAATTCCATATTACTTAAGAGATAGGAACTTAAGAGAAAATGTATTGTCCCCCATTCTCATATCCCCGTAAAATCCCCCTTGTAAAACTTTCCATTTTTACAAAAGAGAAAAGGTTACTAAGGGGGACCACGCGCTTTCAATGAGGGGACCACGCACTTTCATGAGGGGACCATGCGGATATATAATTGTTTTTGATAATTCGCTCCTAGTTCGACATCCACTGTATTAGTTTATAGGTTTACTGCAAAAGGTTTACAGGATTAGCTTCATTAGTTTACAGGGACTTTGAGTTATATCCAAAAGAGAAAAGGTTACTAACGGGGACCACGCACTTTTAATGAGAGGACCACGCGCTTTCATGAGAGGATCACGCGGATATATAGCTGTTTTTGACAATTTACTACTAGTTCGACATCCACTGTATTAGTTTATAGGTTTACTATAAAAGGTTTACAGGGACTTTGAGTTATATCCGGAGATTTTCCGGAGATTCCAGGGACTATTAGCTGCTTCCGGAACTTAATTATATGCCAAGCCAAAATAAAATGTCAACAACAATAATTAAAGCCATAGTATAGAAAATGGGTCCTCTTAGACTAATAAACGTTGCATACATATAATCTCCCAACAGTTCAGTTCATGGGTTTATAATAGTTTTGCAATAAAAGATGAATGCTGCTTCTGTTGAAAGTTGATCCAAAATTAGCTTTCCATATTTAGAGTTCAGTTGAGAGTTGTTCCAAAAACTAGTCTGTTATATTTGGAGTTCTATCAAGGAGCGTGTAGTGGAGTTAGTGGGTTCTATAATTAGTCATGTAGGTAATGTTTGTAATAGCAGGATAGGTGTAGTTCTATTTTGGAGACTGCTTGTAATAGGAGGATAAGTAGTGTGTATTAAGTTTAGAATAAGGTAGTGGGGTGCTAAATTTAGATGATCCAAACTTAGGTGTTGTAGGGCTATAAATTCAGCATGTTGTAATCGAATTAATTAAGAAGTGAAGTAAAATTATTTGTGTCAATCCTTCTTCCTCTGTTTACTCTTCCAACAAAGTGGTATCAGAGCCAGGTTTCGATCCTGGGACCTGTGGGTTATGAACCATATTACAAACATGTATTCTGGGAGAGGTGGCGGCTGCGGCGGTGGTGGCTGCGGCGGTGGCGGTTGCGGCGGTGGTGGTTGAGGTGGTGGTTTGACTAATTTAAATTAATGGAAACATTCACTCCATGAGCATGGTACGGTACACCTACATCTACAGTCATACACATATGTGTCATTCTTTTTGCTTCAATTACTGAAATATGTTATGTAAAAGTAGGATCGCATTTGCATATTTGTTTGCCTTGTTACTTTGTACAGTAAATGAGTGTTGATTATGTGAAGTAGTGCTCTGCTTTTTGATAAATATTTAACGGGGTGGTGTTTTCTTGGGTTATCAAAGGGTCGACGATGTGTGTATATATATATATATATATATATATGTAATGTTTCAAACTATAAATATACAAATGCTTTTCAGATAATATCTGTCTAGTTCCTTGAGCATGTCATATGAGCAATGCGGATAATTAATTTATATAAACCAAAAAAATAAGCGCATGTCGGACAAAAACCTTTCTTTGCAAGAACGAGAATTTAGGGAGCTGAGATCTTCTGCCTCACGTCGGGTCCTTCAGCCTTATTTTATTTTTAGATATGGTGTTTTCAAAAGGAAAACATCTAGTATCTGAAAATATTTAATTACAAATTTCTTAGAGAGGTTATTTTCATTATATTTGAAGCATAGCAACCATCATTACAACACATGCACCCGCTATAATAAGAACGATGCAGTAAACACTAAACAGGCATAATTTTAGAGAAATTGTGAAGTTTTAGCTCTTAATTTACACTCTTATATATAAAAAGCTGCTCACACTGTGAGCAACGTGAATCCACTAAAAAAAAAAACATAAAAACCAGCACACGGATACCACTGGTACGCTCATAATTTTCACATCCTCTATTTTAGTTCAAGCATCGCCTACACAACCCTTATATACTAGTGCATCCTTCTCAGCAATCATTTATGCGCGAGACATCTTATTGAATCTGGCCCATGAAGTCTTCGACCACATTTGGTTTGATTGAGTAGGTGTGATGTAATTTCATCTTGAGACATCTAAACGTGACTGGTCACGTTATTCACGTTTGGTCACGGTTAACTATTTTTTCATAATTTTGGTTAGTTTATTCAAGATTCACCATTTGATCAAGATCTGACGGTCCTAATTGCATGTGACTCATGTGACCACGTGCCGTGCCGTAACTAGATCTTTCACGTGACGTGCCGTACCGTGTCAAATTTTCAAAAAATGATCACGGCACGCGAATAATCACGATGTGCTACACGCAAGTCACAGCTCATAACTTCTATCATTTCTGCCTTTAATTTTGAAAGGGACATAATATTTGTCCAATTATACTTGTTCGGATTGCGTATTTGGCAAGGAGAGAACAACTCTTCTACCTTTGACAAGTCACCTGCAGCTGCCAATAGAAATAATATTTCACAAGGCTCTAGAACAACAACTCTCTATTAATTGGAACTATAATTTGCAGCGATGTTATATGTCAAAACAACATTAACTATTCATTTATTGATAGAGGATAATGAAAGGAGCCTTGAGCAATTTTGTGATTCTCTTGGTCTCTCCTATCGGTATCGTTGCCTCATTCGTCATTTAAAATTCAAATTGAGCATACCTGTAATTCACCCAACTGTTCACCTCCTTGTTAAATGCAAATCTATCTGTTAAGTGAAATACATAATTGTAAGTAGTAAACTTTAATCATTTTATATACAGATTAGGGACGGAACTAGAAAATTGAGATGGGAGGCTAGATGAGTAGGTGTGATGTAAGTTCATTTTATAAGGAGGACTAATAGTAATATTTTTTGTAAAAAATAATTTTTTTTTTAGAAATCTTGACAACGGATGCCAAGTAAAAATTAAAAAATTTACAAGATAAAAATGAAAATTTTCAATTCATTGGTGTGGTTTAGCCGTCTTTCATTTCTACATAGTTCCGTCACTGTATAGAGTGAGGCTATATATGGTACTTTGCAATGCACATATCAAGCCTTCCTATTGATTCATATCATCGTTTTTGTTAAGGTTGCATTTCTTTGTTTTTATAGTCCAAACAGTTGATTTGAACCGATCAACATATATAATCTTCTAATGAAAGTGTACTTGGAGACCAAATTACTTTTTTTAGATGGTTAAGAATATTTAGATCTAGTAATTTTCTATCTATCTAAAAAATATAAAATTTGGTCGAAGTATATTTACATATGATTTGAGTGGTTCCTAAAAAATAAATTGACTGCTGTGACTGTTCAGTTCACATCGACTGTTTTCATGTGAATATTATGTTTGGACAGATCTCCGCATTGCAAATAGATTAAATCAATTAGGTTCAATATCCGTAGGAGTGAATCAAGAATAGGGTTTCATTTTAATACACAAACAGACAGGAGCAACAGTTTTTCTTTTTAAGGGAGAGAGAGTTTCATCAGGCGGGGTGCGCAGTGCGCTTGTAGAGTGGAAAAAATGTGCCGTGCCGTGATTAACACGCTGTGATTTTGGTCCCATGCCGTATTGTGCTGTGACCAAGTCAATTTTTCATGTACCGTGATCAAAATGTCGAGGGGTGGTCACGTCGTGCCCAAACGTGCTGTGTCCAAACATGACTGGTCACGTTTGGTCACATTTATATATTATTTTCATAAATTAGGTTATTTTATTCAAGATTCACCATTGATCAAGATCTAATGATCCTAATTACACATGTGTCATGTGACCACATGCCGTACCGTGCCGTAACCGGATATTTCGCTTGATGTCCCATGCCAAATTTTCAAAAGATGGTCACGGCATGGGATACGCGAGTCATGGCCCGTAATTGATACGCGTGCTGTGCATTTCCATGATGGAACTGGCTCCGCCATGCCATTTTGCCCAGTCTATGCGCTTGTGAGGATATCAAAGGCAGCTATTCATAGTTTTTTTTTTCTGTTTAACAAAATATGTAACTTTCTAGCTCTAAAGTTTATAAATATTACAAACACAAATTTTAAACACAAATTTGAATGCACATAGCTATTTTAATATTCATGTCAAAACAGATTGAACGATCATCTTTCAAACTAATAATTTGAGTTACTTTAGGTCATATTAATTCTCATAATTTAATTTACTTTAAGTCTTTAAAATAAAAAGTGTATATTAAATATCTAACTGCCTTGAAAGTACGACACTAATAAATTATTACGCACGTAAGAACCACATCAATTGTTCTTCCGTACCGTGTCCAGCTGGAGACAAGCCTTTTTATGCGTGGTCTGTGTTAAATTCTTAAAGAGCGTCTGAGTAGGAAAATATTGGGGTTGAAGAAATTCTCTACTTTGAACAAAAGTGAAGAGGGCGTGCTCCAACACTGTAGGGTGTGCCCTTTATTCTCTACTTTGAACAAAACTGAAGATTAAATAAATTCTTGTTTTCCTGTGGCGCTCCATGTATTTTTCAGGTTTCATTTTCGTTAATTTTTATCAAGTTCTGAAGTTTAAGGTAGATGAGTAAAAAGAGAGGTTATGAGTTTACTTTTAATTTCCATTAATTCTAAGCTCCAGATGAGAACAAATTAAATTAAAAAAATGTAACAGAAGAGAGAAACCCCATTTAAACAAAAGTTGTTATGTCATGAAACGGATGATTAAATTATATTATTAAGTAGTTTGCTTATCCCCTTATACCGTGCATGATATATTTGGTTACTTACTATATGGTTTGAACCACCTAACAAGAAACTAACAAGTAACAGTACTGATTTCAAAGTGAAGAAAGGGAAGCAAGGAACCAAAGGTTACGTTGCTCCAACATCACACTCGCCAGCTGTCCATTTATTTGGAGAATGTTAAGGTTTATCTCAGATTGAAATGAAGCAGATACAGACCCCTCGATCAACAGCATGGCACAGCAATTATTTCAACCAATTATTACTTAATTTTTTAAGCCCAAATCTGTTATAGTTTCAAGTATATATGAGGAGGGATCAAGTTACAACAATTTTGAGTTACAACAAAGTTACCACAACCATTTTCTACATTTTGAAATTCCAAATCATCGATCCAAACCGTTCAACATGATCTCCACCATAAAATATGCTTCTAGATCAAATTGTACATTTTTTTGAATTTTTATACTATTTTTTAAGTATTTTACAAAAACTAGTCAAATTCAGACCATTGAATTTTGTACCCATCTTAATAAATAGTAAAAAAATTCAAAAAAATGTAAAATTTGATCTAGAAGCACATTTTATTGTGGAGATCATGTTGAACGGTTTGGATCGACGATTTGGAATTTCAAAATGTAGAAAATGGTTGTGATAACTTTGTTGTAACTCAAAATTGTTGTAACTTGATCCCTCCTCATGTTTATATATTATTTATCATTTACTATTTCAAAAAATATTTTAATTTTATTTGTTTCGTTATATATTATATATATGGGACTGGATGATACCAATAACCCAAATGTTGTTATGATTTGCAGAAAAAAATCCCTCATGGGATGTACGGGACACAGGTAACAAGATATTGGAGAGACGACAGTAATAAATCCTTAGCACATCCATAAAGCAATCTGACCGTTTAACCCTTTTTTAAATTACTCAGCTATTGCTAATATAGACAGAAAGGTTGTATTATCGTTACCAACAAAACCTTTTACGAAAGTAAGCAACGGCGCGGCTAACCTTATATCTATAAGTATATATATATATGTATTGTGTAAGCATCCGAGAAAGTATATATATATAACAACCCCAAAAATACAATCATATTCAATAAAAAGTATCTTATTCACAAATTGACTAACTCGATAGATGGGAGTATTTAACAATATTGTAGCTTTAATATACTTGTATACAAGAAAAGTCAAATTCCATATTGCTTAAGAGATAGGAACTTAATTATATGCCAAGCCAAAATATAATCTCAACAACAATAATTAAAGCCATAGTATAGAAGTGTCTAAATGAAGGAAGTGAAATAAAGAAAAAGGATAGAGCAAGAAGCATTAAATTTTTCTCTCACTGCAAGCAAGGAATAAGAGCTATAAGCGACCCCTTTTGTATTGTATGTTGGGTTGTGCATTGCTCACAATTGTTGCAGTATTTTAAAGTTCTCACATTTTGTATTATATATATGCTTGATTAAATTTGAACCAACCGGAATAACTCTCTTGATAAAATTGACAATCCAATCCGATTCGGACCTACTAAAAAAAAAAAAAAATGATCTGAACTCGTGATTAATCGAATTCAAAAGTATCCTAACCTAAATAAATTTATAAATATTGAATATTCAAACATAAATTAATCTAAACCCAAATGATCCATGATCCAAAAAATCTTCAAACCCGAAGCAATCAAACTAAATGGTATAACCAAACGACAATTATACCAATATGAGTTAATATGAACCGGGAAAGATTGTAACCCGATAAAAGATATTCAGATTTAGTTGTGGAGTCCTTTTTAGCATATCCCCAAGAGCCTTGGTTGGTTAACAGGGTCTACAACCACAAAACATTTCATCCATGCAAATATGCAATAACAAAGTTCTCCATACCTGTATATGGTGTAAATGTTTTTAAAATATTTGTTAATTTGAAAGATACTAAACTTTTCACATGAACTTTGATCAACTTTATTAGTACCATGACAATATATACAACACATTTGAGGGATGCAATTGTTCAAAACTTTTTTTTGAAACCTTGTTAGAAGCTAACAAGTTTGCAATTGTTCAAAACTAAGTTGTTAATTTTGATTTGTATTGTTTTGCCTTTTCATTTTGAAAATATTTATCAGCTTGCCTTGTCAGACACATCTTTCAGAGCATGTCCTCTTTTCCCTTTTTTCTTCTTCTTCTAAATGAAGGAAGTGACACAAAGAAAAATGATAAAGCAAGAAGCATTCAATTTCTCTCTCACTGCAAGCAAAGAATAAGAGCAATAAGCGACCCCTTTTGTTTTGTTTGTTGGATTGTGCATTGATCACAATTGTTGCAGTATTTCCATGTTCTCATATTTGTCTGCACTCGATTGATTACAAAAAAGAAGAAAATAGAACTTCATATATATCCATGATAAAATCTGAACAAACCATAATAATTTTCTTGATGAAATTGATATTCCAATCCGACTCGGACCTACTAAAAATTTATGAAATAAATGATCCGAACTCGTATTTAATCGAATTCAAAAATATCCGAACCTAAATAAATTTATAAATATTGAATATTCAAACATAAATAATCTAAACCCAAATCATCCATGATCCAAAAAATCTCAAACCTTTAGCAATCAAACTAAATATTTATAATATTAATAACAATCTGTGTTCATATGAACCGGAAAAGATTGTAACCCGATAAAAGATATTTAGATTTTGTTGTGGAAACCTTTTTACCTGCAGTGCTAAGGTTTTGATTCTTCAATTTTGCTGGTAAACGAAATATCTTTTACTGATGTATTATGCTATTTCATTAATTGTGGGTCAATTTCTTTCTAAGGGATTAATTCCATTCGTGTTGCTTTTATATGTTGGATATTATTTTTGTATTGAATAGGACAGTTATTTGAGAATTTTTTTTTAACATAAAGCTCAAACTACACAATATAATATTTAAACTGTTAAATTATAATTTATTCCATAATACTGAGCTATTTTGTGTTTTGTCTCTATTAAAAAAATAAAGTAAGGTTTTATTAAAATAAATACAATAAACTATAAGTTTCTTTTTTAAACAGAAAAATATATTTATATGCACATACATGCATTAGACCCAAAAATATATTTATATACACATACATGCTGAGACCCAAAAAATATTTATATACACTTACATTCATTAGACATAGTTATTCAAATAATCAGAAATAAATCAAATCTAATACTTATCAAAGTCCAAAATTAATCTGAATCCTGCTTAATTCAATTCAAACACAATCTGACCCACCCGATTTATGTTTGAAATATGGAACTAAATTAGTCATAACACAAGATTACAGAAATATAATCAACCCGGCCGACATCAAAATTACTGAGATTGGTCCAAAACTTGAAAAATTCAGAACCTGCATAATCCAACTCATATAGTTAAACTCTGAAAATACACTGACACTGAAATTAATCGATCTGTTCAATTTGAGTTCAATATATACGTATCTATTATACCCAAAAGTAATCTGAACACCTAACTCCATCCAATCCAAATACAACCTGACTTGTCTGATTTGCCAGGTCTATTAGTCAATAAGTTTTGTAATATTACTTGCAAATATTGAATCATGTAAACTAATAATGTGTGCTGTAAGTTGTTTAATTCTGCTCTTTTCTTAATTATGATTTATGAGTACTCAATATATTTAGTATTAAGTTGTACTTTTTTAATCAAATGTTACAATTTGGATGGTGGTATTTGAGAGACTATTGATACCTTAATTTGTTCTAAACTTGAATAAAATTAAAAAGAAAATATATTGTGTTTACTCCTTTTTATGAAGTATTAATGACTCACTCAAAAAAAATTATAACCATTTTATTTCAAAGAGACAACTCTTGAAGCACTTCAACATGTAAGGTTCTTTATTCCTTGCCCAAGTAGCTTTCTCTTTTCCTTTTTGTAAGGACACACATATGATAAATATCTATTACGTAAATGAGCATTGAAGAGCAGTCAATCACACAACTACAAGCTCTCCTTGCTAGTTTGTTCCTTATAAAAGGGATCATAATATCTCTGGTACTCTCTACCTATCAAGCGAAAGTCACATACAACTTAATTCAACTCAGATTAAAAAAAAAAAAAAAAACAAGAGAGGAAGTCATAACAATGTTCAAATCTTCTGTTGAACCCCCATTGTACAATCCGAGGAAGGAGCTCTTCAAAAAAGCAATGAATCGCGAATGGAAACAGGTGCTTCAGCTCTACAAAAAAGAGGAAGTCCAAGGAGAGCATATTACACGTGCCAAGGACACCTTACTTCATGTTGCAGTTTCTAGTGCCACGGAGAAAATAGTTTTAGATCTCCTCGATATAGTTCAGCTTAACAAAGGTATTACCACTTTATATCTAAGAAAAAAAAACCAATAATGCTATATATATTTATATATATATATGAGTAGGGTTAAAATGCACCATTGGTTTTGTGCTCCAACCATGCTCTACGTCTTTTTCTCCATTTTCGAAGTTCGAACAATCGACCCGAACTGCTCAATATGATCTTCATATTAAAATGTGTTTGGAGACAAAATTTTATATTTTTTGAAACCTTTTTACTATTTTTTTAGATAGGTATAAAATCACTGTTTTGGATGGTCCAGAATCTTCTGAAAACAGTGATTTTGTACCTATCTAAAAAAATAGTACAAAAATTCAAAAAAATATAAAATTTAGTCTCCAAGCACATTTTAATACAAAGATCATGGTGAACGGTTCGGATCGACTGTTCGGACTTTGAAAATGAAAATAGAATGTGGAGCATGATTGGAGTACAAAACCAATGATGCATTTTAATCCTACTATGTATATATATATATATATGTATGTATGTATGTATGTATGTATGTATGTATGTATGTATATATAATAGCTATATACCAGGTACCATATACGGCTCTGTGATGTATCATTTAAAATTCTGCCTTTTTAATATAATGCAAACCCTTTGGTTCTTCTAGTTGCCAAAACTGTTGTGGGGCTGCAGGAAATTACTGCTAACATATGTACATATACATGTCCTTAATTATTTGTACTGTTTGATGATTCCTTTTTAAGTTGCCGAACTTAAAAATCTTAGTTTCTAATTGCCCAATTACCTAGTTTCAAATCGGCACCTAAAAGTTGCAGAAAAGAATTTGAAATAATATATGTAATTAATTAGCTAATGCTTTAACATATAAATAATTAACTGAGGCTCTTGATGTTTTATGGCTTTTAATATGGAATGAAAATGTTTTACCTATAGCTTTCGGATAAAAGCTATATGTAGAGTCCCAGTAGGCAGTATGAGAAGATTAAATACTGAAATAAGGAAAATGTAAAACGAGCCCTTTCTGAGCATGTAAATTCTGTAGGATCCTTCAAATATCTCATGGTATATTAGCAATGGAACCTGGAAACATATTCATTGAAGGCGAAATAAATATTATTTACTTAAAAGTCATAAAGTGTTAAATTTCAAACAAGGTGACAATTGTGAACAAATAGAACTGAGATTATACAATATTATAACACACATGCAAGAAAGGATGATCCAGTAACTTCTTATCAAATTTGGCTGAATATTATACAATATTATAACACACTTCGTCAGTCCCTACTAATTACTGCTAATTATAAACTTAATTATTGAGAAGATGCAAGTTTAAAAGAATAATTTATGAAGTTTGTCCTCAAGGATTTTTTGGAACAAAAAAGAAAATTTAATTTAGAATTCTATGTGTTGCTTTGGAAAAAGTGTATATATTGTAAGAGGAGGTTTCAAATACCTCATGTCTTTCATGCCACATCGTGCCTCACATCCTTTAATAATTAATAGTCATCTAATTTTTTGTTGGAAAATTCAAATGTTATATTAGGTCAATATATACATAAGAAAGTAAGATAGAAAAATGATAGTTTCAGGTCTCTATACTTCACCAAAATTAATTATAATTCTTTCAATTACATGGTTTATTTATGTTCATATCCATTTTTAGAGGATACTGACAGAAAATTGACACAACAGTGTTCTCGATATTTATGAATAATAAAGGACAATTGACCTTGACATGGTTCTTTGTAAAAGGGAAGTTAAAATATGATTCAATTAATCCATAACCATGTAGACCCCAATTAAATTTTCATTTTAACTTCTAAGAATATTTGATGCAAGTCTCACAGAGATGCCCGAAATCTTGAACAAAAAAAACAACACTGGGGATACCCCACTTCATCTGGCGGCAGCTCTTGGACTAGAGAAGGTTTGCAGGAGGATTGCAAAAATGTGCCCAGATATGGTAACCAGTGTACGTAACAACCTTCAAGAGACTCCGCTCTTATCGGCAGTGCGTCACGGAAATAAGAATGCCTTCTTTGTGCTTGAGGTTGCCATCCATAAGAAACAAAAGCTGAAAATTGATGAAAACTGCTTAAAAGAGAGAGACATCACTCACTGTAGGGGAAATGATGGTAACAATATCCTTCACTATGCCATCAAAGGGGAACAATTTGGTATGCGCTTTTTCAGCAGAAAAATATAAATAAAATAAAAAGTAAGCCATAATATAACTATTCAAATGTATTGACTGTAGATTTGGCATATGAAATCATTCACCTATATCCCCTGTTGGTGAACTATGTCAATTCAAGCGGAGAAACTGCACTTCACACTCTGGCTAACAAGCCTTCTGTTTTCATGAGTGGAGCTCGCTTTGGTTTATATGATACGATTATATATCATTGTACTTGAAACTTCTTTTTTTACATAAACCTCTTTAATTTTAAGGGTGATACCATTTTCAATGATTGAAATCTAATTCTTAATTGTGATTTTACCATAATAATAATTGTTATATGGTGCTTCACAATTTGACTACTTTATTCAATAAATTACATTAATATTAATTGCAACACCATTTTCACTGATTGAAAATTAATTGTTAATTGCAATTTTTACAATTATAAGAATTGCTATGTGGTGCTTTACAATTTGACTTGAGAACATTTGATACTTTGATTGTAGGTACAATTACAGAGCCACTCAGGTATCATTTTGTTAATTTCTTGGAGAAAGAAACAAAAGATGGAAAGGATGAACCACCAGGCATTCTGCCGGAAGATGAAAATAAAGTACTGACGCCAACATACAAAGTTTGTATTGACCTATTTTCTTTGATGAAGCATTCCATAAGCTGGATATTTGATACTGATGGTATGAGAAAAAAATACTCATATAATTAATCAAAATAAGAACAAACTGTTTATATAGATCATTTCTTTTGTTGACTAAACTTTCAAATTTGCCCTATTGCAGCTTCTAGCTCAAAAATTGGTATCTATAAGGCTTGTTGCACTGATGTTGAAAATCCATGTATAGTACACAAACCATCACAATATAATCATACCAATAAGCTTTTCATTCTTAGAATTTAGTAAATCTTGGCTACTAAACTTTCATATTTCTATTGCAGCTTCTAGCTCAAACACTGGTAAGGCTCCCAGTTCTGGTGAAGAAGACCCATACCCGTCTCCCATTTCTGTTGAAGAAGACCCATGTATAGTATATAAACCATTATGTTATAATTATACCAATCAATTTTTTTCTTAGAATTTAGTAATACTTGGCTACTAAACTTTCATATTTGATATTGCAGCTTCTAGCTCAAAAACTGGTAAGGCTCCCAGTTCTGCTGAAGAAGACCCATACCAGTCTCCTAGTTCTGCTGAAGAAGACCCATACCAGTCTCCCATTTCTGTTGAAGACGACCCATGTATAGTACACAAACCATTATGTTATAATTATACCAATCAATTTTTTCTTAGAATTTAGTAATACTTGGCTACTAAACTTTCATATTTGATATTGCAGCTTCTACCCCAAAAACTGTTGCAGCTTCTAGCACAAAAACTGTTGCAGCTTCTAGCTCAAAAACTGGTAAGAATCCTAGTTTTGGTGAAGAAGATCCATGTGTAGTATACAAACTGTTATATATGTTATAATTATACCAATATATCAGTTTTGTCCTTAGAATTTAGTAACTCTTGGCTAGATTCTTAAGGTTAACTATTGGTATAAAACTGATAATCTAACGGAAACAGACTTTCATATAACAAATTGTACCAAAGACCCTATAAAAATGTAAAAGCAAAATGCATTTACTATATTTACCTCACGGTACTATTTAATCAAGGAGAAATCCAATGTCAATATTTTTGGTGTTCCCTCATGAACACAATTCCATTTTTATGAATAATTTAAAATATAAATTCAGATAGTACATGTGAACCGTTGATCATGATTTATTTTTGAAGTAGTGGATTCTCGTTAAAGATTGTAATTTTAACTTGTGTTTTACAAAGGATGGAAAAAACAACGGTGGAAATGAATCACCAAAAACCATTGATTTCTTGGCTTCTTGATATGTACCAAACAAAGTCAAATTTTGATGTCATTACTTTCCTCTACAAACAAAAGAAAGATCAACTGTTTGGTTTTAAATTTTGTACGAGAAAAAACATGGGCATTGGATCATTCTATTAATTTTAGTTTTGTACGATATATTAATTTTAAGATATACTTTTGTCAATTAATTCTTCTATTAGACTGATATGTTGTTAATAAGGATCATAAATTCATAATCATCGAGAATTTCTTTATGTTGGGTCAAGGATTAGTTTTGGCAGTATGACAAGCTAATTTTTAAAAGCATAAAATGATTCATTAAGGACTTGAATAATAATACAGGACAAAATGTTTGGAAAAATGATAACATGATATGGTAATTTTTAATGAAGTCTTACTTGTGTTCATAATTTTTTGTTGTTTCCCTTAATTGCATGAAAGCTGGAGCACAAAAGGAACCGAGAAGACAGTTCCCACAGAACTATGATGTGATGATTTTCTATTTCAAGATTATCGTTAAGCTCCTATTATTTGTTATTGGGATAGGTATGTGCAGTATATATGTTTGCATAATTTCTTCAAGAAAATGTCAAGTTACTCTTCGACACCAATTAACTGCTGAAAGTTCTTGTGATCGGTATACCCTGATTGAAAAAGGTAATTTCATATGAATAACATGAACTAGTTGTTCTTATAGAAGGTGTATCTTATAGAAGGTATATGAGGAAGTAACTAATTATAAGCTCAATATGCACAGTTCATTTTTAATTTCTAGATGAAGTAATTGACCGTTCTTTTCAAAGTTCTTACTAATTCTAGAATTGCAATTTTTGTCAGAAAAGTAAAATTTTGGCTGATATAGACAAATGGCAATGATATTCATATTCGATGCTTGCTTACACTTATTTGGTTCATGATGATGTACAAACTCATATAGACAATAGAAAACAAGTATTTATAAATAGAGGAAATTAAAAACAAAGTATAAACATAGTATCAAGACGACTACCATGACATCAGTGGTATTTAAGCCTAAATATCACCATGTCAAAATCTATCTGATAGGCTTCAAACGACAAATCCAAATTCTTCAAAATGATCTACTTCATGAGATGTGTTTACATGCAAAATTTATTGATATTCGATGGCATTCAGCATGAAGTCAAGCAGTCAACAAAGAAGGTTTTAAGGTAATTTTAATGCATTCATCTTGACTTGATACTATATACCATCAAAAATTTATAAATTTTGCATATAAATGCTGAAGTAGATCGGCTTGAATGGTTTTAATTTATTGTTTGCGGTATATCCGATAGATTTTGAAGATTGGTGGCCATATGCCACTGATGTCATGGTTGCCGGACTCCAAAGTACCAACTATAATTTCCCGGTGCATGGCCAGAGAAAGAAAGAAAGGAGTATGATTATTAATATAACTCGGAACAATTAATTGAGATTCTATTGAATGAAAGAAAAGTTGCCAATTATTATCAACCTTTTGCTCAGCTGTTTACAATATTAATTTAGTATATCATTCTGTGAATAATGTCTTCCTAAAGGGACAAGAGTGCAAACAATTACGAAAATTAAACAACAGCACAGTAATGCAAAGAAAATAATGAATGATATGCTGGATCATTCAACACTCTGGGAATACAAGGAAGCCAGCGGTGGAAAGGAACCAGATGATGATGATGACTCTTCAACAGTTATCAATGGAGATACTCATATCGAATCAAAATTCCTTCCAAGGATAACACCAGTAGAAGCTACTGATCAGGGTATTGATACCTTACTTTTCAAGCATAAAATTATAGAACAAAAATTCATTATAGAGTCACCATAGAAAACTACAATTTTTTCAACATGTGCTTCAGCAGGCCCTGTTTTGGATACTGTTATAAAAGAGAGATGAGAAATCAAAAGCATGTTGCTACACGTTTTGTTAACATAAATTACAATTTTTTCAGCAAGTGCTTCAGCAAGCCCTGTTTTGGTAGCTGCAAAGAGTGGAATAACAGAGATGGTGAAAAGAATCCTCAAGAAGTATCCAGTGGCAGTCATGGACAAAGACAAGGATAACAAAAATATTATTTTATTGGCAGTGGAGCACCGACAGGTCCATGTGTACAAGTACATGCTGGATTTTTCAACTGTGGAGAGTGTATTTCGGAAAGTAGATAAAGATGAAAATAGTGCTCTACATCTCGCAGCCATGCTCAGCCATAGCCGGCCGTGGAGCATCCCTGGAGCGGCACTTCAGCTGCAATGGGAGAGCAAGTGGTACAAGGTGATCTCTCTCTCTTCTCTCTAAAAAATGGACTAAACTTAAATAAAAACTGAACATATGTAATATGCATGGCGGTGTGCAGTACGTGCATAGTAGTAGTAAAATGAACCAAGAAATATTCTCAAGAATCAACAAGGATGGAAAGAAGCCAGAGGAGCTGTTCATAGAGTGTCATGAATCACTGGTTAAAGACGGAAGCACCTGGCTGACAAACACTTCCCAGTCTTGTTCTGTGGTGGCTGCTCTCGTCGCTACGGTGGCCTTTGCATCTGCAAGCACAGTTCCAGGAGGTGTAGACCCGCAGTCTGGATTTCCAATCCTCAGTTCAAAACCAGTTTTTCAGTTGTTCGCCATCTCATCCCTTGTCGCTCTTTGCTTCTCTGTTACATCTCTTGTCATGTTCCTCGCAATACTCACCTCCCGTTACGAGGTTACCAAAACCCCTATCTTAAAAAGAATTTCTTCCTTTTAACATTTCAACATAGAAAACTGAAATTCTCAATTATTTGCTGATCAGGTAAGGGATTTCAATAGGGGACTTCCCGTCAAGCTTATCCTGGGGATGACCTCTCTCTTCATGTCAATTGCTTCTATGCTTGTCTCATTTTGTGCCGGAGACTTTTTTGTTGTCGAAAATAAGCTCAAATTTGCCGTGTACCCCATATACGCCATCATGTGCTTTCCTGTCACTTTCTTTGCCTTCGCACAATTGCCATTATACATTGACCTCATCAAAGCAACTATAAAGAATGTTCCGGAGCGCACTGAGAAGATGCATGTCTACTAGCTAGCTCCACAATAATATGCTCCGTATAATTACTGTAACTCGTTTTATGCTCTATTCTAATTAATAATTCAACGCTAAGAATTTTTATTTTGATGTGATTTTTTTTTATCGCGTGCATGGGTCACATGGAGAATAATTATTCAGGACTTCTTGTCACTCTCCTTTGTTTTAAGTTTGTTGCAAGTATTTTCTTTGTTTTTACTTTTAAAGTTCCTGAACTGCTACATTCTTTGGTTTGGTTTGTAATAGGGTCAGTCTATTTACTTTAGGTAATAAAAAACAATTCGTACAAAATACCAAGGAATTCAATTTCTGAAAGTATTCTGGTTAAAATAATTAATTGCCTCATTTTCCATGATTGGGTTGAGGATTATTATTACTATTACTTCTGAGGCATGCTTTGATCATCCAATTTGATTGAACGAAAAAGAAGAATTGCTTCATTATAGTAGATTACAATGGCAGTATTTAAATAGCGAGATTTTATTACCTCAGTTTGAAATGAAGCACATACAGAGCTAGAGGGAAGCTTGAGATCATTGATTTCTTGTTTTAGTTTTCAATATGAAATTATCACTATTGTCATATTGTGTAAATTTTCTCTTGATCAAACTATTCACATAGTGCGTACATAAATTGCGATTAAAAAAAACAAATAATAAAAAAATTGTGTGCGCTGTGCTGCGCCTCTCTGAAAGGTGTTTCAATGTGCTATTTGTGTGACGACATAGGTCACCTTGCTTCATCTTGTCGCAACGTTGTTGTATGTTTTTAGTGCGGTGGGCTGGGCCATAGATCAGCCAACTGTCTCTCTACCACAGTCCCACCTTCAATGGTGAGATCTCAGGACAAACCGGTCATTAACTTCTACTTTAATCAAGCCAACCGCCAATTCAATACAGTTCTCTGCGAGAGCCTAGTGCTTCTTGATACACAGGGTCTTGGATCGGTGTACATTCTGACTCATTTGACCAAGCTTTTCGTTAGAGATGACTAGGTGTGGGTAGTTCGCAAGCCCTCTAAAGATCGGTTTCTGATAACTCTTGATAAGAAGTGGCGTGCCGTCAACCTAAAAAGGGGATACCTTAAACTAGGCCATGTGACATTCCCTTTAGAGATCTATGATCCAACGTTCCAACTGACTACTGTCAGATCCACCTTCCCACTGCCTACTGGATCTCTACTACAGGCTTCCCGGTTCCCGCATCGTTTATGCAGAGACTGAGTTTCGCAAATTAGCAAAGGAACTAGGAGGAAATTTGCAGGATGCGGATCATGGTTTGGAAAATTGGCCTATTCCGAGTCAACTCGGACTCGGTCGTGTCCGATCCAATTTTCAACCGAGTTTCGCACCCGTGCGAGTTTTTTAGCAAAACTCAGATGAACAGTGCTGGATTCGGCCGAGTTAGTTGATTTTTAGGCCGAGTCAAGCCAAGTCAACCGAGTTTCAACTCGAGTCTCGCCGATTCAAGGCAAAAATGACAGATTCTCAACAAACGTGGACAGAGTCTCAGCCGCCTGTGCCGTGGTAGGGTGACCTGGACCACCTATACCACCTGTGCCGTTGTAGGGTGACCGATAAAATTGGGGCTCAATCTCAATTTTTCACTCATTCTCTTGCCTCTAGAGCATATGTATATTGTCTTGGTAACTCAATCGAAACAATTTTGTGATTTGCAAGAGCAATCGAAAGAATTTGGGAGAGTCGCCATTTAGAAAATTTCGAATTTGGGGGAGTCAAGATTCAGATAGAAGTAGAAGAGAGCTTAAATCATAGAATAAACTTGGTGCATGTATGGTGAACAGTTTTATTTTGAAAATATAAATGATTTACAGTGGACCATGTCCAAACTGGTTACTTATAAAACATAATTTTATTATTATTTGTATTTGACTAAAGTACTAAAGGTGCATACAGCGGTTGACAACAATGGTTTGTTTTATTTGTTTTTTATTTTGACTTAAGTAAAATAAAATATTAATTGTTTATGAAATAAAGTATTTTATATAAAGAAAAATTAAAGCATACAAAATAAAATATGAAATGTAAAATTAAAATTAAACATTTTATTTATCTTTTGTGAATCTATTCAGCCTTTTATTATTTTATGGAATAGTCTATTTAATTTTTTAATTACATAAATATTAATTTTTTAAGTAATACATTACAAATTTGATTGTTATTCGTCCAAATTTAATTAGTATGAGTGTTGGAGTGGATTATTTGACAATTTTAGTACAAAACATGCTTCTGCCAAAAAAATCCAAGTTACCGATCCAACTCGGCCGATTCCGACCGGTTCACACGATTCCGATTCTACGGTTCAATGACCGATTCCGATTCCAATGAAAATAGATTTGGAAGTTCTCCCAATGAAAATAGGGTTTCCTGACAAGGATTCAATTCCTTGTTGTTGTTGTATTATGTTCCAAGCATGGTTTTGAAACTCGGAATCGGAATCAGAATCGTATATTTGACTGTGGAATCGGAATGGGATGAATTGGTCGGAATCGGACGAATCGGAACGGAAACTCGGATTTTTTTGGCAAAAGCATGTTTTTTGTTCTAAATTTGTCAAATAATACATTCCAACACTCATAATAATTAATTTTGGACGGATAACAATCAAATTTAAAGTGTATTATTTAAAAAGATAATATTTATCTAATTTAAAAATGAAATAGACGATAAAAAAACTGAATAAATTTACAAAAGACAAATAAAATATTTAATTTTAACTTTTACATTTTCACATTTTATTTTGTATATGCGTAAATTTATTTTCATAGAAAAAATTTATTTCATAAACAATTAATATTTTATTTTTACTCAAGTAAAAATAATAAATAAATAAAACAAATTGTCTCTCTCTAATAACAATAAAATCATGCTATTATTAATAACCGGTCCTTGTTTTAGACAGTCTAAACATCCCTTTTTAATAAATCCAGGTTAATAACTGGTCCGCTCCTCCCTATTTAATAACATGTCTGAACATGGTCCACAATGAACCATGTTATATTTTCAAAACAGAACTGTACATCATACATAAACCAAGTCTATTCAATATTTTATAATGATTTAAGCTCTCTATTTAAGGCACAGCAACCCCCATCCCACCTCACAAAAATGCCCCTGACAAGTTCAAAGGAAAGGGCACCCTAGCTCTGATTGATGAATCTACTCAATAAGTCAGCCAATGCCAGTTTGGGGGGGCGCCTAGTGAAGATCCTAAGTAGTTGAGAGCATGAAACTTAGAGACAAACACATACCCACCCAAATAAATCAAAGCATCGGGAAACCCTCCCATCTTTGTAGACGAGTTGGGGAATGGTGGTATTTCCAATGCCACCTTTGCCAACAATTGAAATGACTGAAAATGACTTTTCTTTTCCTTTTTCAGCATCTTTTATAGATAGTAAGAAATCGATTACCTCCTCTTTTTCAGCATCTCTGCCAAAAATGCTAGCCTCATCCACCATGTCACCTGTTGGGATTCGTAAAAGTTTGTTGTTTAAACGCCTCACACCGTCAATCTCCCTTAATTGGAGAGCCTCACCAATTTCATCAAATTGATTTCTCATTTTGAGCCGATCTATCATGCCATCAGAAATTGGAACAATGTACTGTCAAAAAAAAAAACAGAGAACTACTTAAGTATGCCAAATTTCATAATTTGTTAACTAAAAATTATAATTAATGCATCAAGTGACGACTCTAATGTTTGATATGGAAAGCTAGTATAAAACAAGTGACCCCTTTGGTGAATGCCAATCCATCAAAAGAAGAAAAAGAAAAAAAAACCATTCAAGCATATATACCATAGAAGGCAAAATCGGCCGTTCCGGAGCGGAATCGGCCGTTCCGGATCGGAATCGGACGGTACCGATCCGATTTTAGGCCGATTTACCCGGTTATTGAAGATTTCGTCAAATTCGGCCGTTCCAGTATAATTCCGGTCAAATTTCGGCCGTTCCGGTCACATTTCAGTCAAATTTCGTCTGTTTCGGACCGGTTCCACCGAAATGGCCGAAACACTATTTAACCAAACTCAAAATAAAAATTTTGCGGTCTCTGTGATTCGAACTCGCACCCTTCAGCATAGCTACCAAACACAACTCCACTACACCAAACAATCTTTCTTGTTTAAAACTACAACTCACTTCTATATATCCATTTCAACTCATTTCTATATATCCATTTAGTTGTAATGCTTGTATTATATTGTATTAGTAGATTATTTGATTGTAATAATTTTTCTAAATTTTTTTATCAATTTTTTTCTATTTTTTTAGTGTAAAACAAGCTTTTGCCAAAAAAGTCCGATTTTCCGATCTGATTCGGCCGATCCCGACCGATTTTTCCAATCCGGATCGGGATCGCTCGGTGCCGATCCCGATCCCGATACTGATTTTTCCTTCTATGATATATACTCCGTTTACTTTTAGTACCACACAACGACAAAAAAAAAGACACTAGCACAAGTAAGAATCCTTTTTAATTTGTATATGCACAAGGCACTAACCTCCATATGCTTTCTCTTGTGAGAACCGGAAGCCTGAGAAGCCTTTCTTGCCTCAACTTGAACACGTGTGACCTCATACCAGTACTCGCTGAGCACATCCTAAGCATCATAAGCGACCTTCTTCAGCACCTTGAGCCAGAGCTTGACGTAGCAGTCTGTGATCTCCCTCTCCTCAGCATCTTACAGGGTGGCCTTGATCTGCTCCAGAGTTCCCATCAGCCTCTCCAGATCCCCCTCAACAGCTCGTGCATGCCTGTTTTGTGAGTTATTAGAATTTGATGAAGAGGAAGAAAGAGCCAGAGCAGAGGCTGTAATTGTTGAAAATAATCCAAGTCCGCAGCCAAATGAATAATAGATGCAGTTTTTAAGTTTCGGTTTTTACAGCAGTTTTTATTTTCTGTTTAGAAGTAATTAAAAACTGATTGTAAACTTAGGCAGCAAGTTATCTATTTAGACATGTGCAAGAAGTAGTGGGTAGTTTTTAATTAATATGTCAAGTAGTGGGTTGGTTATAGGTTAGTTATAGCAAAGTTAGTGGAGTTAGTGGGGTGCGAAATTAGGGGATATGCACCACTATAAATAGTAGATCTGTTTATGTTAATTAATCAAATGAAAAAAATGGAGTTGTGAGAAAGTTTCGGCTGCTGCCCTGTTTTCTGTTTTTCCTCTTTTCCGAAAAACTCCCAACAAAATTGGTATCAGAGCAAGGTGAGAGATTAAGGCAGATCCGACCAAGCCGAAGGTGAGAGATCAAGGCAGATCCGACCAAGCCGAAGGTGAGAGATCAAGGCAGATCCGACCAAGTCAAAGGTGAGAGATCAAGGCAGATCCGACCATGGCCGACGCAGGCAACAACACCACCATTAGCATGTCAAATCAGATGGTACCTTTGTTCAAGGGTGAGAATTACGAATTCTGGAGCATCAAGGTACGAACTATGCTGAAATCTCATGGCTTGTGGGAACTAGCAGACAAGGGAATACCGAATCCTGATCCGACACCAATCGACACAGCCAAGCGAGATGCAAAGGCGCTCTTCTTCATTCAGCAAGCCGTACACGAATCGGTGTTTGCAAAGATTGCAGCAGCAGAAACAGCAAATCAGGCTTGGACAACTCTGAAAACCGCATTTCAGGGAAGTTCCAAGGTGGTAGCCATCAAGTTGCAGGGCTTGAGACGGGAGTTTGAGACATTGAACATGAAACAAGGCGAGTCAGTTCAATCCTTCTTTACGCAAGTTACAACAATAGTCAACCAAATCCGAAGTTGTGGAGAAGATCTTCCAGAAAAGACGGTGGTCATGAAGGTGTTGCGCATTCTGACAACAAAGTTTGATCATGTGGTCGCGGCGATCGAAGAATCTAAAGATCTGTCCACTTACACGTTTGATGAGTTGATGGGATCACTGCAGGTCCATGAAGTTCGTCTCAACAGATCAGAAGCGAAGGATGACACCAAAGCTTTCTATACTAAGGGCGATTCCTTAAGAAACCAACAGCAAGGCAGAGGTAGAGGCCAAGGTTACGGCAGAGGTGGAGGCAGTCAAGGCGGCAGAGGAAGAGGCAAGCCGAGTTACAATCAACCGCATTCTAATCAACCGAAAAAAGATGTAGAATGCTACTACTGTCACAAGAAAGGGCATATGCAAGCCGATTGTTACAAGAAACAGAGAGAAGAAGGTCAAGATGTGGAGTGCTATTACTGCCACAAGCCCGGTCATGTGCAGGCCGACTGCTACAAGAAGAAAAGAGAAGAAGGACAGGCAAGTTTTGTTGAAGAGAAGAACAATCAGGCACAGTTGTTCATGGCCAAAACCTATGAAGAATCAGATGCGAGTCAAATCTGGTTTTTGGACAGCGGGTGCTCAAACCATATGACGGGTTTCAAACATCTATTTGATGAATTAGATGAGTCATACAAGAAGGCAGTAAAGCTTGGTGACGATAAAGAGATTCATGTTGAAGGAAAAGGAAGAGTAGCCGTGCAAACCAGCAGTCACAATACACGGATGCTACATGATGTGTACTATATTCCTCAACTGTCCCAAAACCTTCTCAGCATCGGTCAGATGATGGACAGCGGGTGTACCATCAAGTTTGAAGGTAACAATTGCAGAATTGTAGATGCAGCCACGGATCAGACGATGGCAATAATCAAGAAGACACAAAACAACTTGTTCCCTCTAGAGATAGCCAAGGTGAAAGACAAGGCACTTGTAGCCAAGGAGATTAGTTCCAGCGAGTTATGGCATTTGAGGTATGGTCATCTAAACATGAATGGTTTGAGATTCTTGAATCAAAAGAAAATGGTGAATGGGTTACCCGAAATTGGTGAAATTGGGTTATGTGAAGGATGTGTGTTTGGCAAGCAATCGAAGCTGCCATTTCCAAAAGATCAGTCGATGCGTGCAACCAAGGTACTTGAGTTAGTGCATACTGATTTGTGCGGACCCATGGAGGTTGAATCAATGGGAGGAAGCAAGTATTTTATGCTGTTTATTGATGATTACAGTAGGATGACCTGGGTTTATTTCCTTAGCTATAAAAGTGAAGCGTTTGGGCTGTTCAAAAGGTTCAAAGCCATGGCAGAGACGCAAACAGGGGCTAGGCTGAAAGCTCTAAGATCAGATTGCAGTGGTGAGTTTCAATCAAAAGAATTCAAGCAGTTTTGTGAGAAAGAAGGGGTGCTACAGCAGCTGACCACTCCATACACACCTGAGCAAAACGGTGTAGCTGAACGCAAGAACCGCACGGTAGTAGAACTAGCAAGAAGTATGCTAAAATCTAAAGGTATGCCGAATAGTTTTTGGGCTGAAGCAGTAGCAACAGCGGTATATGTTCTAAATCTGTCACCAACCAAGGCAGTGATGAACAAAACACCATTTGAAGCGTGGTTTGAAAGGAAGCCCAGTGTGGGGCATTTGCGTGTTTTTGGGTGCATCGCTTACACTCTCATAAGTGCACAAAACCGAAAAAAACTAGACTCAAAATCTGAAAAATGTTTGTTCATTGGGTATTGCATACAATCTAAAGGTTATAGGTTGTTTAATCCGGTGACAAAGAAGATTATAGTCAGTAGAAATATCATGTTTGATGAGAATGCTAGTTGGAGTTGGTCTGTGGAGGAAAACAACACACCAATAGCAGAAATAGAAGATGAAGAAGAAGAAGGCAGCAGTGAGCAGCCGCAAAGCAGTCCAAGCTCGAGTAGCACATCACATCGGATGGTTGATCCGGATACACAAGGAAGAAAGGTACGATCCTTACAAGAATTGTATGAAGCAACTCAGGTTATGTATGTAGCAGATCCATTATCCTATGAAGAAGCCGTAGAAAGAAAGGAATGGGTGCAAGCAATGAAAGAAGAAATGAGTTCAATTGAACAAAACCAAACCTGGAAGTTGGTGGAGTTACCAAAAGATCGCAATGCAATTGGAGTTAAATGGGTCTACAAGACTAAATTTGGTCCAGATGGCAGTGTATTAAAATACAAAGCGAGGTTAGTGGCAAAAGGATATGCACAAAAGCAAGGCATAGACTATGAAGAGACGTTCTCTCCGGTGGCCAGATTTGAAACGGTTCGGTTGTTGATTGCAATGGCTGTCCAATTGAGACAACCTATCTATCAATTTGATGTGAAGTCAGCATTCCTCAATGGTGAACTAAAAGAAGAGGTTTATGTTGAGCAACCGGAAGGGTTTGTAGTGAAGGGCAAAGAACAGTGGGTGTACCGTTTGTTCAAAGCATTATACGGCTTGAAGCAGGCTCCCCGTGCATGGTACAGCAAGATTGATGCACATTTTCAGAAATTGGGATTTGAGAGAAGCAAGAATGAGCCTAATCTCTATGTCAAACGCAAAGAAAAAGGAGGTTTAACAGCGGTATGTCTCTATGTTGATGACATGATTTATTTTGGCACAGATGACGCAATGGTGAAGGAGTTTAAAGAGCAAATGATGCGTGTGTTTGAGATGACCGATCTAGGAGAAATGCATTACTTTCTAGGTCTGGAGGTTGAACAAGAGAAGGGAAAAATCTGTGTCCCAACACAAGTATGCAAGAGACTTGGTAGAAAAGTTCGGATTAAAAGATTGCAATCCCGTACTAATTCCAATGAATACAAATGAGAAGTTGACAGCTATTGATGGAACCGGAGCTGCAGATGCAACTCGGTTTAGGAGTTTGGTGGGAGGTCTGTTGTACTTGACGCACACTAGACCAGACATCACACATGCAGTTGGAATGGTTGCGAGATACATGCAGAATCCAACTAAACAACACATGGGAGTAGCAAAGCGAATTCTTAGGTACATTGCAGGTACAACAAGCTATGGTCTATGGTACAAGGGTGTTGATGAACCGTGTTTGACAGGCTACAACGATAGTGACTGGGCAGGCAGCGTAGATGATCGAAAAAGCACAACAGGTCAGGTGTTCTTCTTTGGCAACAGCGTAATAAGTTGGAATTCGAAGAAACAATCAACAGTTGCACTATCAACCGCAGAAGCTGAGTACAATGCAGTAACATCAGCAGCATGCCAAGGTGTATAGTTAAGGCGCTTATTGGAAGAGTTAGATTGTGAGCAGAAAGGTGCAACAATACTCTATTGTGATAATCAGTCGACAATTGCAATTAGTAACAACCCGGTGCATCACAACAGAACAAAGCACATAGACACTCGGCTCCATTTCATACGAGACCTGATTGAGCAAAAGATGATAGAGTTGCAGTATGTGAACACGAACCAGCAAGTTGCAGATGTGCTGACCAAATCACTCCCACGAGAGAAGTTTAACTGGTGTCGAGACATGATGAATGTGCTGGACTTTGGATTAAGGGGGGGTGTTGAAAATAATCCAAGTCCGCAGCCAAATGAATAATAGATGCAGTTTTTAAGTTTCGGTTTTTACAGCAGTTTTTATTTTCTGTTTAGAAGTAATTAAAAACTGATTGTAAACTTAGGCAGCAAGTTATCAATTTAGACATGTGCAAGAAGTAGTGGGTAGTTTTTAATTAATATGTCAAGTAGTGGGTTGGTTATAGGTTAGTTATAGCAAAGTTAGTGGAGTTAGTGGGGTGCGAAATTAGGGGATATGCACCACTATAAATAGTAGATCTGTTTATGTTAATTAATAAAATGAAAAAAATGGAGTTGTGAGAAAGTTTCGGCTGCTGCCCTGTTTTCTGTTTTTCCTCTTTTCCGAAAAACTCCCAACAGTAATTGAAGGGAGCAAATTGGCGGCTAGAGAGAGCAGAGAGGTTATCAAATTCCCTGCCATTTTGCTCTGTAGATCAATTTCTGTGGAGAGAGAGAGGAAGGAAACTAACCTTAGATCTCAGTTGTGAAGATGAGAAATTAGTAAAGAGCAAAGAGGTATTGAGATCTCAATTGGATGTGGCGTGTTAAAGACTTGACAGCACACTAGTCAATGCTTAGTTCACTTTTTCTTTTACTTTTATTTTGCTTTTTCATCTGAGTGGTGTACTTTAGGGGGAATGGGTCACTATGTCTATAGGTAGGTATCTTTCGGTTTGCTGTTTCTAAAAAATCACCTCCACCTGTTAACGATTTTCTTGATGTAACTCCTAAATTAGGTTACCTTTGGTGTTTTGTTTTTGAAAAAATTGTATATAGAGTAGGGTTAAAATTCTCCATTATTTTCATGCCCCAATCAGGCATCACATCCTTATCTTTGTTTTCAAAGTCCAAATAGTCGATCCGAACCACTCAACATGATCTCCATATTAAAATATGTTTGATAGAAAACAAGTGATTTTGTTTCTATCGATCTGAAAAAATTGTTTCTATCTGAAAAACAGTGATTTTGTTTCTATCCAAACATATCTTAATGTGGAAATCTTGTTGAGTGATTTGATGTTTGAACTTTAAAAATGAAAATAATGATATTTATTAAGTATTATAACATATTTATTAAGTACTTTACAAAACTGCTCTTTTTAGACAATTCTGAACCACTGAAAAATAACAGTTTTGTAAAATACTTAATAAATAGTAAAAAAATAAAAAAAAATGTAATTTGGATCTCCAAGCACATTTTAATGTAGATATCATGTTGAATGGTTTGGATCGACTGTTTGGATTTTGAAAATTGTAAAATCGAATTGTTGTAGGATGCTGTTACTTACAAATGTTGCAAGTGGATCCCTCCTCTATATATATATATATGAGATATCACAATCATTATCAAATAATCGTATCTTATAAAAATTCGCACACATATTAAATAATATAATATAATATAAGATAAGAAGAGGAGGGCTCAAATGCTCCATTGTTTCATGATCTAATCGTATCCCAACATCTTTATCTTTGATTTCAAAGTTGAAACAAAATATCTGAACCACTCAACATGATATCCATGTTAAAATGTGCTTAGAGATTAAATTTATATTTTTTGGAAATTTTTTACTATTTTTTAAGATAGGTACAAAATCACTGCTTTTAGATGGTCCACAATTTCCTAAAAAACAATGATTTTGTTCCTATCTTAAAAAATAGTTAAAAATTTGATCACTAAGCATATTTTAACGTGGATATCATGTTGAGCGGTTCAGATATTTTGTTTCAACTTTGAAATCGAAGGTAAAGATATTGGGGTTCGATTGGGGCATGAAGCAATGGGGCATTTGAGCCCTCCTCATATAAGAATGTATTTATAAACATATTCAAAATTTAACATTTAAATAAAATAATAATACTGATTTCATCAAAAATGATTGAATGTTTTCTAAGGTGGACAAAGCTTCTATTTTGTTTGATAATTTGCAAAACTAATTAATTATATCTTAATAAAAATAGAGAAATTTTTCATCAAAAAAAAAATAGAGAAATTCAGCAAAAATAATTAACTTTCGCTTTAACAAAAATGATGAAAATTTGAATAAAAAATATTGGTCGTTGTTATCTTGAAGAAAATTAAATATACAAAATAGATATATTTTTCATAATATACATAAATGATTCTCTTAGAATATCCAAAATTTTGAGGACCTATGTGTAAATTTTATAGAATAAAATAAATCATAGCATAGAATACACTTTATTGACTTCACATGTACTCCTGAATGGATATGAGGGAGCTTAGCCAATAGCAATCCCTTATTCTCTGTAATAACCAAACAGGTGTAGAGGTGGATCAAGGAACCTGTTTTTTTTTTTTTTTTTTTTTTCTGGCCTTGTAATGTGCTCTTATTAAAGTTTGAGGTTCAGTGGTGGTTGTTTAGTGTTAATTATCTTTCTGGCAAACTCAGTTATTATATGTACTTCTATTGTTTGTGAAATGCTAATGTGCCCTCTTCAACTGATAGAGAAACTTTGGTGTACACTTGTTGTTGCTTGTTAGTGCATAAACGGAAAAGCTGAATGGTAGCAAATTATAGTGGTGATCAACTTCAGATGAAAAAGGGTTGTTGCACAAGAATAAGGTATAAATTAGCAAAATCTCCAATTATCGCAACTTCCTTTATTAATTAATGTCCAATTGTGATACATATAAAATAAAATATATTTTTTAACAACATAAGCAGCGCCCAAATTCTGTGAACTAATAAATTATTTGACTGAAACATATATACAAGAGTAAGGTTAAAAGGTCTAATTGTTTTTGTGCTCCAATCATGTCTCACATCTTTATTTCATTTTCAAAGTCTAGAAAATCGATCCGAATCGCTCAACATGATCTCCACATCAAAATGTATATATTTTCTAGATTGGAACAAAATTACTGTCTTTCAGAAGATACTTTAATATGGAACAATTTGGATCAACTGTTTGAATTTTAAAAATAAAGATAAGAATGTGAGACATAATTGCAACATGAAAATAATGGAGCATTTGTTAACAGGTGGTAACAGAATTTATATCAAGAAAATGGTTAACAGGTGGAGGTGGTTTCTTTGAAACAGCAAACCGCAAGGTACCTTCATATAGACATAGTGACCCCATTCCCCCTAAAGTACTCCATTCCACTTCCACGCTACTTCCAAGAAAAAGTGAAAAAGAAAAGATAAAGTAAAAGAAAAAGTGAACTAAGCATTGACTACTGTACTGTCCAGTCTTCTACACGCCACTTCCAAGATCTTACCTCTACTCAACAATCTGCTGCTCTATACTATCTACTCATTCAGAAATAAAAAAACCACTTGGAATTTAAAATGTTGCTTACCCCTCAGATCTGAGGGCTCTACTGCTCTTTACTCATTTCTCATTTCCACAACTCAGATCTAATTAAGGAACAAAGCATACACATAGTCACACACTTGTTCCGTGCAAAATGGCAGGTAATTTGATATCCTCTCTGCTCTCTCGAGTCACCAATTTGCTACCTTCAATTACAGCCTCTGCACAGGATCCTTCTTCCTCTTCATCAAATTCTAATAACTCAAAAAAGGAGCGTGCTCGTGCTGTTGAGGAGGATCTTGAGAGGCTGATGCGAACTCTGGAGCGGATCAAGGCCACGTTGTACGATGCTGAGGAGAGGGAGATCATAGACCGCTCTGTCAAGCTCTGGCTCAAGGAGCTCAAGAAGGTCGCTTATGATGCCGAGGATGTACTCAGCGAGTACCGATACGAGGTTACACGTGTCCAAGTAGAGGCAAGAAAACACTTCTCAGACTTCCGGTTCTCACAAGAGAAAGCATATGAAGGTTAGTGCCAAGTGCATATAGATATATATTAAAAGAATCATGTGCTAGTATTGTGTGTGTGTTTTATTTTTCATTGTGGGGTACTGAAAGCCAGTGGGGAATGCTTGAATTTTCATTTTCTTTTCTTTTATCTGATTGCATCAACTGGAGTGGTAGCTTGTTTTAATTACCAAACCTTCCAAATCTAATATTAGAGTGGTCACTTTATTTCTCAATTATAATTTTAGTTAACAAATTTTGAAATTTGCCATACTAATGTAATCCATTTCTTTTGGACAGTCCATTGAGTATATTGATCCAATTCCTGATGATATGGTAGATCGACTTATCAAAATAAGAAGTCGATTCGATGAAATAGCAAAGGATCGTGAGGCTCTCCAATTAAGGGAGAGTGATGGGGTGAGGTGTCTGCATAACAAAATTTTACGACCCCAAACCGGCCACATGGTGGATGAGGCGAGTATTTTTGGTAGAGATGCTGAAATAAAGGAGGTAATCGATTTATTACTATCTGAAAAAGAAAACTCTTTTTCGGTCATTTCAATTGTTGGCAAAGGTGGCCTCGGAAAAACCACCATTGCCCAACTCGTCTACAAAGATTTGAGAGATTCCAAATGCTTTGATTTATCTGGGTGGGTATGTGTCTCTGAAGAATTTGATGTCATGAGGCTCATGAAAGCAACCATTGAATCGGTCTCCGAAAATAATTATGGTGCAAATGAGTTGAGTCCACTACAAGAAAAACTTGCACAAATTGTGATGGGGAAAACAATACTACTTGTTTTAGATGACGTGTGGAACGAGAATCAGAGTGTTTGGGAGTTGTTTCAGGTTCCTTTTAAAGAAGCAAAAATGGTCAGAATTCTCATGACAACAAGAAATAATAAGGTTGCAAAGGTCATGCAAACAACAACAGTTTTTAGGCCAAGTAACTTGCCTGAAAGTTCGTGTTGGCAGTTGTTTCAGCATTATGCATTGAGTGGTTCAAGTGACACTATCCCAAAACACTTGGTAGATATGGGAAGGGAGATTATGAGAAAGTGTGGTGGGTTGCCATTGGCTGTGAAGTCGATTGCAAGCCTCCTTAGGCATGAAACGTATGAAGAGTGTTGGAGAGAGATTCTGGAAAGTGATCTTTGGGAAATCCATCGAATGATATATTCCCAGCCCTTCAGATCAGCTATGCTCATCTACCTTCCTACCTTAAGCCATTTTTTTTGTTTTGCTCAATGTACCCAAAAGATTACATCTTAACAAAGATGAATTTGATTGAGATATGGATCTCTCATGGATACATAGATTCTAGGGGCAAAAGAAAAATCACAGAAATTGGTGTTGAATATTATGAGGAGTTAAAACAGAGGTCCTTTCTTGATGATATTTCAGATTATTCTGCATACGAATACTGTAAATTGCACGATATAATCCATGACCTTGCTCGACTTAATTCCGAGAATGAACATCATTCGGTGGAGATCAATTGGCCACGGGATATTCAAGAGAAAAATGTTTCTCGAGAAGCATACCATCTATATGCAAGAGGTTCCATGGGACATGTAAATCAAATTCTCCAACAAAATCTGAAGGGTTTAAGAACTCTTTCTCTGTATTTGAGCAGTTGCAGTGGATATTTGTGGCACCAATACAATAGGCTGTCTAACCGCACTAAATTTGAAGCACTCAGGGTATTGGAATTGAATGGGAATTTCACAGAGATTCCTGACTTCATTCCCAAGTTGAAACATCTTGTCTACCTTGGTATTAGTTCTTCTGAACTTAAAATCTTGCCTTTATCCATTGGCCTCCTTTACAACCTGCAGACTTTAATTCTTGTTCATTGCCATCTCCTTGAATATCTACCTGAAAGTATTGGTGGTCTTGCTAACTTACAATATCTATATATTCAATCAATAAATTTTAAGAGGCGGCCTAAATCACTCTGTTCACTTAGTACGTACTTGCTGAGATTAGTTATTAAATGTCGTCATTTAGAGGTAGTTCCTTTAGATCTTCGAAATCTCCATAACCTTCATGAATTAACAATTTTTCCTCAACAGACTCTAGCACTGCCTAATACAATAGGCTGTCTGAGTAGTTTAGAGAAGCTTAACTTATCATATTATCATAATACAATAGGTTATGTCCCTCATGGTCTTGTGAATTTTCCGGCAATAAAGAAAATGGCAGAAGGGATGAGAGTTAGAAAATGGCAGCAAGGAAGACTCTCTATTGAGGGAATAAAGAGGAGTAATTTAGTAGATGCCCAGCGTGCTATGCTTAGAAATAAGTACCGACTTGAAGCTTTGGATTTATTCTGGGATCGTGGTGATCCAGATTACGATTTTCTTCCAGTTTGGAAACCAGACCTGAGATTAAGGCTCATACAAGAAACTTGTGAGGGCGGGTTACTTGGTGCAAATGATGTAGATTTTTCCTTGTTAGAATGCCTCCAGCCACATCCTAACCTCAAGAAAATTCTACTGAGCTGTTATCCTTCTGCCACATTACCACGATGGATGAGGGATCCATTTTCCTTGCAGTCAATTCAAGAAGTCACGTTAGAATATTGCTTCAAGATTCAATCTCTTCCATTCGGCAAGCTTCACACTCTCAAGCATCTAAATATTCTTTCATGTTTTAGTATCCGAGTTCTGGAGCTGGATAAGCTGCCCTCCCGGCTTGAAAGATTGAAGATTTCAAATTGTGACTACTTGGAGTTGATAACCGGAGAAGGTTATCAGGATAATTTGTCAATCGAAATCATCTACTGTGGAGCCCTGAAATCAACAATGAGTATTATTGAGCCACATATCGACTGGCAGAGAGCACTTCCAAGGTTGAAAATTGAATGGTGTGATTTACTTTGTGTTCGGCCTTTAAATAGAATTGAACAACGCCACTACCGTGACCTTTAAAGGGAAATAGACATCTGCAATAAATCAAATCAGGTTTGTATTTTTTTTTTATTATCTGAATATTTAGATTTTAGATCACTGAACTTCTTTACTTTTTAGTAATCATAAGTATTGTTACAATGTGTCAACTGATTAAGCTGCTCCTTATTTGACAAATGAACATTTCATATTATATTACTTGTCGATTGCTACTAAATAAGCTCTTGTATTATTTTGCAGCTTTTTTCAAGGATGTCTTCCTTTCGCCCACAAGGAACATTTAGGAGTCCCCTTGAAGACCCTCCATAGAAATGAATTTACTATTTAATTTATAATATGATTTGTAATAAATGGAAAAAATTGTTTGCTTGGGGCCAAATTTTCATTGATTTTGTCTTTCTTTCTATACTCCTTTTTTTTTCATTTCTCCTCTTAGGAATGATTAAGTAAACCGACTGTGAATTTTTATTGTGGTCCAATTTTTTATCGTTGACTGGATCTCCCCTGTTTTTTCCTCTATATCAAGTTGTTGGCTTTCTGATAAGGCCTTGTTTTTTCTTTTCTTTTCTAGACATAATAAGCATTGTTAGATAGATGAAATACAGACACCAATGCTAGACTGGTTCCATATCCATTGTTCAACTACTGTAGAAAAATAACTTAAATTTTTTAGTACATTAACATTTCGTGCTAAATACTCTGTACTAGTTCACCATGGGTCAGTATTATTTTGAAAATTTGTTAGTGGTGGAACCCTGAATAATAATTTGCACAGACAAAATGATGTATTATGATATCCAACGGTTTTATTTTAACTTTTATGTTTTAATTTTTAAGTTATTAAAGTTTTTAAACATGGAGACATGATGGAGGCACAAAAAATGGAGGCATTTGAAACCTCCTCATTTAACACATCAAAATATTCATTGCATCTTTAGTTATTTTTCTTTTTTGTTTTGCTTATGGGACAATCTTTTGCACCTACAGAAGAATGTACTCCTCTCTGTTTCTTCTTGTGTGTACAAGCAATGAATAGGGAGATAAATTTCTCTTTTAAGTTTAGTGGCTACATTTTTCATTGCTTAACTGATAGTACTGTTTGTCTTGTGCTTAGGATTTGTTTTGTTAATATCTAGCTTTATATTAGTATGTAATGTTTAGTTTGATATCAAGCTTGGTATTAGTAGGAACCGTTTAGTTTGAAACTTGATGTAATTGTGCAGCTTGATGTTGGTTGTACCTAGCATGTACTGTTTGCTGGATGTAGGTACCATCATGAGGTACCTGCCCTCAGCTTTGTTGGCTTTTAATAAAAAATCGGTGGATTTTTCCACTGTTAATAAAAAAATGAATTATCTTTTAATTTTTATAGCTTTAATTCAAATAAAGACCGATTATGAAACAATTTGCAAATTGAAATCTGAGAGCCATCTTCCAAGATTTTGTTTTTTTAAACAGCACTTCAACAATCTACATTCGAGATTGCTACAACCCTAGATTACTAATGGGTGACAAAAGCATTTTTAGTACAACATCTTCCCTATAATTTCAGTGCTATTTAACTTCCAGACGAACAAAATTAAATTTGAAGTCCCTCATCCAAACCTAAATATAATTATCCTTCGCAATATGAGATGATACCTTTTTTTTTTTTTTTCTGTATATTTACTTGCTAAAATCCAACTTCGAAAACAATTTAACATGTTGTCTGGACTGTAATTACTTTTTTCAAGTGAATAATTGACTTGGGTCTTTTAAAAACAAACTAAAAACCAAGAGAGACATTTAAGATAGTTTTTTTAGTGAATCTTAACCTGATCCAGGTGGGTCTCCATTAATCCTTTTTATATACCCGTCAATAAGAAACCATTTTATGATCTCTCTTTTTATAAGGTTATTTTTTTGGGCCTAGGTATTAATGTTCCAAATAGTGAATCAGGGACACTACCTGAAAGCAGCCCAACAGGTAGCCATCAAGGCCCAAATAACATTTACGAATGTTTAATATTAGCCCAGAGAAGCCCATATTAATCTATTTTTCCAATAGCCCAGCGTTCTGACCTAAGTTAATTGTCCAACTATAAAATAAGAAATCCATATTTATTAATATCAATTTTTTGTAATTTATATTTTATATTTTTTTGTTATTATTCTGAAATGTTTTTTTTTGTTGTAGTTGCACATATGTTACTCGTGCCATATATACCTTTATATATCTGATGTAATCTACAAATACAAAATACAAATACAATTGTAGTCCACCAATAAGGTTTGTACTATTCGTTTTGGTTCAACGATAAGATTTGTACCAAATTTCTACGCATTGTCAAGTCCTGTTGTTATTTTCTTCAATGATTTCATTTTCATTGTTGCCCTCGGGTCAAAGTGAAGTTTCAATAAAATTGTCCTTTTGTCAAAGTGACCATGAGCATTTTTTTTTTCCTCAGTTATATAGCATAGCTGATCAGTAGAATCAATTAACAGATAGGAAGTCAACTTTGGAAAGAAAAAAATTTGGATCTAGCCAGAAGTTAATAATTTAATGATTTGTAGCTTACTTAAATTTGTTTGTACATAATAACTTGAGAAACAGGGGAACATAGCATTATAGAGAATTAGTTTAAACTAATTTTTACTATTTCAAAATTCAGTGTATTGTACAGAATCATTCACAGAGGTCAGCTGCAGCAGAGTGTATGATACATCACAATTATTTATTTCAACCAACATAATTACTTAAGCATACCAAAATTAGAGTCAATGGGGTTGCTTGACCAATCTCTTTGTTACTGCATGCAAAGCTATGTAACTATTAATTGTACGCATTACAATATTAATATATGAAATCCCCTTCCCAGCAAATATATATAATTCTCACTCATTATTTATAAAAGTACATAAATACGTTGTTGCATTCTTCTTGCTCTTAATCTTTCATGTAACCAGGCATCATTCTTCTAGGGCTTTGCTTCAGGAGGACAATTTGTTCTATAATACTTAATGCACTGGAACTTGTCCAAAAAACGGGTCAATACCTATAAATTTATACTGATTTCAAACTTTTACCTCTTGGAAAAGAACTTCATTTACGGCATCAATGTTTGAAATTTTGAGAGCTGAGAGAAAATTTTATTTCTAAATACCGATTTTGTCCTTTAATGTTTCTCTCTTGCCTCAACCAATAAAAGAAGTAATAGAGGGAAACGATTTTGTCCAACTTTTTTAATCTGACATCAATTAATAAAAAAAAGTAATAAAAGGAAAGTTTCTTCGTGAGAAAAACCTTCCCTCCTATTCACGGAGGTGAGGTGCAGCAGAGTCTAGATACATGACAATTATTTATTTCAACCAACATAATTACTTAAGCATACCAAAATTAGAGTCAAGTGGGAGCTGCTTGACCTCTCTCCTTGTTACTGCATGCAAACCTATGTAACTATTAATTGTACGCATTACAATATTAATTAATATATGAAATCCCCATCTCAGCACATATATACAATTCTCACTTATTATTTATACAACTACAAATATTACGTTGTTGCATTCTTCTTGCATGCTCTTAATCTTTCATGTAACCAGGCATCATTCTTCTAGGGCTTTGCTTCAGGAGGACAATTTTGTTTATAATGCATATAGCACTTTGGTCTAGTGTAAGGCCGGCCGGGGTTGCCTGATGGAACCAAAGGCTTTGTCTCTAATACTCTCGGGCTGAGTGCTGAAATGACAAAGTAGATTTACAATTTTTAATATAATTACTAATGAAAGAAACACAGAAGATTTTCTCTCTCACTTTATCTATTACTAAATATTTCAACTTACCACTTAATTAATTGGGAGCAAATTAAAAGATACTGGTTCAAGTTTCAATGAATTATAATTCAATTAAAGTCTGAATATTTCCATATTAGAAAGAGAGAGATTACTTACTACCATCCTTGCTCTCTTCCAGGGTTCGAGCAGCCTCAGTAGAAGGAAATATGAGAGAGCTAGTGAAAAATAGAAAGAGAATGCAGAGAACTGGAAGAGCTCTTGTTGTTGACATTTTTGAAACTGTGGTTTCTATATCAACGCAATTGCAATCAATTTAAAATAGATATGGATACGATTTAGCTATTATCTCTGTCCGCATCCAATCTGTTTACTCTTCTTAGCTAGTGTATTGCAGAAGCACGGCACACACGGCTAAGGACACAGCACAACGTGCCACGTCCTTATCTGTGTTGTTTCCTAATTTTTCTAAAATCGTCACATTTAAACAAAGCATGTCTAGACACGGTACGGCACGGCACGTCTAGACGTGTCATGCCCGTGTCAAATTATAGCGAAACAAAAATAATACTAAATATTTCAAAATAAATAAAATTTACAAAAATATTAAATTTTTAGGATATTTTTCAGATATTTTTAATATTAGCACACATTTTTAAAGTAACAAATTATCAAGATCTAAAAAACCAGTACGGTACGTCTAAGTACCGGTGCGGAATGTCGAAACACGTCGTACCTAACTGTACTGTGCCGTTAAACGTGTTATGTTCATCTCCAATACTGTGCGGTACAACACATATAGAAATTACGATGTGTTGGAATGGCACAGCCTCGTTCCAATTTGTTTATACCTCTAGACCTTTCTACTATGGTATCTCTTCCGTTGACCTCAGGTCAATGTAACTTTTCAGCACGCTTGTCGTTAGTCATGGTGCATTTTTCAATTTTTGGCGATGCATGAACAAGTCAGGATCTTTTGTAGTTTGACAATGATTGCAATCTTAATTTGTTGGAATAGTTGACTGAAGACATTTTTCTCCTTGAAAAGATAGGGTGGCAAGGGATTGGCCTATGTTTTTTCTCTAAAAGGTAAATTTGTTTGGACAACGTTTTTTTTTTTTTTTTTTGCCTTCCCAATTAGACATGAGATATTTACATTTTACACTAATTGTTTTCATTAATCCATCCATTAATCCAACACAATTCTACGCAAATCAGGTACTTTTCCAATCAAATTTGAATCATATTGTGTTGTGCACTTTTAGAAATATTGTACAACAAAAATAACTTCAAACTTGCATTAAAACTTAGCTAAGCATGCTCAGATCTCTTAATTGGATAAAATGTTATTTCTGTATTAGTTTTGTGGTATTGAAAAAAAAAACTTTTCTTAAACTCATTTTCTAAAATTTTCTTTATATATCATATTTCTGTATTACATATATAGCTTTGTACATAGCGTCGTACAAATCGTAACACATGTTCGGATTCACATTTTGTTATTAATTTTTTTTGGAATATTTTGCTATTAATTAGTAATCTGGGAATCAAAGAAAAAAAAAATGAGGGCAAATATTTTTTATTACTAGAGGCAATTTTCTCCAGCCTCTTTATCAATTGTCCTATGTCATGTTATATATAAAATTCAGGTTAACGCAAAGTAAGCTTCATACTTCTAGGTAATAAACTGATGATGTTGCTTCCAAACGGTGTTAGAAATTAACGTCATTGGAAATTCAATGTCTTCTCTTGCGTTCTTCAACTAATGGCAAAGGTTCTTAACACCATATGTTGGATTCCTCAAACGAAGGCAAAAGTCACATACACTATCTATTCTGTTTGAGTTGTCATTTGGTAGGTCTGCTTTGCCATCTATTATTAATTTTCATCGAAGCTCTCAATAAGGAGATCGGTTTGAACGGTTCGATAGATTTTGCAGGCCGGAAGCATATTGTTTGATAATTTTTTACTATTTTTTTCGATTTTGAAAATCATTGTTTTTTGAATTTTTTTATTATTTTTTATTTAATGAAAAGCTGTAATTTTCAAAAATTCTAAAGAAATAATAAAAAATTTCCAAAAAATGTAAAATTTGGTCTCCAAGCACATTTCAATATGAAGATCATGTTGAGAAGTTCCGATCGACTATTTGAACTTTAAAATGGAGATATGAGCGGGAAGTAAAACACCATTTTTACTTCCCAAAGCACCGTAGCATCACTCTATATATATATATATGATGGATGGATTCGTGTCAGCTAATAAAACTTGTGGGCTATCCGTAGGGAATATTGTTTAGAGTCTTGACTAATCAATTCTCAACCTTTCGAAAGGCTAGACAAAATATGGAAAATGAGAGTTGTTGGTTTCATCTTTCGATTTAGCGAAAATTAAAGGTAAATAAAATAAATAAGATAGTGATATGAATTCTTAGGGTTTTGGCTTACCGTTGCTATTCAATCTATTTTGATGGGGTCTCATTTGTTGTTGGTTTTCAGATGTTGTTTGAAGGTTTCTAATTAAATTTAGTGACTGTCGCTTTCACATCGACACAGCCACACTACCTATCAAGTGATCCGGCTAAGGCTTGTCTTAATTGGTGCAAGGAATTCTATGATTAGCTCAATGATTTCGGACTTCACTTAACAAGGTTCTCCGCCCTACTTTTTGGTTCTATTGGGTGTCCTCATCGTGAGGCAAAACAACGCGACATTCGTCTGCGAATGCCAACACTCCCACGTATACTTTTGATGGTCCAACTAATAGTATCTTCGGCTAAGTCTCCTCCACTAGTCTAGTGTTTTACTATCCTTATCTTAACTTGGTTAGCCTAATATTTACTATCGTTCCATGGTGGTCTGGACTAACAAACGAAATTAAGGCAAAATGAACATAAAGTGCAAAAGCAATCAAACAACAGAAGACTAAACAATGATGAAAAAAATATATATCAAAACATCATGAGTAACAAGGTTTACTTTCAAGCCCTAAGAATCTTAACTTAGCCGCGGAACTGTATGTTTACAATAGAGAAATAAGAGAAATATACAACCATACAATAAGAACCCTCTTCCTTAATCTCTATGTACTCCACTCTTCTCATTGAAAAATATAAACCTAGATTTAAGAAATGAACCAAAGTTTCCAAAAGATGTCTTCCCCTTCTGTCCAGGAGTCTTTTATAGGACTCTAGGGGCGTCTGGAGACGATAGGAGGCCAAGCAGCCTGATCTGGATACAACTGTCATGAAATCCAACGAAAGGATGTCTCCAATTCGGAATGTACCGGCTGGTATGGACCGTATTGCCCCTGTGCAGAAGTTGGGCACTCCAGGAGTTAATGCGTATTCCTTCCTGCTTGGTCTGTATTGGGCTCCTGGTCTGTACTAGCTGTTACAGACTGTAACAGAGAGTTAGTTCTGGTGTTCTGGAATTCTGATGGATACGATTCTTGCTCTGTTTGATGTAAAATAGCCCAAGACATGGTTCCTGCTGTAAAAAATAAAAAGAGCAACAATAACCGATTTCTCGCAATAATTAAACATAAAAGTGAGATAATTAGGCAAAACCTAAGTCAAAACCCTACGTAAATGAGGGTCATATTTATCCTGATCAATAAATATGTTTAATTATCCCCACATGCTATTGTCTCTCTGAGGGCACGGAAGTTTTACAAAATGTCCTTGTAGCCCCATATATTCCTTACATTCCCCTCTGAACTCTCTCTCTCATGTTACTCTCTTTATTTTTCAATTAAAAATAAGTATACAATCCTCATTTTATACTGGGTGAAACAAAGGATCAAATAAATGTCTCAAAAGAGTCTCAAAATTGTTATATTGCTCTACCAAATATTTGTAATGCGAACGAGATATACTCTCCGTCCAGTACTTTTCATTTCTTATAACCCCAGTAGGGAATATTGTTTAGAGTAGTATAATCAGGTGTCAATCCGTAGGGAATATTGTTTAGAGTCTTGACTGATCAATTCTCAACCTTTTGAAAGGCTAGACAAAATATGGAAAATGAGAGTTGTTGGTTTCATCTTTGGATTTAGCGAAAATTAAAGGTAAATAAAATAAATAAGATAGTGATATGAATTCCTAGGGTTTTGGCTTACCGTTGCTATTCAATCAATTTTGATGTGGTCTCATTTGATGTTGGTTTTCAGATGTTGTTTGAAGGTTTGTAATCCAATTTAGTGACTGTCGCTTTCACATCGACACAGCCACCATACCTATCAAGTAATCCGGCTAAGGCTTGTCTTAATTGGTGCAATGAATTATATGATTAGCCCAATAATTTCAGACTTCACTTAACTATAATTGATATAATTGGTACAAGGAACATGATATTTACCCACGGTCAGGGTAACCGTGTATGATAGCAACCGTGTATGATCCATGTGAATCATATGTGGTTGCTTTATACGAACCGTGTATGTAACCCTTCGTACAAGGTTTGTTTTTAAGAACCTTGTATGATTTCTATTTTTTATACGATTTATAATGGACTACCATCCATAGTTGCTAGGCATTAAACATACAATATTACACATCCATAATTCAAGAATTAAATATTCCACATTACAACATACATAAAACAATATTAAATATTTAACAATCAACATGCATATACATATTCATATATAATTCAACAAATATTCAACATACCTATATGCACATTTACATGTCACCAAATATATATTCAACAAATATTACAACACTTGGTGTATGAATGGTCACGTAAAATGTTCTGACACATACATGTCCCAAAACATCATTGTAGAGTTTGAACAACCTTTTGTACTGGACTTTCATTGTTGTTAAAACTCTTTTGCAAGCCACAACTTATTTCGAAGTAAATATGACGAAAGCACTACCATTAATTAAAAGTACATATATCAATCCATATGTCACTACAGAAATTCACCGTGACAAAAAAAAAACAAAATGCTGAAATCGTAACGAAACCTATCATTATAAAGGTACGACCAAGGTTATGCCTGTTTGTGTATCATTTATCAATCTTTCTCCAAATAGTACGACCACGGTTTATTTCTTGACCCGTGTAAGAAAATTTGAGTGAATGGAGGAACTGGTGGCGACCTTCTGAATTCAGGTATAAATTTGATAATGTAGACTTGTCTTCGAATGGATTTACAGATTCTACCTTAAGCTCGGTGGTGGCAAGAGAGTCGATGGTGTTGCTAAACTTGCATTCACATTGATAGTGAATTGTAATAGCTTCCAACTCATGTGTTTCTACTATATCTTTAGGGATACTCTGATCAGAATGAGTTTCAATATTTTTAGCTAAATCAGGAACTTGGTGTCATATTCAATTTCATTAAGTAGAAGTTTCATGCGAAAACATATTTCTTGATCAGAAATTAAACTTGGGATAGAAACACAAAAGATTATTCTAATTTTAATAAAAAAAAATTAAGAGGAATGTGGCACAAACCTGAAGAAGCCAACTATAGTATGTTACATTGTTGACATGTTTGTTCACATCAATATCTGCTATTCTTGGCTGTAGCATTAACAAATAATTTAAAAAATTATTAATATTTCAGATCTAAAATCAGCTCTCAGGGATCCTATTAGTTTATGTTGAGTGAATAAACCTAATTTCTTATTTTATTAGATATCTAGGTTCTACAATGTTGTAAGAAAATATTTTGAAGTTTAGAAATCTGTATGAAAGTATCTAGGCTAAGAGTATACTAGAATGCTACCTTAGTCTCGACTATTCTTAGAAATATCTAGAAAAAAAGGATATGCATATCAAGTAAAAATATCTAGATATTTTGTATTAGGTGTCATAGGCTTAGTATATTTTTATTAATAGTATATATAACTTAAGATATAAAATAACAATTCAAGAAGAAAATCAAAGAATGTTTAGAGCAATTTGGTGTCTGTGCTCCAACTACAACCTCAACCTCCACCAAACAACTAAATATAATTAGCAATATACTCATCACGAGATATCCCTAACAGTATAGAATCAAGTATATTAAATAAATATAATTGGCAATATACTCATCACTATCCTATATGCATAGTCAAGTCCACATGACACAGAAATATATAATGTACTAAAATGTCCGTTTATGACTTTCTTCTCTGTTTTGAAATAATTAAGTTCTTTTTAGTTATTAATTGGTTTTCTTGGAATATAATAAACTTGCACAATTTGTCAATGTTTTAAACAACTCGGTCAATTATGATTTGCATGTACAATATGGCAGTTTGGTTCAGTATCCATGCGTACACTTTGGGCAACTTATGAAGCAAGATGACATGTTGAAAATTTGATGCTTACACAAGATTGAATCTGTATAATGCAAAGTAAAAAGAAATCATGAAGAGTGCAAGAAATTAGGGTAGAAGTACCTTAAGGCCAAGTTGAGAGTAGTCCGCCGGTTCATCGAGCTTGGGTATTTTCCACAAACTTTGATTATTCTTCTCTGGAAATGCTAATCTGTGAAAATTGAAAATTATCTTGAGATATTGTTTAGTTTTTTAGTAAATTCGAATAATGGTAAAACTAAACATATTCATTGTCATAGCATAGTCAATAACATATGGTTATTTCGGTGCAAAAGTATTTGTAATCATTATCTATCAGTTTACTAAACATGTAACAAATGATGGTTATAGCAAGACAAACCAACAATAAATGCCCAAAGTTGCTTAGGCATATAAATAAGCAAGCAAGTTGACAAACCTCGGAGATTTTGGGCATATGTCAAGGTACTCATTCCACACGTCGCTACTAATTTTCTGAACCTTGCGAGTGTCTTGGTTCATGAAAACAACCTTCCTACAAACCAAAATAGAAAGTCAAACAAATAATCGCACCAATTGGGATAATTAAATGATTAATGGTACATTATTCATAAGATTAGCAACTATGAACATTTTCTACCATTAGCGACTATGAACAATTAGTAGGTGTAGAACACTTTTACAAATTATTTGGACATTATCTGTTTTATGAGTTAATTAGTTCTATACTCAGTTCTTAAATAAGAAAGAAGGGCGCACTTTTTATCTGTTCATCTATTAGTCTGTAAAAAAGCACATCTATTCCGTAATTAGTAAATGACATCCTTTAGAATCAGTAATGATAACAATTTAGCCAGGTGATGATTCCCTGCATCAGATCAGTGAGATACCGTAGGCAATGCAGTAGGTAATAACTAGAACAGTCATCCCTTGCATAATAGAGGGAAGTTCTATAACATATATACTATATAAAGATCAAGACGAAGAAACATGAAAATGACCTTGTTGATCGACCAATCACCTCACCGGTAGATATATTCCTTATGATGAAACTAAACATTCCTCCAATTCTTCCATCCGGCTCAGACCAATGCTCGATTTCCACCACATCACCCCTAGCATACCAATTATCAAAGAATATATACATATAAATAAGAAGTTATTAATAATAGTGTTCCCCGCGCAAGGCTTTAATCTGCTCAAACCAATGTCTACCTATAGATATCTGTATATAACAATCTATTCATATAGATCATACATAACCTATAGCTTAAGAGAGTGTGTATTAACGATATTAAATATACCAGGCAGGATACTTGTACATCCTGATATGCACACGGAGAGTGATCCAAACAAGGCGGTGCTTCCTCATAGCAGGTGGAGTTGGAAATACATCTTTCGACCATCCGAATCTCCGAATACGGTTGAAAATCGTTTCCTTTTTAATTATATAAATTTAAGAGTTATTAAAATGATTTGAAGTGTATGTGTGTGTGTTTATGTGTGTGTGTGTATATATATATGTATATATATGTATATATATATATACATATATATATATATATGGATATGTATATATATATATGGGGGCTGGCTACTATGCTTATATAAGCATATGCCCACATATGCTTATAACTCATTTTTGCGTTTCCAATGTTCAAATGGTCGATCCGACCGTTCATCTTGTTCTCTATATTAATATGTGCTTCGAGACTAAATTTTACATTTTTCTGAATTTTTTTACTATTTATTAAGCCACTTTGAAAATTGCTGATCTGGGTGAACAGTAAAAACAGTGTTTCCAAAATTCTGGACCATATGATCAGAAATTTTCAAAGTGGCTTAATAAATAGTAAAAAAATTCAGAAAAATATAAAATTTGGTCTCCAAGCACATATTAATATGGAGAACAAGATGAACGGTCGGATCGACCATTTGAACATTGAAAACGAAAAAATGCTCATTTAAGCATATGTGGGCATATGCTTATATAAGCATAATAGCCAAGCACTATATATATGTACATATATAAATATATTTAAACATATATATACATATACACACACATGTATATACATATTCTTAACAGAGAAGTAAACACTGTTCCTCCAAACAGAGGATATGCAGCCATGATGGAAACTGATGCCTTATCAGTTTTTTAAGGATTTTTTTTAAAAACCATAATTAAAATAATTAAATTTACCTAAACGACATGATTGCTCAAAGATTTACAAAAACCATCAATACCGAGATGCCAATTCGGTCCGAAAGAATTTTTTTTCTCCGGACCGAATTGGCATTTCGGTCCCCCCTCATTTTCAAATATTGCGCAGCCCACGCCACATAAAATCCAACAAATTTCCGGACCGAATTGGCATTTCGGTCCGGAGGAAAATTTTGGCAGGACCGAGATGCCAACTCGGTCCCATTGTCAGGATCTGTATTTAATTTAGTTAGTCTTAGTCTTGTCTATACAAAAAGTTTTCATAGTCCATTAAAACAGCGACATCTTGCTTTTGGGAAATAAATCTGCTGTGATTCTGAAGAATCACAGGGACACTGCAATTCCCAATCCACCCATTAATATATTTTCAGATTCGTGTATATAAACTATCTGTTTCTGAGATTCGTACTTGAAGAGAAATGAATAGATAGATTGGGAATTTCAGGGTCCCTGTGATTCTTCGGAATCACAGCAGATTTATTTCCCTTGCTTTTGACCACGTTGACTTCATCTCCTCCTGAGCTTTTGACATATAATAATTAATTAGTCATGTAATAATTAATTATTATATAACTAAAGTCTCTGTAACACGGACATCTTGCTTTTGACCACGTAGACTTCATCTCCTCCGTCAGTTTTTCAGGTTCCGAATCCAACGCCTGTAAGTGCCATGATGGAGACAGCACAGGCTCACGCAGTCAGGCCATGCTCTGGACCGAGATGGCAACTCGGTCCGGCCAAAAATCCTTTGGACCGAATTGCCATTTCGGTCCAGAGGGACCACACGATCGGCCGCATATTAAAATCTTGATTGAAAATGAGGGGGGACCGAAATGCCAATTCGGTCCGGAGAAAAAAATTCGTTCGGACCGAATTGGCATCTCGGTATTGATGGTTTTTGTAAATCTTTGAGTAATCATGTCGTTTAGGTAAATTTAATTATTTTAATTATGGTTTTTAAAAAAAATCCGTTTTTTAATCCCAAGTTACATGCTGTGTGTTGCGCTGATTGTCTTAGTCACTTTAATATAGAGTGCAAGTATCTTTAAATAATAAAGCCATGCAAAACAAGGATTACTGTATTTGCGAATTAAACACAAATCACCTGCAATAAACTAGCGATGGCCTCTATAGTGGCAGTGTTGTTGACACCAACTTCAGAGCCCCTGATAACAAAGCGCTCTTTATACACCAAATCATCCATCTCGGAGGCTCCAAATGTCACCTTCCCACCGAGTGCTTCACGTGCAACTGTACCGCTCCCTTTATCCATAACTTTCTCATTCTCTAGGCTAGAGCGCCCCATATCATGACCTATAGTGCATTTAACTCCCCTTTGTTCTCTGCATAAATTGTGGAGGCGGCGGTATTGTACTGATGCTGATGAGAATGGTGGAGCAGCCACGTGAATTCTGAACATATTTATATCTGTTTTTCCTTTCTTTGGTGATGGATTGAATTAGATGACTACAACCCATTTCTTGGTATATATATAGTTTGAAAGCATGTGCGATTTTTGTTTTTGGTACTTTAATATTACATCATATTATATAAAGAAAAGAGTGAGGCAATGGTAATATGCATATTGCACAGCGGCATGCGCTATGAACGGTTAAACATCTTCATATATGATAATGTACTTGTACACCAAATTTTATATTTTTTTAGAATTTGCTTACTATTTTTTTTATAGATAGAAAATCACTTGATTTAACAATGATGGACCTTCCAAAAGCTGTGATTTTCCAACTATCTAAAAATAATACTAATTTTTTTCTAAATATAAAATTTAGTATGCAAGTACATTTTCATAGGGAGCTCGTATTTAACTGTTTACATCAACTGTTTGTACTTTGAAAATATAAATATGAATGTGTAGCACAGGTTGATTCGTAATATACATATTACCATAGCCACACTCAAAAGTATATATATGATGCTAATTACACTTTGAGATTATTATTCACTGCAAACAAATATTGGCGATTATATAAACTAGTTATAAAACCTCTGTTTGCTTGCTGAAAAAAATTTGGTCCTTATTGCATTATCTATATAATTTTCTAACAACATATAACTTTTGTGTTTATTACATCGTAATTAAATCCGCACATGCTATTGTCTCTCATAGACTATGCTCCCGAGAGGGGAAAAAATCCTTTATTAAAGGGAAGGAATGGGAATGAAGGGGAACGGCCAGGATGCAGCGCGCCTTCTTTCTCTCTGTGCTGGTAATCGGAGAGGGTAATCGGAGAGGGAAAGGAAGGAACGAAGTGTAATGCCCTTCACAAAACCCCAAATATGTACCCTCCAAATCGGAGTGTAGAATCCAATTTAGCTAGGAGAATGGAGCAGCGCGCCTTCTTTCTCTTTGTGCTGGTGTTGTGGAGCACAGTCTTAGGGGACAATAGTTTTACAAAATGTCCTTATAGCCCCATCTATTCCTTACATTCCCCTCTCAACTCTCTCCCTCATGTTACTCTCTTTACATTTTAATTAAAAATAAGTATACAATCCTCATTTTGAACTGGGCGAAATGAGGCAACAAATAAATGTCTCAAAAGTGTCTCAAAATTGTTATATTGCAGTACCAAATTTTGTAATGCAAACGAGATATACTCTCCGTCCAATACTTTTCATTTCTTATATTGCATATAACCGATATAAATCTTATTAGTCGAAAAAGACAAATGGTACTAGTTTATTTTGTAGAATGTTTGTAACATATTGACCCTTTTACAGAATATAACCTTAAAAAAATAATAAAAAGAAATAAAAATTAACCATTCCAACAATTAGCTGACTTTTCTACATAAAAGAGTCCTTATTTACGATTAGTTCGTACATTTTTTGTGGCCATAGAGGATCCGTATAAAGCCGAGGTTTCATACGGGTGATATATAGTTGAAACAGTCCTTGATACCCCACTTATTCGAAGATTTAAGAAGAAAGATATAGTTGAAACAGTGTGTAATTAAAACCGAAATGTTGTTTTCGGCTATAAGTATTTTTTCTGTCTTATCTATTAATACAATCAGCAACAACTTGAGTGCAAGGCAAGTAAACCCCAGAACAATCCAACCAAAGTCGAAATCTGTGAATCACACGGGATTTGTCTCGTTTCTCCAACACATTTTTCACAAGTTTTACAGAACCGGCATGTGTTTGTCCATCTTTTGGACAACATGCATGTCTGCACGGCGTTTCTTGTATTAATTAACGTGTTGTACAAGCTACTGATCCCCCCTTATAAGTCTTTTTTCTGTCTTATCTATTGAAATATTTTTTGAAGTACGTCCAGAAAGGTTTGACTGGATGATCTATTTTTTTATTTATAGACTGTACGATTTGAAATGAATGCTATCTCTGTGGTTGTTGCAGAATGGCGGTGTTGACAATTTCAAAAAAAATTTATGGTAATATTTTTTTTAAAAAGACAATTTACATTAAAATGATAATGCGTGCTGTCCTGAATGTGCAAAAGCAGTGTAGTCGTGCTCCCGATTTTTTTATTAATAGAAAAAAGAAAAATAATATCGAAAAAGAGAAACATTCCAATGAAATCTCTTTTCATTGGAAGGACGGGAATTTCATTCTCATTCGACGGACGGGATAGACATCCCCGTCCACCCCTATATTTGATATTGTTCACTTCCGGATCCGAAATTAATATATCAGATACCTACAGTGTCAGGTACCACTACTACAGAAAACACTTCACCATCGGTTCAAATCTCATTTCACCATCGCTTTGCGAACCAATGGTCATCGCCCCGGTAGTGAAGGTAGACAGCTATGCCATCGGATTAAACCCGATAGCGTTGAGCACCTATGCCATTGATTCAAACCAACAGACGGACGGTTTTGAGCTCCTAATGTCGTCAGTTCGAGGTAATGGACATATGGGGATAATAATTGTTCAATCGTTAAATAATTTGTTTAATTGAGTAACGCCATCGGGTCTAGGTAATAAACTGATGACGTTGCTTCCAAACAGTGTTAGAAATTAACGTCGTTGGAAATTCAATGTCATCTCTTGCGTTCTTCAACTAATGGCAAAGGTCCTTAACACCGTACGTTGGATTCCTCAAATGTAGGCAAAAGTTACATACACTATCTATTTTGTTTGAGTTGTCATTTGGCAGGTTTGCTTTGCCTTCTATTATTAATTTTAAGCGAAGCTCTCAATAAGGAGATGGGTTTGAATAGTTGATCACTCAAAAGAGAGCAATTTTTCTTTTAATATTTGTAAACTCGGAAATGCAATCGGTTCGGACTGCAAGTGCACAATCCTATCGAGTAGTATATTCGAGATCGATCCACAGGAATATTGGTTCAGAGTTTTGAGCGATCGAATCACAATCTTTCGAAAAGCTAGACGAAATCTGAAAATTGAGAGATGTTGTTGTGATCAATGTAAATTAGGAAGCAATTAAAAGTAATTAAAATAAAGATAGAGATGAGCATTCCTAGGGTTTCGGCACACCATTGCTACTCAATCCGCCTTGATAATATATTCCTATTGCGTCTGATTTCCTGTTATTGTTTTATGAAAGACACCACATAGGTCACTGTGATTTATGTTACGCAAGAATGACAGATCTTTCATCGAGATTCTACATAGGACATTGCAAGTTTCCTTACGCAAATGACTGATCTCTTAAATACCCCAAATTACTACACAGATCACTACGATTTTCCTTAAGCAAGTGATGGACCTTGGTTCACGTTTTGTTGGTCTGGTTTATGGTTTTCCCGCTAAGGTTTTATTCACATATACCTAATAGATCTCAACGAGGCTAATTCATACAAATAGTTTCTCTTACCTTTAAAGTATTATCACTACCCTAACGGACTAAACTAGATCATTGAAGTTAGATGAGAGATGGTAAATCACAAAAGTATTTCGATTCAACAACAAGAAATCATAATCAACAGAAAATATATATATCAAAACATCAAGAGTAACAAGGTTTACTGCCTAGCCCTAAGAAAAGAAACTTAGCCGCGAAACGGCATTGTTACAAGCACTCCTCTCTTCTCTCTTTAATCAAATCTAACCCTAATTACAAAATATAAGTTATTCTTCTGCCCAAGGGCCTTATATAGGAGTGGAGGGACGTCTGGAGGTTGAGTAGGGGCTAAGAAACTGATCTGGATATAGCTGTCGGCAGTTATTTCCCAAGGTGCTCCTTCGGTTACGGTCTGTATCAGGTGATACGGTCCGTATTAAGACCTTGTCACTGAGGGTTTTAGTGCATCTCATGCTATCTCCTGGTCTGTGCTAGGCTTGGTCCGTATTAGGCAATACGGACCGTAACAGAGACTTCATCGATAAGCGTCGCTGATCCGATTGACCCGATTCTTGCTCCATTTGGTGTAAAATAGTCCCAAAACCTGTTTTCTACAATAAAACATAAAGAAGGGTTAAAATGCAAAAAATTTAAAGATACATGGTCAATTTACCTTCCTACCCCCAGAATAAAATTGAGCATTGTCTCCAATGCTCGAGAGATAAAAATAAAGGAAGTAATAAAGTAAAGAGACCGGGGAAAGATACAACTCACTGCACCTCAACCCTGAGGTGGTGGAGGTGGTGGTGAGCGCTAGATCTCCTCGTAGAATGACAGGTCGAAGAGTCCATAGGGTGGTGGCTGGTACTGCAAACCAGTGGTGAGGGCATGCTGGTAGTACTGCTGTGACATGTAGCGGGCCTGCTGTGCCTCTCACCTGTTGTTGGCAGCATACCCTCGCAGCTCGTCCATGCCCTGACGAACCTGGCCTACAGAGTGACGTGTTGCGTCACACTCTGGTGTCAATGGAGAACTTCTCCATGTTCGCGTTGACCCTTTGGACGGCTTGGAGAACTCTGTTGTATCCACTCTGAGGGGCACTAGATGGTCCCGCCCCTTGTCGCGCCGCTTCTACCGAGCCCTTTCATTTGCCGCCATTTCTTGCATGTATGCGGCGGCTGCTGCATTTTGGACCCTCTTCTCTTCTTCAGCTTCGGCCTCTAGGGCCTCAAAATCAACCTCATCATCATCCTCCTGAGCGGCCTGTTTGCCGATAGGGGCCACTTGCCTCCACCTTTGCTGGTTTTTGAGAGGTAGTGGTTTGCAAGGCATTTGGATCCTCCTTGTTTTGATGTTGTATAGGTATGGCTCAGGGGGTCTGTCACTGATCATTCTCATCGCGGTTAGGCACTCAATATCTAGGAATTTCATGCTTTACCCTCTTTCAAGAATTCTACTTCGATTCTGAGTTGGCGAGCGAGGATTGTCGCGATGGCACCAATGGAGATGTTTCCTCTGCCTCTTTTGTTTTGGCCAATCGAGTGGATGTGGTTGCAGAGGAAGTGGCCGATGTGCGGAGGCTCTTCCGGTGTGATGAGCATACATTTGAGGATGTAAAGCTCGAGGAAGGTGACTTTCGCGCAGGTCTCACCTCAAGCAAAGAGAGAGTTGCTGAGAGCTGCCTGTATGTACCGGAGCACCGGATGGACAATGTGGCTAGCCACTCTGGGGTCGCAGTCGCGGTCATTGGTGATAGTTTCCAAAATTCCCGCTCATTATTGTATGCCTGTATGCCTTCATCTTTAAAGCCAAAGATGTCGCAAAAGTCGCGCATTGACATCTCCTGTTCTTTGTTCATCAGTTGAAATTTAATTTAGTATGGATGGCCTTGTGGTTGATGATTTTGTTGTCTTCCAATTTTTCGAAGACATTGGCATGTGTTCTTCTCGAGAATTTTATGGCCATGGGGTCATATTCTTGCCCCTCCATTGGTTGATGCTCATCTTGTGTAGGAGAGTCCGGCAGTTCTTCCCGTTCGGGGCTTCGTTGTTCGGGTGATTCAGGTGGTGGATTTTGAGAAGAAGACTCTCCCCTCTTCTTCTTGCCTCTACATGTTAAAGCTTTGAGAAGACCTCGTGTTTTCGGTGCCATTTTGGGGGTCTACCAGTCACTGTTGCAGACCGTATTGGGTCAATACGGGCTGGTTACGGACCCCTGTGATGGTAGAAATCTGGCCAAGTACAGGACTGAATACGGATCGTATTGACAGATACGGACAGTATTGGACTGGTACTGATTCTGGTAAAAATTGGAGAACCCTAATTTTTTTGTATTTTTTTGTGGTTTTGGTATTAGACTAAATCTAGAAAAGAGAATGTAATTCTAAAACTAAATTGCAAAGAAGGATAAAATACTAATTTAAGAAATTAAAATTAAAATTGAAAATTAAGAGAGAAAAGGGGGAAGAACCGAAAATGGTGAAGATCGATGGTGCTCACAGTGGGTACGGGTCGGATACGGCCCATATTGGACGACTGGTGGTAGTGCAAGAGGTGGTTGACGCGATCTTCCTTGGTGGCCGGCGGTGTATGCGAAGTTGGCTCAGGTTTTTGCAAGAAAGAGGAGAAGGAGAAGAGGAAGGAGAAAGAGAAATAGAGAGGGGAAGAGAAGAGGAGAAGAGAAATGGGAGAGAGGGTTCAAAAATAGAAAAAATCTCTATTTTGAACGGTTACCCAACTTCGTGCCTCTTCGTTAATAGGTTTTCATTTCACAGATCGGCCTTCATTACAGACCGTATTGGCTGATACGGTCCGTATCCGATCTGAAATTTTTTGATCCTGATAACTGTTTCTCAAGTGTTCCTCTGAATACGGTCCGCATTGGCTAATACGGGCCGTATTCGCTACTCTTCCTTTTTCTTCCAACTTCCTGCTCCGTATTCACTGTTGAGTCCGTATTGGCTGATACGGTCAGTAACAGAGAATATTTTGTTGACTTTTCCAATGTTTTTAACCGAGCCCTTCATCTAGCATGTTCACCTGGTCATGAAAAATGAGTGAATGTGATTCGTTCCCCTATTAAAGTACTAAACAAACTAAAAATAAATTATTGTAAGAAAATATAAAAGTGGCCTTGGGTTGCCTCCCAAGAAGCGCTTGTTTAAAGTCGTTAGCTTCACTCAGTGTCTCATTAGTTTCTTTCAGATGTTCTCCCGACAATGCAAGCGGGTTGCTTGTCGGGTGGTTCGCCTTCAGCGTCTTTTGTGGTCTCATCATCACTGCCCTTCTTGAAGAAGTCGGTTGGTGTTTGAGGTCCGGGGTCGAATGCCAGACTCACACCGAGTACTAATTTGACCTCATCCAGTCTTTGAGAAATTGCATCGAGTTCTTCACGGAGGTTTTTGATTAATGCAAGGGCTAAGAGAGAATAATTCTTGTCACTTGCGATATTAGGACTCTTGTTCAGATCATCGGTTTGTGTTGTCACGGAGGTTGGATGGGTCTGACCGTCATCTTGTATAATGAATAATCTCTCCATTTCTGCTTCGCACATCATTTCTCCGATGTCTTCAAATTCATCCATTCGCAATTTATCATTGCCATATTCATCCGTTGTTTCCAAATTATAGACAAGATTTATGTCAGGTGGAACTTTGGTCTCATTCATGTTGAAAATCATCTTGTTTTCGCCAACATTTAATGAGATCTTCCCATTCCTAACATCAATCATGGCCCCACAAGTGGCGATGAATGGCCTTCTAAGGATGATTGGAATCTGCTCATCTTCTTCCATATCAACTACCACAAAATCTGCTGGTATCCAGAATTTACCGACTTTGATTGGGATATCAAGCAACATTCCTTCGGGATATCGAATTGATCGGTCAGCTAGTTGCAATGAGATCCGCATTGGTGATAGGTCTCCACATTACAATTTGTCAAATACTACCTTAGGCATTAGACTCACACTTGCTCCCATATCACATAAAGCTCTCTTAAAATTGGTTGTGCCAATGGTGCATGGTATCGAGAAGATTCCCGAATCATTCAATTTTGTCGGTAATTTGCTTTGCACGACTGCACTACATTCCAGATTGAGCGGAACTGTTGAGAATTCTTGGAGTCTACTTCGATTTGAGAGAATCTCCTTCAGAAATTTAGCATACAAGGGTATGCTTGCAATTGCCTCAGTGAAGGGGATTGTGACTTGTAGTTGCTTGAGTGTCTCCATGAATCTCGCAAGTTGCTGCTCCATCTTATGCTGGCCTTGGAGGGAATGGCAGAGGTGGCTTGTAGGGTGGTGGTGGAATGTATTCAGGTTCGGGTTATCGCTCGTCTCCACCTACGGTGTCATTCTGCTCCTTAATAGGGTCTGCCTGTAGTTCGAATACGGGCGGCTCCGATTGTTGCGGCTCATATTTTTCGGAATGCGATGGCTCTGTATGCATCTCATCAGAAGTTTGATCGGGCATGGGAGGTCCCTGATAAGTTGTACCACTCCTTAATGTTATTCATTTGCAAGTCTCTCTCGGATTTTCTTCCGGTTGACCCGAAAATTTGCCTTTTCCACGTGCGATACTCGAGAGTTCTTTTGCCATCTTAGAGACATTGTCTTCTAAGTCTTTGTTGCGATTTGTTAAAGATTCGATTTTTTGCATGATTTCGGCGTTAGCCTTGTCTTGCTTCTTTAGAAATCTCTCCATTAATGATGTGATGTCAGGTTGCTGTTGTTGGTTGTATTGCATTGGTTGGTAATTCGGTTGGGGGTTGTTGTATCTCGGTTTATAATTGGGTTGTGATTGATAGTTCTGATGGGGTGCAGCAGGCCTTTGATTATTTGTGTATGAGTGATTTGGATGGTTTTGGTTGTTCGGATGAAATGTATTGTAGGCGGGCTGAGGTCGAAAGCTATTGTCGATTGCGTTTGCTTGCTCTATTTCTTCCTCAGTTACCGTCACATTCATACATTCGGTCATCTCATGCGCTCCTCCACAATAGCCACATACTGTTGCGGCATTGACTGCTGCTACCGTTCGCTGCTTGGTCTGCTTGTTGAGTGTCATTTGCAAAGCATCAATCTTTGCGCTCAGCATGGATATATCATCTACTCGGTGCATGCCAGGTGTTGGAGTTGGCTTCTTTCGCTCTGGAATCCAGTAGTGTTGGTTGATTGCAATCTCTTCAATTAGGTTGTAAGCCTCGTCAGGTTCCTTGTTCATGATTGCTCCTCCTGCGGAAGCATCAATATACAACCTATCGGTAGGGTTTAGACCATTACAAAAAGTTTGGACAATCAGCCATCTTTCTAGACCATGATGTGGACAACACCTTAACATATCCTTATATCTATCCCATGCCTCACACAATGTTTCACCATCCCTTTGTTCAAAATTAGTAATTGCATTTCTAAACTTCGAAGTTTTAGATGGTGGAAAGTATTTTGCAATAAACACATTAAACAATTGGTCCCAAGTTTGAATGGAATTGGCTGGCAAGGAAAACAACCATGCTCTTGCTTTATCTTTTAATGAGAATTGAAATAGCCTTAGCCTGATTGCTTCATCGGTAACTCCGTTGATCTTTATCGTCTCGCATATCCCAAGAAAAATTGACAAGTGAAGATGTGGATCTTCATTTGCAAATCCTCCAAATTACTGTTGCGAAACCATATTTATGAGAGCAGGTTTGATCTCAAAATTACAGTTCGTGACAGTTGGCGGGTTTATGCTAGAATTAGGATCATTCGCGTGCGGTACGCAATAGTCTTGTAGAAGTTTGGGTCTTGCTGCATCGTGAACTTCATTATCACCATTGTTTTCTTGTCTTCCATTGATCGGTTCGTTCGGAGGGATATTCATGTTGATCGAATCTGAGTCTTCTTCGCTTTCAGAATTACTCGAGGAAGAACTATGATGGGTACTTATCGGTGATGGGGAATCGAATTGTCCTCTCCTACTTACAATCCTTAGAGATCTCCGTACGAATGATTCGGCCAGCGTGCAGTGTCCTAAAAAGAAAAGAAAATCTGAAAATTAACCTAAAAACTGAAAATAAAAAGGAAAATAAAAATAAAAACGAAATTGAAAATAAAAGAAAAATAAAAATGCAGAAAAAAAAAGTCTAGGCGTCTCTAGTTAATTGGATTCAATGGTCAAAGCAAGGGCGTCTCGCGAGGCCTTGCACAATGAACCGTTATTCCCCTGCAACGGCGCCAAAAAGCTTGATCACTCAAAAGAGAGTGATGTTTCTTTTAATATTTATAAACTCGAAAATGGTATCGGTTCGGACTGCAAGCGCACAATCCTATCGAGTAGTATATTCGAGGTCGATCCACAGGAATATTGGTTCAGAGTTTTGAGCGATCGAATCACAATCTTTCGAAAGGCTAGATGAAATCTGAAAATTGAGAGATGTTGTTGTGATCAATGTAAATTAGGAAGCAATTAAAAGTAATTAAAATAAAGATAGAGATGAGAATTTCTAGGGTTTCGGCACACCATTGCTACTCAATCCGCCTTGATAATATATTCCTGTTGCATCTGATTTCCTGTTGTTGTTTTATGAAAGACACCACATAGGCCACTGCGATTTATGTTATGCAAGAATGACAGATCTTTCATCGAGATTCTACATAGGACACTGTGAGTTTCCTTACGCAAATGACTGATCTCTTAAATACCCCAAATTACTTCACAGATCACTGCGATTTTCCTTACGCAAGTGATGCAACTTGTTTCGCATTTTGTTGGTCTGGTTTATGGTTTCCCCGCTAAGGTTTTCTTCACATAAACCTAGTAGATCTCAACGAGGCTAATTCATACAAATAGTTTCTCTTACCATTAAAGTACTGTCACTACCCAAACGGACTAAACTAGATCATTGAAGTTAGATGAAGAGATGGTAATCACAAAAGCATTTCGATTCAACAATAAGAAATTATAATCAACAGAAAATATATATATCAAAACATCAAGAGTAACAAGGTTTATTGCCTAGCCCTAAGAAAAGGAACTTAGCCGCGAAACGACATTGTTACAAGCACTCCTATCTTTTCTCTTTAATCAAATCTAACTCTAATTACAAAAGATAAGTTATTCTTCTGCCCAGGGGCCTTATATAGGAGTGGAGGGACGTCTGGAGATTGAGTAGGGGCTAATAAACTGATCTGGATACAGCTGTCGGCAGTTATTTCCCAAGGGGCTCCTTCGGTTACGGTCCGTATCAGGTGATACGGTCCGTATTAAGACCTTGTCGCTGAGGGTTTTAGTGCTTCTCACGCTATCTCCTGGTCTGTGCTAGGCTTGGTCCGTACTAGGCAATACGGACCGTAACAGAGACTTCGTCGATAAGCGTCGCTGATCCGATTGACCCGATTCTAGCTCCATTTGGTGTAAAATAGTCCCAAAACCTATTTTCTGCAATAAAACATAAATAAGGGTGACAGTAGCCTTTTTCTCTAATAAATTAAACATAAGTGTGAGAAAATATGCAAAACCTAAGCCAAAATCCTACGTAAATCATCATTATTGTTGAAATACTTGAGGAAGCGTGTTATATATATATATATATATATATATATATTTATATATGATGGATGGATTCCTGTCAGCTAATAAAATTTATAACCCAGTTTTCAATACGAGTCTGATTACAAGTGCATAATCCTATCGAACAGTATAATCAGGTTTCAAAATGTAGAGAATATTGTTTAGAGTCTTGACTGATCAATTCTCAATATTTCGAAAGTCTAGACAAAATATAAAAAATGAGAGTTGTTGGTTTGATCTTTGGATTTAGCGAAAATTAAAGGTAAATAAAATAAATAAGATAGTGATATGAATTCCTAGGGTTTTGGCTTACTATTGCTATTCAATCTATTTTGATGTGGTCTCATTTGATGTTGGTTTTCAGATGTTGTTTGAAGGTTTCTAATCCAATTTAGCGACTGTCGCTTTCACATCGACACAGCCACCTTATCTATCAAGTGATCTGTCTAAGGCTTGTCTTAATTGGTGCAAGAAATTATATGATTAGCCCAATTATTTCGGACTTGACTTAACTAGGTTCTTCACCCTACTTTTTGGTTCTATTGGATGTCCTCATGGTGAGGCAAGACAACGCGACATTCGTCTGCGAATGCCAAGACTCCCATGTATACTTTTGTTGGTCTAACTAATAGTATCTCCGGCTAAGGCTCCTCCACTAGTCTAGTATTTTATTCTCCTTATCTTAACTTGGTTAACCTAATATTGACTATCGTTCCAGGTGTGGCCATCACATGGCGGTCTAGACTAACAAATGAAATTAAGTAAAAATGTACATAAAGCGCAAAAGTAATCGAACAACAGAAGACTAAACAATGATCAAATAAAATATATCAAAACATCATGAATTATAAGGTTTACTTCCAAGCCCTAGAAATATGAACTTAGCCGCGGAAAGGCATGCTCACAATAGAGAAATAAGATAAATATACAACCATACAATAAGCACCCTCTTCCTTAATCTCTATGTACTCCACTCTTCCCATTGAAGAATATAAACCAAGAAGTAAGAAATGAACCAAAGTTTCCAAAAGATGTCTTCTCCTTCTGTCCAGGAGTCTTTTATAGGACTCTAGGGGCGTCTGGAGATTATAGGAGGCCAAGCAGCCTGATCTGGATACAGCTGTCATGAAATCCAACGAAAGGAAGCCTCTAATTCGGAATGTACCGGCTGGTACAGATTGTATTGCCCCTGTCAGAAGTTGGGCACTCCAGGAGTTAATGCGTATTCCTTCTTGCTTGGTCTGTATTGGGCTGCTGGTCTGTACTGGCTGTTACGAACCGTAACAGAGAGTTAGTTCCGGTGTTCTACAATTCCGATTGATCCAATTCTTGCTCCATTTGATGTAAAATAGCCTCAAAACATGGTTCATGCGATAAAACATAAAAAAAGCAACAATAACCGATTTCTCGCAATAATTAAACATAAAGGTGAGATAATTAGACCAAACCTAAACCAAAACCCTACGTAGATCATGGTCATTTTTACCCTGATCAATAAATATGTTTAATTATGCTTGTATTAGAGACTAGCCTCCATATATTTGTTAGCCATTTATAAAAAGAGAATACAAATAACATTCAATATATACCAACAATTATACCACCAGCAAAGCAAGCCAATGAACAATATTACAAACAAAAACAAGATAATAATATAGACATAAAGAAGGTGCATGATTCTACTTGTAAAATAAAAATTATATCACCATTATTGTATCATATATATCATATATACCCATGTTTGTAACACCAAGCATCAATTGAAGGAAGTACATTTTCATAGGGAGCTCATATTTAACTGTTTACATCGACTGTTTGTACTTTCAAAATATAGATATAGATATGTAGCACAGGTCGATCCGTAATATACATATTACCATAAGCACACTCAAAACTCTATATATGATGCTAATTATTACACTTTGAGATTGTTATTCACTCCAAGCAAATATTGGCGATTATATAAACTTGTTATAAAATCTCTGTGTGCTTGTTCGGAAAAAATTTGGTCCTTATTGCATTATCTATAAAATTTTCTAACAATATATTACTTTTGTTTTTATTACATCAAAATTAAATCCCCACACGCTATTGTCTCTCTGAGGGCACGGATGTTTTACAAAATGTCCTTGTGGCCCCATATATTCCTTACATCCCCGTCCACCCCTGCGATTTTGTTTTTGGTACTTTAATATTACATCATATGATATAAAGAAAAGAATGAGGCCATGGTAATATGCATATTGCACATCGGCATGCGCTATGAACGGTTAAACATCTTCATATATGAAAATGTACTTGTAGATCAAATTTTATATTTTTTTTAGAATTTGTTTACTAGTTTTTTTATAGATAGAAAATCACTTGATTTAACAATGATGGACCTTCCAAAAGCTGTGATTTTCTAACTATCTAACAATAATACTAATTTTTTTCTTAATATAAAATTTAGTATGCAAGTACATTTCATAGGAAGCTCGTATTTAACTGTTTAGATCAACTGTTTGTACTTTGAAAATATAAATATGAATGTGTAGCACAGGTTGATTCGTAATATACATATTACCATAGCCACACTGAAAACTATATATATGATGCTAATTACACTTTGAGATTGTTATTCACTGCAAACAAATGTTGGCGATTATATAAACTAGTTATAAAACCTCTGTTTGCTTGTCTGAAAAAAATTTGGTCCTTATTGCATTATCTATATAATTTTCTAACAATATATAACTTTTGTGTTTATTACATCGTAATTAAGTCCGCTCATGCTATTGTCTCTTAGACTATGCTCCAGAGAGGGAGAAAAATCCTTCATTAAAGGGAAGGAAAGGGAACGAAGGGGAACGGCCAGGATGCCCGGCCTACCCACGCGATTCAACCGCTCTAAAAGAGGGTAATCAGAGAGGGAAAGGAAGGAACGAAGTGTATAAAACAACTTATGAAATAACTTATAAGGTTCATTTCTTGGACGCTTGACCTTATAGCAAATAAACTCGAAACTTCTAAAATTTTGCATGTACATGCATCACTCATGAAGTACATGGATTTCAACGGTTTGAATTCGTTGTTTGAAATCGATCCGATATACTTTTGAAGTTGTTCTCACCAAACCCTTTTGTTAAGCACATCACACCCTTGCGCTCAAACACTGCTTATACTATTCATTACATTTTATATTTACATAAACGAGAATACCGTACTAATTTTTTTGCTTTTTGTTCTTTTTTTTGTAGATATACCTCTAGTTTAAACTCAACCTAGTACATGATAAAATGGTCATAACTCAAATAATACATGAGAAGCGACGTACTATCTGATGATAGAACATGCATACATGATACCTGTGTATTATACTTTAAAATGAGGGGAGCATTACATTTTTGGGATCTAGATGTTATGGCAGTGCAAAACCCTGTGAAAGAACTATTAAGAGAACTTATCAAGTAGTTTAATTAAATAATTCGTAAGAAGGGGAGTAGCTGGATGCAAATATTGCGATGTAAACTCGATTAAATCAACTGAATTAAACAAACAAATTGAGTAGACCTCGAGGTCTGCCCTTGAGTTAACCAAATGAATTTAATACAAATGAACAGTTGGCAGTGCACCATAAACTAAATATCATGCGATCAACTGAATTAATTAAAATAATTAGATATTCAAAAAGGGAAAGATTATTTCTCCATCCAACAACTATGTCAGTTACTCATGAGTACAGCTGGATGAAGAAGTGCGATCTGAACTCGATTAAATCAACTGATTTAAACAAATGGATCCAGTAGACCTCGTGACCTGTCTTTAAGTTTAACTAATGAATTAAATACAAATTAAATGGGCAGTTGGCAGTGAGCCATAAACTAAATATTTAAATTAATTAAACAAAATAAAAAGAATATTCCCGCCATGTGCCGCACAGCACCCAAGTTTAAATATTCCCTCCATGTGCCGCACAGCACCCACGTTTTCAAATGCATCGATCTCACAAATTCATGAGATTTCTAGTTTGTATATTTTTATATTTGAAGGGGAAAACTATGCAACTAATTTTGAAATTTCAAAAGGTAGATATTATAATTTTTATATTTTAAAGGATAAATATAATATTATGTATTTTAGAGACTCAAATATGTAATTTTCAAAATTTCGAAATATATATACACGAAATATATATACATAAAATTTTCAAAATTTCGAAATATATATAAACTCAAAATTTCTAGGCCTTCAGTATAATGCATTGTTCGACTTTAACACATTTAGGACTGAAAGAGACCCAATACAAGAATCTATTGTATCCCTGTTGGGTAAAAAATAACTATTATCGAGGGTAAGCCGACAACAGCTATTTCTGAGGGTATCTCTATTACCGATGGAATCCATCTGTTTTATAAGTTATTTTTTAAATTGTTTTATATATTCATTTTTCATCATTGTTTTGACTGCTTGACTATGTACTAAATGAATTCGAAACTTTAAAATTTTTGCATGTACATGCATCACTCACATAGTACATGAATTTCAACGGTTTGGATTCATATATAGTTCGAAGTCAATCCGATAGCCTTTTGGAGGTGTGCTCACCAACCCCTCTTGGTGAGCACATCACACCCTAGTTTTGCTCTTATAATTTTTATATTTTAAAAGGATAAATATAATATTATGTATTTTAGAGACTCAAATATGTAATTTTCAAAATTTCGAAATATATATACACCAAATATATATACATAAAATTTTCAAAATTTCGAAATATATATAAACTCAAAATTTCTAGGCCTTCAGTATAATGCATTGTTCGACTTTAACACATTTAGGGCTGAAAGAGACACAATAGAATAATCTATTGTATCCATGTTGGGTAAAAAATAACTATTAACGAGAGTAAGCCGACAACAGCTATTTCTGAGAGTATCTCTATTACCGATGAAATCCCATATAAGAAAATTTGCATTCCAATATGAATATTAGACTAATTAATAGAAATACAGTAACCCCATCCAATCAAACTTAATATCAAAACAAGAGCAAGGAAAGCATGGATAATAGCTGAAGTGGTAGAGGAAATAAAATGGACTTGGAGATTTCAGGAGCTTGCAATGGTCAAGATTGTAGACCCTCTAGAGAAACATGGATCGGGCCCACAAAATTGCTGAGGTTGGCAGCTAGTGCGTCATAAGCTAAATATCTAGATTAATTATACTAAATAAAATGAAGGGGGGATTTCAAATGCACCTCTCAAGAACTTGAAAATTACATATTTTCCCCTCTATAATTCATAATATCATATTGATGCAAGACAGTCGCAAATATCAATTGCTATTAATGAAATGAGAATTATAAGCAAAGCATAATATGAAAATATCAATTGCTATTATATAGGCACAATTAATATGAATTACATACCACATTTGGAAATTGGAATTGCATTCTTTCGACAAAGTCAAACATGAAAATCATCATGTAATATCTGCATTCCCAACCCTCCAACTGTTGCGGGCACTACAATTTACATTTAGCGGCCTATGTTAGAATGACAATAATTTTTTGCACAAAATATGAAATTATAGAATTGTGTTGTGCTCACCAGCCACCACTTCCAACTCAACTTATCTTTGACTTACTTCTCCGTGCTTTGCAATCCTCCAGTTTTAATGTATTGCACAAAAGCCCTTACAAAATGGAGTTACTCTAATTAGCAATTCCACAATTTGTTATAATTGGGAAAAAATCAAACCAAGTGAATTATTATTCCTTACTTTTTTACACAAGGGAAGATTTCTTTGCACTTGTCAATTGGGACCTTTTCTTTGGGCTTTGCAGAATCCACGACGTAAACCACATTCATGTATGGCACAATGATGAGCAAACACCAGTACTGTCCACTGTGGGAGGAGAAGAATTATAGGATCTTAGCATTCAATGCCCAGATATTTTGGCATATATAATAGTGACACAAGTGTTTGCTTGACTTGATGGTGTGATTTCAATTATTTATATTTCAGTTAATGTTAGAAGTAACCTCTGGTGATATGGCACGAGAATAAATCTCTTCTTCTCCTTATTAAAACAGTGCATCGCGCCACACAGGTACTGGATAGACTCCTTCGGAGCATGTTTCAAATTCGTCGCATTAAGTCTGCCAGGGTACACAAAAGCTAACAAGTTCCTTTTTCTGCCCATCTTCTCACAGTTTCGGACTAACTTCCTGAAAAATTATCATATTACATTAGAATATATACTTCAGTGCTATACACATGATATAAACAATTTTTGGTCATTAACATGAGAAAAATGGTGATGTGCGCCACATCGAGCCATTTACGGACCCCGAGGCATGTAGAAAGTCCTTGAAGTCTTCGAACGACAGCACAACAGTCGAGCCATCATGTAGAAACATCCCCAGAGGGACAGTGATGAGGATATCCGTCATGCCCTCGGGTGTCACCGTCTAGTGGCGAGATCTCGCAAATCACCGGGCAGGAGGTTGTATTCTTCATCAATGAGCAGACAACGGTCAGGTCCTTCTGGTTGGGCAGGACGGTCAGGTCCTTTTTCTTCATCCCTCCGTACCGGTGACATGATCATCTCCTCCGTTCGACTACCATCATCTCCTCGTGTCTATATCAAAGTTTTTACCTTTTTCAAGTATTTCAAAAGGATGCTTTGAATGTAACAAAAGAACTTGATTATTTAGAAATTACCTGATCCAAAATAATCTGACTCTTGGGCCATTGGACAAATGACCTGGGCATCATCAAGCACCAGCATTTCCCCCTCAATTAGAACAGGAAGAGGTATGTGCGCCCATCCATCCATGACTGAGTCAACCTATACATGGACATGGTCGGGCCTTAGCTGAGCATTGTGTACATTTGTGGCTCCTGGATGTACAATGCCCTTAGCAACGGTCAGAGAAATAGTACCATGCCACAGGATGAGGTCGCATGCTGTGGCGTGCTGCAATTTCGTGCAAGTAGTTATTTTTAAAATGAAATATTGTCCAACAAGGTTATGAACAAGTAGTAATTGTCTTTAGATTACAAACAAGTAGTGATTACCTTTAGATTATCCAAATCGTCTACGAACTTCCCGGATGCTTGACTACTTGGCTGAATTCCCATTGAAACGGGAGGTGCTTGCTCGGATGGCTGCGTAAGAGATGTAATTTGGGCACGCAATCTTGATTCCATCTCAGCCAGCTTCGCGTCGTGCTCCATGCTCACCTCCTTGCGTATCTGCACAACTATCTCATCTTTGTTCACTTTTCACGAGGTTTCCTTCGAGGTTTTGGTCCATCAAATACGTCCTACAAGCCCCTGTAGGCACCTACACCCCTTACTCGACCAGGGTGTTCTGGATTCCCGAGCGCTATGGCCAAGGAATCATCTTGCCTTTCAACCGTCCAGGCACCAGAATTGACCTCCTCCTCCACCTCCAACTGTTAATAGAAAAATTAGTTATAGCAAAAGAATTAGTGATGTACACAGAGTTTTTAACATGCTTGAATTACACAAAGTTTTAACGAAAGACTCTTACCATTTTCTGAGCCACGGGGCGGGCTTTTTGATGTAGTACTATCTTCCCGTCAGCGATTAACTCGAACTTTGCCATCGTCCAATCTTGGCCCCTAGGATTTCTGATCCTAACCATGGGTGAGTCAGAATCTTTGTTCATCTCCAGTATTTTTGCCCATTCTTCTGACTTACCCTCGTAACCACTTGACCCCAACTTGTGCGGATACTTGTTCATGGCAATGATCCTCCTGCCCTCGTCCCTTTTTTTCTTCACACATCAAAGTAAGTCAATTAGCTTAAGGAACATAATTCAAATCGAGAAAGAAAAAAAAGTAATTTTGCTAAATTTACATATCTTGAACTCCTCCGTGCTCTTTATCACTAGATACTCCTCCTACATCTCTTGTCTCAGCCAAGGATAGTATCCTACCGGGCTTCTCCCTTTATCCATGAACTCCGTATTCAACGTGCTTTTGAATTGCTTCCAACCTTCATTCATTATCCTCAAAGTCTTATTCTTTGGGATGTCATCCGCGATGTTCCACTGAGCCTGATTGACACCTAAATTACCGCATTTAAGTTCATGTACAATTAAAAAAAACCGAGTAGTTAGGTACTTCACCTTCACAATGTTCCACCAGTCGTCCTTATCGTCTTTCGGTATCTTATCCCATCGGGGTGCCAAGATGTCTGCCTTTTGCTTTGCCAAATTGCTTACCCAATTTGAGTACGGCATTAGGTTTTTACCCTTCGCACACCCATCTTTAATGAACTCAATTTCCAGTTGCTGCTTCTCGGACGTGGATGTGCACATTGTCGGACCTCTTTTCCTTCTTGCTGAACTTGATTGGGCAGCAGCTTGGTGCTCGTCTTGTGCCATCATATCTACGTGCTCATCCTCAAATGACATGGTTCTATAAAAACCCAAAACAACAAGCATTTATATATAACACAGTCACAACAAGCAAGCTATTAAAAAGCTAGGGATTTGAGTATTTACCCGAGAGATAGAGGGAAATCACAACGAGGGTACTCGGCCTTCTCAGTCCTGCCTAGGTCCTACGTCTTTTTTTTCAAATAGAGAGAGAAATAGAGAGGTGAAAGAGGGCAAAGAAGGACTCGAAGTGGTGCGAGCTAAGCTATGAATAAAATTTGGAAGAGAATGCGCGAGCTAAGTTATGAAAAATTTGGAAGAGAAGGCGAGTAAAATGTATTGTAACCCACTTTCTACACGGGTATTCACTTAACATTCGTGTGGAATGCCCTTTATACACAAACTTTTCATTTAAAATCCGTGTAGAAAGGAAGGAGAGCTACATGGACTTTTAGTTAAATGTCAGTGTAGAAAGACCCTTTATACACGGACTTTTACTTTAACATCCGTGTGTGATTACCCTTTCTACATGGACTTTTAATTAAAAGACCTTGTAGCTCGCCCTCCAAACCATAAACCCTAAACCCTAATATAGCTTGTTCCATCTCTGCCTTTGCAACTTGCATCTGAGCTTTGAAAATCTGCAATTGAGCATTGAATTCCTGTAGCAAACCTTCATAGTGTTCATTTTCTTTTTGGAAATACATCTCCACAGCAAGAACTTCCTCCAAATGCTGGACCTTCCTCTCCCAACTCAGATTTCTCCCTCCTTTGAAGGCAGAACAGGCACATGCAGCATCCTGGGAGAAGGAAAAATCTGAGTTGGAGAGGAAGGTCGAGCATTTGGAGGGACATCGCAACGAGGGTACTCGGCCTTCTCAGTCCTGCATTGTCTTTTTTTCAAATAGAGAGAGAAATAGAGAGGTGAAAGAGGGCAAAGAATGACTCAAAGCGGCACATAAAGTTATGAAAAATTTATTGTAACCCTCTTTCTACTCAAAGAGGGCATAGAGTTATGAAAAATTTGTAAGAGAAGGCAGGTAAAATGTATTGTAACCCTCTTTCCACAAGGTTATTCAATTAACATCCGTGTGGAAATTCCTTATACACGGACTTTTAATTTAAAATCCGTGTAGAAAGGACGGAGAGCTACACGAACTTTTAGTTAAACTTCCATGTAGAAAGACCCTTTCTACACGGACTTTTAGTTAATAATCCATGTAGCTCTCCTTCATTGTGCCCGAAACCCTAAACCCTTTATACACGAACTCTTACTTTAATATCCGTGTGTGATTACCCTTTCTACACGTATTATTAACTAAACGGCCGTGTAGAAAGTAATTAAAAATATTAAGTGGTTTTACTTGTTATTTTTTATATTATTTAAACTGATAATAAATTATTATATGTATTATTTGAACTAATATTTGAGATTTGACCTAGAAATGTTTGAAATAGAAATATTTTTTATTAATATTTAATATTTGAACTAATATTTAAAACCAAATACTAATACTTGTCTGTTCTCAATTGATTTCCAAGTTTGATAAATTTTAAGTAATATCTTTGTTTCACTTATTTACATGTTCTTCATCTTAAAATCAAATTTGGAAAGTGCAATGTTCAAAAATGTGAATAGTACAAAAGAAATTAAATAAAATAGAGTTCAAGAGAATAAAAAATAAAAATACTTCATATATTAATAACATAGGGATAGTTACTGGATACATCACTTAATATAGTAACAAAAACATAAAATAGATAACAAACATAAGTCTCCATCCCTAATTAAAAAACTATTCATGTCTCACTACTTGCCTCGCCTTTTTCTCTTTTGAGAGAAGTATCTTGCTCGCTTGCCTCCATTCTTGTTTACATTTTCCCATACACTCTTGCTTCTTCTCAATCTTAACCAAACTTTCAGATCATCAATAGGACCTTGTGGACCGTAAGGTTCATCAAAATCAAAATCAGAATCTGAATCAGATTTATCATCTGATGAAGACACTTCAATCACAGGTGGTTGGGGTACATGTCGCCACTCAATTATGGGAGTCCTAACTTCGGGCTTCCCGCAGTAAGGACATGTAGATCCTCGCCAACATGATCCCACGAGATTAGGATTTTTTGGAGGATTGGGATTTCCCGCAGGGTGAGGATTTTCCATATCAGGTTTACTAAATTATTTTCCTTTTCTATTCTTTCTTCTGATCAGAATTACTTGATCAAAACAGCGCCGGAAGGCGAATGTCTTTTATACCAAAACCCTATACTTTTCTCCACGGATTTTTACTTAACAATCCGTGTAGCTCTCCTTCCCTAAACCCTAAACCCTTTATACACGGACTTTTACGTTAATATCCGTGTGTGATTAACCTTTCTATACGGACTTTTAGTTAAAAGACCGTGTAGCTCGCCTTCCTTTCTACACGGATTTTAGTTAATAATCCGTGTACGATACTATTCCAACACATATTATTAACAAAAAGGCCGTGTGTGAAATAATTATAAATATTAAGTGGTTTAACTTGTTATTTTTTATATTATTTAAATTGATAATAAATTACTATATGTAATAGTTAAACTGATAATAAATTATTATACGGATTATTTGAACTAATATTTGATATTTGAACTCGAAATGTTTGAAATAGAAATGTTTTTTTACTGAAATTTAATATTTTAGCTAATATTTAAATCCTAATAGAAATATTTTAGCTAGAAATATTATTTTACTAATATGTAAAAACTAATACTAATTTTTGAAATAGAAATATTTTAACTAGAAATAGTATTTAAAAGCTGTTTCTAAACAAGATAATTAAAAAGTTATTTCTAAGCAAAATAAATATTATACATTGGCTTTTTTTTTCCTTTTTCTCTTTTTTTCACTAATTTCACATTACATTCGGCCCATATTCCTTCATTGTGGTCGGATCGCATGTAGTTTGCTTCATCTTGTTCTTCAATTGTTGCTACCTCAGTTTGCACGTCGGTACAAAATGGAGGTATTTCGTCGAACTTGTTATACTCTTCTTCGTCGACGACGTTTTCTACCCCAACAATCCTTCTTTTCCCAGATAGGACGATGCTCCACCTATCACCACTCGGGTCAGTGGCATAAAAGACTTGGATTGCTTGCTTGGCGAGTATAAATGGATCATCAACATACCCAACTTTCTTAACCAACGAGTGTGAACCCGTCGTTATCAACTTTAACACCCCGGTCTTCGACCCATTGACACCGAAACAAGGGATGCTAAGGTGAGGACTATAAACGAGCTCCCAAATTTTTTCAATAACGCCATAATACGACTTTGATGCTACTACGGGCCAGAAATCTCCGGATCTACTAAATTCTTGAGACGTTGCCACCAACGTCACCCCACTATTTTGCATCGTGCTCTTATCACTTTGGGATTTAGTGTAAAATGTATATCCGTTAATGTCGTATCCTTGGAATGTTCTAAGAACAATTTGGTGTCCTTCGCCCAGCAGTCGAACAATTTCATTTATAGGCCTCCTATCGGGGTGTGACTTCACTCTTTCTTTCAGCCATCCTATAAATGAACGATTATGCTCGTTAGTAAGCCACTTCTAACTTCTCATGTAGTAGTCTTGTTGAAGGATTGTCATATGCTCATCTATATAGGGAGCAACATCTGCCATGTGCTGTAGTACCAAAAAATGTGCCTTTTGTAGTTCATCTCTATCAGCAACTATGGCTTTCAACCCAATTGTCCCGACTCCTTGGAGCCTTCCCTCGTATTGAGACTTTGGAACGCCAATAGGACAGACATCGGTCATGTAGTTGGTGCAAAAATCAATCACCTCCTCCATGGAATATCCTTCTACAATGCTACCTTCGGGTTGATGTCGGTTCGTTATGTATTTTTTCAAAAAGCCCATGTATCTCTCAAATGGATACATATATCGCAGGAACACAGGACCACAAATCTTAATTTCTCTCACAAGATGAACAACAAGGTGAACCATAACATCGAAAAAAGATGACGGAAAATACATCTCAAGTTGGCAAAGAGTAGCGACGACTTCCTTTTGCAAAGAGTCCAGTATTAGAGGGTCTATCACTTTGGAATTTATTGCATTGAAGAAAAAACAAAGCTTCGTAATGGTTTGACGAACGGGCTTTGGTAAAACCCTTCAAATTGCAACAAGAATCATATGTGTCAATAAAACATGACAGTCATGAGATTTCAGACCGACCAATTTTAGGTCCTTCATCGACACCAGCTTCTTAATATTCGAAGAATACCCTGATGGGACCTTAATACTACGAAGACATTCACAAAAGCTTGTTTTCTCTTTCTTCGACATTGTGCACATTGCGGGTGGTAGGTATGTGTGTTTCCCTTTCTCCTGCGGTGCAAGCTCGGGTCGTATTCTCATTTCTACCATGTCTTTTCAAACTTTGATACCATCTTTAGTCTTCTCCGGAATGTTCAATAATAAACCAGTCAAACTGTCACAGACATTTTTTTCAACATGCATGACATCTATGCAATGTCTCACTTCTAAATATTCCCAGTAAAGTAGGTTCCAAAATATGGACCTCTTTTTCCAAATTTTTTCGGTGGTTCTGTGGCACATTTTCTGAACACAACATCAAGGTTTTTAACACGCTTGAAGACACCCTTCCCATCTAATAGATGACGGACCACTCCAAGCTCAACTTTTCCGTTGAATGTCTTCTTCTTCTTACGATATGGGTGATTAATAGGAAAAAACCTATGATGCCCCATAAATACATTCTTTTGATAATTCTTCAACCTCAGCACCTGCGTATCATCTTCACAGATAGGGCATGCTTTTGCTCCTTTATAAGTGTAACCCGATAAATTTTCATACGTGGGGAAATCATTTACGGTGCAAAACACCATGGCCCGCAAGTTAAAGACCTCTTTGCTATACGCATCCCACCCCGGGACGCCATCACGCCACAATTTTGGAGGTCTTAATTAATGGTGCGAGATATACATCTATGTCATTTCCGGGTTGTCTGAGTCCTTGGATTAGTAATGACATCATTATATACCTGCGTTTCATGCACAACCAAGGAGGAAGATTGTAGATGGCTAAAAGAACTGGCCAAGTACTGTACCGACTGCTCATGCTTCCAAACAAACTCATTCCATCTGTGCTCATCACAATCTTGAGGTTTCTCATCTCGGAACCAAATTCTTTGAAATGTCTGTCCAAGTTTCTCCATTGAGGAGAATCAGCAGGGTGTCTTAGTTTACCGTCCTTTTTGCGCCCTTCTTCATGCCAATGCAATAATTTTGCATCTTTGAAATTTGCAAATAACCATTTGAATCTTGGTATTATCGGTAAATATCACAACACCTTAGCCGGAGACCGGCCTTTTTTTTCATCGTCACAATAGTAGTGTCCTGGTCCTTATGTTTATACCGGAAAACACCGCACTTAGGACAAACATGCATGGCCTCGTACTCATTACGATACAATACACAGTCATTCGGACATGCATGTATTCTTTCGATCTTCAAACCCACTGGACATATCAACTTCTTCGCCTGATATATTGTACAGGGTAACTCGTTGTTATCCGGGAGCATTTCTCCTAAAAGCTGTAATAAGGACGTGAAACTCTTATCGCTCCAACCATTGTCTGCTTTTAAGTTAAATAATTTCAACACAGCTGACAGTTTCGTAAATTTGGTACACCCGGGTTACAACAGCTTTTTGGATTCATTAGACAAATACTAAAATTTATCATAATTTTTATCACTAATTTCATCTTCCACATCACGTAACAGGTCCTCCAGATTGTCAGTAAACCCGAGTCCTACATTTTCATCAATATTCATCTCCAGCTCATCATCGTCGTTGCAATCAAGTTCAACACTATCAAAATTTTCGACATTCTCATCATCATCGCTGAAATCAAGTTCAAAATTATAAAAAATTTCTACATTCTCATAGCTCTCTTCACAACGGTTAGAATTCTTATTGGTACAACTACTTTTCCCAAATTTCTCACCATGCATGAACTAACATGTATATCTTTTCTTAAATCCTCGATAAATCAAATGAGTTCTAATTTCTTCGGAGTCTCCAAATCTAAAAAAAATTTACAATCTCTACAAGGACAAAATGTCGGCTTCTTTTTTCCTCACTCTATAACTCTCAGCGAATTTTATGAACTCATCAACGCGACCCAAATATTCTTCACTATCACGTCACAATTCATACATCCAACTTCGATCCATCTATAAATTAAATTAAAAAAATGATTTCAATTAATTATGGTCAACATATAAATTGTACCAATTCTAGGCTTACAAAGGGCCGATTTACAATCCTAACCCACTCTTTGAATATTATGTCCCATATGTTAACACATATTAGCGAGATTTAATTAGTATTTGAGAAAAATTCCGCAGCATTTTTCCTTAACTCTCCAAGTATGCGTACATACCACATACTCGTAGGAGCAATAAGGGAAAATACTGTCGAACTTTCCTCAATTACTAATTAAATTCCGCTAATATGTGTTCACATTCTAAATGAGACACAATATTCAAAGAGTAGTCTCAAAACGGGGACTATCCAAAATTAATTCCTATTGGATTAATTTTGAACGGACATGGACCTCAAAGTATCAATAGGTCGGTTATTGGACAACAATACACTAATTACACATGACCTAAATGAGTAATAATAAGTAACATAAAAATTAGAGAAAGAAAAGGAAAAAAAAAATATATATATATATATATGAGTGAGCCTATGGTGCTATGCATAGCACGGATGGCTAGTGTACTACGGCTCAATATGGTACTTTTTAAAATCCTAACGGTCGATCCAACCGTTCAATGTGATAACCATATGAATATGTACTTGCAAACTAAATTTTATATTTTTTCGAATTTTTTTACTATTTTTTTAGATAGGTAGAATTTTGATGGTCCAGAATTTTCAGAAAACACTGATTTTTCTACCTATCTAAAAAAATAGTAAAAAATTCAAAAAAATATAAAATTTAGTTTGCAAGTACATATTCATATGGTTATCACATTGAACGGTTGGATCGACCGCTAGGATTTTAAAAAGTACCATATTGAGCCGTAGTACACTAGCCATCCTTGCTATGCATAGCACCATAGGCTCACTTTATATATATATATATATACTAACATTAGAAAGATAGAGAGGAGAAAATACAAACTTCAAAGATCTCAGATAATTCCAGCTGCTAGCCTTTGCAGAAATCAGATCAGCATTCAATACAGAGAGAGAGAGACAGTATTAATTTCTTGATCAAAACGGCGCTGGAAGGAGAAGGCCTTTTATACCAAAACCCTACAAAGACTTTTCTACTCGGATTTATACTTAAGAATCCGTGTAGCTCTCTAACATATCATACACGGCTATTTATAAGATAATCCGTGTACAGTTCTTGTCTTTCTACATGGATTTATTATAAAAAATCTGTGTAGCTATTCCTACACGGATATTTGTTAATATCCGTGTAGCTCTCTAATAAATCATACACGGCCTTTTTTCCAAACAATTCTACATTGATTCTTTAATAAATATCAGTGTATGATTCCAGCAGTTTTTTCAGGCTTTCAGAAAAACTTTTATGGTACACCGTTTTCATATAATGTACCGTGTACAATGTACAGTGTAGAATTACCATTTCTGTAGTAATGAATCCTCATTTTGAACTTGGCGAAATGAAGCATCAAATAAATGTCTCGAAAGTGTCTCAAAATTGTTATATTGCAGTATCAAATCTTTGTAATGCAAACGAGATATACTCTCCGTCCAATACTTTTCATTTCTTATATTGCATATAACTGATATAAATCTTATTAGTCGAAAAAGACAAATGGTACTAGTTTATTTTGTAGAATGTTTGTAACATATTGACCCTTTTACAGAATATAACCTTAAAAAAAAAAACAAATAAAAATTAACCATTCCAATAATTAGCTGACTTTTCTACAAAAAAGAGTCATTATTTACGATTAGTTCGTACATTTTTTGTGGCCATAGAGGATCCGTATAAAGCTGATGAGGTTTCATACAGGTGATATATAGTTGAAACAGTCCTTGATAGCCCACTTATTCTAAGATTTAAGAAAAAAGATATAGTTGAAATAGCGTGTAATTAAAACCGAAATGTTATTTTCGGCTATAAGTATTTTTTCTGTCTTATCTATTGAAATATTCCAAGTATCAGATTTCAGTTTCCAATATTTTTTGAAGTACATCCAGAAAGGTTTGACTGGATGATCTATTTTTTTATTTATAGACTGAACGATTTGAAATGAATGCTATCTCTGTGGTTGTTGCAGAATGGCGGTGTTGACAATTTCAAAAAAAATATTGTAGTAATATTTTTTTTAAAAAGACAATTTAAATTAAAATGATAATGCGTGCTGTCCTGAATGTGCAAAAGCAGTGTAATCGTGCTCCCGATTTTTTTATTAATAGAAAAAAGAAAAATAATATCGAAAAAGAGATACATTCCAATGAAATCTCTTTTCATTGGAAGGACGGGAATTTCCTTCTCATTCGACAGACAGGATAAACATCCCCGTCCACCCCTGTATTTGATATTGTTCACTTCCGGATCCGAAATTAATATATCAGATAGCTACAGTGTCAGGTACCACTACTACAGAAAACACTTCACCATCGGTTCAAATCTCATTTCACCATCGGTTTGCGAACCAATGGTCATCACCCCAATAGTGAAGGTAGACAGCTATGCCATCGGATTAAACCCGATAGCATTGAGCACCTATGCCATTGATTCAAACCAACAGACGGACGGTTTTGAGCTCCTAATGCCGTCAGTTCGAGGTAATGGAAATATGGGGATAATAATCATTCAATCGTTAAATAATTTGTTTAATTGAGTAACGCCATCGGGTCTAGGTAATAAACTGATGACGTTGCTTCCAAACAGTGTTAAAAATTAACGTCGTTGGAAATTCAATGTCATCTCTTGCGTTCTTCAACTAATGGCAAAGGTTCTTAACACCATACGTTGGAATCCTCAAACGAAGGCAAAAGTCACGTACACTATCTATTTTGTTGGAGTTGTCATTTGGCAGGTCTGCTTTGCCTTCTATTATTAAATTTAAGCGAAGCTCTCAATAAGGAGATCGGTTTGAACGGTTCGATAGATTTTGGATGCCGGAAGCATATTGTTGAAATACTCGAGAAAGCGTGTTATATATATATATATATATATATATATATATATATATATACATAGGACAGTGCTACGGTGCTACGCGTAGCATAGAGCCCCTCCGTGCTACGGCTCACTTTTTGAGTTTTCAAAATCCTAACAGTCGATCCGAACCGTTCAACATGATCTCCATATGATTATATACTTGCAAACCAAATTTTACATTTTTTAGAATTTTTCTACTATTTATTAAGCCACTTTGAAAAAACACTAATTTGTACACAACAGTAAACTTTTCTGGACCATTGGATCAGCGATTTTCAAAGTGGCTTAATAAATAGTAAAAAAATTCTAAAAAATGTAAAATTTGGTTTGCAAGTACATATTCATATGGAGATCATGTTGAACGGTTCGGATCGACCGTTAGGATTTTGAAATCTCAAAAAGTGAGCCGTAGCACGGAGGGGCTCTATGCTATGCGTAGCATATTAGCAAAATCCCATATATATATATATATTTATATATGATGGATGGATTCCTGTCAGCTAATAAAATTTATAACCCAGTTTTCAATACGAGTCAGATTACAAGTGCATAATCCTATCGAGCAGTATAATCAGGTGTCAAACCGTAGGGAATATTGTTAGAGTCTTGACTGATCAATTCTCAACCTTTCGAAAGGCTAGACAAAATATAGAAAATGAGAGTTGTTGGTTTGATCTTTGGATTTAGCGAAAATTAAAGGTAAATAAAATAAATAAGATAGTGATATGAATTCCTAGAGTTTTGGCTTACCGTTGCTATTCAATCTATTTTGATGTGGTCTCATTTGATGTTGGTTTTTAGATGTTGTTTGAAGGTTTATAATCCAATTTAGCGACTGTTGCTTTCACATCGACACAGCCACCGTACCTACCAAGTGATCTGTCTAAGGCTTGTTTTAATTGGTGCAAGAAATTCTATGATTAGCCCAATGATTTCGAACTTCACTTAACTAGGTTCTTCACCCTACTTTTTGGTTCTATTGGATGTCCTCATGGTGAGGCAAGACAACGCGACATTCGTCTGCGAATGCCAAGACTCCCATGTATACTTTTGTTAGCCCAACTAATAGTATCTCCGGCAAAGTCTCCTCCACTAGTCTAGTATTTTATTCTCCTTATCTTAACTTGGTTAGCCTAATATTGACTATCGTTCCAGGTGTGGCCATCACATGGCGGTCTAGACTAACAAATGAAATTAAGTACAAATGTACATAAAGCGCAAAAGCAATCGAACAACAGAAGACTAAACAATGATCAAATAATATATATCAAAACATTATGAATTATAAGGTTTACTTCCAAGCCCTAGGAATATGAACTTGGCCGCGGAAAGGCATGCTCACAATAGAGAAATAAGATAAATATACAACCATACAATAAGCACCCTCTTCCTTAATCTCTATGTACTCCACTCTTCCCATTGAAGAATATAAACCAAGATGTAAGAAATGAACCAAAGTTTCCAAAAGATGTCTTCTCCTTCTGTCCAGGAGTCTTTTATAGGACTCTAGGGGCGTCTGGAGATTATAGGAGGCCAAGCAGCCTGATCTGGATACAGCTGTCATGAAATCCAACGAAAGGATGCCTCTAATTCGGAATGTACCGGCTGGTACGGACTGTATTGCCCCTGTCAGAAGTTGGGCGCTCCAGGAGTTAATGTGTATTCTTTCTTACTTGGTCTGTATTGGGCTGCTGGTCTGTACTGGCTATTACGAACCGTAACAGAGAGTTAGTTCCGGTGTTCTGCAATGCCGATTGATCCAATTCTTGCTCCATTTGATGTAAAATAGTCTCAAAACATGGTTCATGCGATAAAACATAAAAAAAAGCAACAATAACCGATTTCTCGCAATTATTAAACATAAAGGTGAGATAATTAGACCAAACCTAAACCAAAACCCTACGTAGATTATGGTCGTTTCTACCCTGATCAATAAATATGTTTAATTATGCTTGTATTAGAGACTAGCCTCCATATATTTGTTAGCCATTTATAAAATGAGAATACAAATAGCATTCAATATATACGAACAATTATACAACAAGCAAAGCAAGCCAATGGACAATATTACAAACAAAAACAAGATAATAATATAGACATAAAGAAGGTGCATGATTCTACTTGTAAAATGAAAATTATATCACCATTGTTGTATCATATATATCATATATACCCTTGTTTGTAACACCAAGCATCAATTAAATGAAGTACATTTTCATAGGGAGCTCATATTTAATTGTTTACATCGATTGTTTGTACTTTCAAATATAGATATGGATCTGTAGCACAGGTTGATCCGTACTATACATATTACCATAACCACACTCAAAACTCTATATATGATGCTAATTATTACACTTTGAGATTGTTATTCACTCCAAACAAATATTGGCGATTATATAAACTTGTTATAAAATCTCTGTGTGCTTGTTCGGAAAAAATTTGGTCCTTGTTGCATTGTCTATAAAATTTTCTAACAATATATTACTTTTGTTTTTATTACATCAAAATTAAATCCCCACACGCTATTGTCTCTCTGAGGGCACGGAAGTTTTACAAAATGTCCTTGTAGCCCCATATATTCAAGTTGGAGATGATTTCTGAAGGTCCATATCTTGTTGTCTTGGAAGACTTGATCCACAATCATACGACGAAAAAGCGAGAAGGGCTTCTTGCCATTGACGACTTGTCTCGTGCTCACGGAGATGATTGTTCCTCTACCAAAGCGTTGGATATTTCATGACAAATGGTAGGGAATCAGGTATTATGTTCCGCACTTCTGATTTATGTTTTGGGTCTCTATGGCATAGGATGGTCCTTAGGTTAAAGTGGGGAACTGTTTCTCATTCCCGGGGTGTAAGTGTTTGACCCTTAGATGAGATGTAATTGTTTGATCTCTAGATAAGGCGTAATTGTTTGGCTTTTAAGATTTTCCAACAAGTGGTATCAGAGCCTTCATATGCCGAAGGATTAAGTCTTTTATGATCTAGAATGAATTAGGAATAAATGATGATTTTTTTCGTTGTTTTTTGTTAGATTTTTCTTGATTGTTTTACATCTGGAAATTTTGGTTTGGAGAGCACAAAACTTGTAAAAGTTTACAGCCATAATTGCCTATGTTTCAGTTATTAAGTTGGTTAGAATTTACTAGAAGATTTCCATTTGAAATCGCAAAATTCTAATCAAAATTCGGTCCTGGCAGAGTTTGTGCGGCCCTCTTTGCGGACACATAGAGTCCACACAAAATTCCGCACAATTTTAATAGGCAGTTATGGAATTTTGGGTTTTGGTGAAATTTATTTTTTTGATAAATTTCCTAAAACAAAATATACATATTTGGAATTAAATTTCTAAAGTTGAAAAGTTACATAAAGTGCTTCCAAAATTAAGAAGTTTGTCTAGATCATGGGTCAATTTCAGCATAATAAATGTAGTTTTACAGCTACACATAAAAAGATGCGGCCAGACGGATTTTGATGCGATCGCACTGTTTTTTGATGCAGATGCACAAAATACCTTTTTTAAATTGGTAGGCTGCAGAAAATTTCGTAGGGGCCTCACAACTCTCTAGAAAATTACAGAATAGTTTCTGAGATTACAACTGCAGTTATTATGATGCAATTATATATATATTTATTTAATTGCACTTTTGTTTTATGACTAAGGTATAAATTATCGTTCTTTTAAAGTTAAAGGATATGTAATTTGGATTTGAATTAATTGATTCCTAATTGTGCCCAAAGGTACCTCTTTTGATGAGGTTAATTCAAATGCATTTATGAAGGAAGTTAAGGTGCAATTAATTGATGTAATCATTATCAGCCCAAAGGAAGATAATGGTTACAAAATTATTTGTACAAGTGAGTGATAATAAAGTATAATGATGACCAAAAATTTTACACATATGTCAACATTGTCGGCTCAAAGAAAGGCATGTTCTTCGGTATGTTCTAGGTTATCAGTACTTTATTGTTGCGCCAAAGTATCATAAAAAATTAACCTGTTACCCAAAGGTAGCCGCTTAATGGAAACCGATACTTTAGTTTTATGATGGTATTAAGACTCATAAAATATATGGTGATTTATTAAGACAAGTTGCAACACTATGAACATAACAATGTCAAGGCAAGTTCTGTCTAGGCAAGTCGGAATTTGAAGCAGATCTTTGTGATCCCTGACTTACCTAGGAACTTACCTGGTTGTGAAATTATGATGTGTTGTGACAATAAGGGAAAATCATCAAATGTTTTTTGAGCATTATGGCCGTTACTAGAATTTATAATTTATAATTTATAATTTTTGAATTAAGACTAAATCGTGTTTATGGTGTGTTTTTTGTCAATAAGCTAGCATTACTACAGGTCTTAAGGATATGCCTATGTTGAATGTGACCAATTTCAAGTATTGGCAGGAGAGCTTAATGATAGTTCTCGGTGTCATGGATCTGGACATTGCATTTAGAGAAACTTGTCCCACTATTACAGATACAAGTACTTCTGATCAAAAGAAGAAAAAGGAAAAGTGGGACAGGTCTAATCGTATGAGTCTCATGGTAATGAAACGGTCTATCCCAGAGGTATTTCGGGGCGCTATTTCAGAGTCCATTTTGAGCGCTAAACTCTACCTTAAGGACATTGAGGATAGACTTGTCAAGAGTGAGAAAGGTGAAATTGGAACACTCTTGACAAGCTAGTCTCAATGAAATATAAGGAAAAAGAAAACATTAGAGAGTACATCATGGAGATGTTTAATGTCGTTTCTAAGTTTAGGGCACTAAAGATGGAAATCTCTCATGATCTTCTAGTGCACCTAGCGTTGATCTCTCTTTCCTCACACTTCAGACAGTTTAAAATCAGCTACAATTGTCAGAAGGATAAATGGACAATGAATGAGCTGATTTCACACTGTGTGGAGGAAGAGGAGAGGCTGAAATGGGATATGACAGAAAATATCTATGTTGCTACTACCTCTAAGACTAAGGGTGGAGCTAAGTGCAAGAAACCGGACAAGTCTAAGGAACTAAAGCTGCAGTCTCCACACAGCAGAACAAACAGGATAAGGGCAAGTCAGTTGCAAAAACTAATGAGCCGGTTTACTTCTTTTGCAATGGAGCAGGACACAAGAAGAAGTACTGTCAGGCTTACCACGTATGGCGTGCTAAGAAAGGTACATCTCTTGCTTTGGTTTGTACAAAAGTTAATTTGATTTCTGTATCTAGATACACCTAGTGGATAGATTCAGGAGCAACTACTCACATAAGTGTATCTTTGCAGGACTGCCAAAGTTATCGGAAGCCAAGTGATGATGAAAGATTCATCTTTGTGGGCGATGGTAGCAAGGTGGAAGTGCAAGCTATTGGAGTGTTTAGATATTACTAAAATCAGGCTTTTATTTGGATTTGTATGAAACCTTTGTTGTTCCGTCTTTTAGAAAAAATCTAATTTCTGTATCATCTTTGGACAAGCATGGTTTTTTTTTTTTGTAATTTTGGTAATGGAAAATTTAATTTGTTTCATGATTCAAAGTGTGTTGGCTCTGGTTTTCTTTCTGCTTATGATAATCTATACACTTTGGATGTAAATAGCTAGTACATTGAGGCTTTGCAAACAGATACAAGAAAAAGAAAATTAACAAATTAGAACTCAGCCACATTATGGCACAAGCGATTAGGTCACATTTCTATAAAAATAATTGAACGCCTTGTGTCAAATGTAATTCTCCAACCAATAGTTTCTCAAATATTAATGACTGTGTAAATTGCATAAAAGGAAAACAAACCAACTTAAGGAAATATCAATCCAGAAAGTGTTCGAAAGTCTTAGAATCTATACATACAGGTATCTGTGGTCCGTTTCCAATGGCCACAAGAAACGAACACCGTTATTTCATTTCTTTCATAGACGACCATTCGAGATATGGCTATGTATATTTGATTAAAGAAAAGGCACAAGCCCTTGACATGTTCAAAAGTTTTAAGGCGGAAGTTGAGCTACAACTCAACAGACGCATTAAGGCCATCAGATCCGGCCGTAGTGGAGAATACTATGGCAGATATGATTGATCAGGTGAACAACGTCGAGGGCCTTTTGCTCAGTTCATAGGTGAATGCAGAATTGTCCCTCAGTATACATTGTCTGGTTCGCTAGCATTGAACGGAGTATCTGAGAGGCGCAATAGAATGCTTAAGGACATGGTAAGGAGTATGATTAGTCGTACTACTTTACCAGATAATCTATGGGGTGAGGCCTTAAAGTCTGCAACTTATATCCTTAACAGAGTACCCACTAAAGCAACTAACAAAACCCCATACGAGATTTGGATCGGGCGTGAGCCAAGTTTAGGTCATTTGCGAGTATGGGGATGTCCAGCTGAGGCAAGGCCTTACAAACCTACCGAAAAGAAACTGGATGAAAGGACAGTTAGTGGTTATTTTATTGGGTATACCGAGCGCTCAAGGGGTTATAAATTTTATAATCCTACAGAACATAATGTATTTGAGACGGGAAATGTGAAATTTTTTTTAGGATGTTAAGTTTGTGGGGGGTGAGAAAATTATTGATTTCGAAGAGGAATATGCAAATCTTCCATCAGGTGTTGAGGAATATGCAAATATTCCATCAGGTGTTGAGGAATATGCAAATATTCCATCAGGTGTTCAGGAATATGCAAATATTCTATCAGGTGTTGCAAGTTTTGTGGATATAGATCCGAGTTTTACTCAAAACACCATTACGGACGAAATTATTATTGAAACTCAAACTTAATAAGATGAAACAGTACAAAATGAAAATCCAGAGACGGGTGCAGGCCACTCAAGACCGCCTGAAGATCTGGAAGATTGTATTATAGGCCAGATTATTTCAGACAGTGCTGGAAATCCTCAGGAAAATTTAGAAGAGCCAATTAGGTCCACTAGAGAGAGAAGGCCTGCAATATCTTCGAATTATGTAGTCCACCTTCAAGAGCATGAGTTTGATGTTGGCATGTTAGACAATGACCCCATTAATGTCAAACAAGCCATGAAAATCTCTAATTATCACAAGTGGACTGCTGCCATGAATGAGAAAATAAAATCTGTAGCAGACAATGACATTTGGGAAATTGTCCCATTACCAACAGGAAAGATAACCATTGGATGCAAATGGATATTTAAAATCAAGCGAGACTCGAAGGGTAATGTGGAGAAATATAAGGTACATCTTGTTGCTAAAGGTTTTACTCAAAAAGAAGGCACTGATTATAAAAAGACTTTATCTCCGGTTTCACTAAAAGACTCTTTAAGAATCATATTGGCATTAGTGACACATTTCAATTTGGAGCTTCATCAGATGAATATTAAAACTACGTTTTTTAATGGTGACATTGAAGAAATAATCTATATGGTGCAACCAGAAAACTATGTATCAACAGAAGCAAAGTCTATGGTGTGCAAACTTAAAAAATCCATCCCACCCAAAGAAAAAACACTCTAGTTCGATCTTCCAGTGTTAAAATTAATGTTTGGTCAATTAGTCAAATTGTTAGAGTGAATGAATTTGGGTTTTCTAAATATGTTAAATGTTTAAATTTTTTAGGTTCATGTTTAAATACGTACATTTTTCTTGGGTTTGTAAAGATCACCATGTGGCCTATATAAATAGATGGATTATCATTTGTAAGATGTATGAGAGTTGAAAATATCAATATATTATAAAAAATTTCTGCTACCCTTTCTTCTCCTTACTATTTCTCTCTTCCACTAAATATAAAATATAAAACAAAACAACAAAAGGCCATCAATAGGAGGGGTGTACTATTGAGAAGAACAGTAGAGAAGTCAGACACCCACAAGAATATTTTCTCTTCCCTTCAATTCAATTTCTATGGATCTTAACCGTACTTCATGCTTTAAACCAAATCAAGCATACTTCATGCTTTAAACCGATTCAAGCATGATACTGGCCTCTTTAGAAGACACTGAAAAGTGATGTTGAGGGGCAAGCATGAATGCATGATACACCCCTTGACATGGACTCATGCTTTGAATGTAGTGTATTAGTGTATATCTTAAAATTATAAGAAGCTATATGCTCCTAAACAATCCATTTTTATATTTTTAACTACTGTACCATTTAAAATGAGGTGCTTACTTTCAGCCCCCAATCCAAATATATTGGTGTGGATCCACGTCCGAGTTGTGGACGCAACAATGTTATAACTCTGTAAGTGGGACCCGTAGGAAATATATAATTTAGAAAGTGATTTGAGCGCGGTGGTCAAACGGAGAGTAGATGTCTCCTGTGGCACGTACAATGTGGCTATTGGTGCAGCATGTCAACAAGCACTTTAGACTTTTTTGAAGGCAGGACAAGGAAATGCCTTTCGGAAAATGAAAGGAAAGGACTCAAAATTTCCAAAAACTTTAATCTATATAATATATATATTGCTTACAAAAATGAGCTTTAATTAGTTTTATTGCTTATTATGTAATTTGAATTTTAAGGTTTAAAATTAACAGTCATTAATACGTTATGAAAAACACTCTTAAGTTATAATCAACAATATGCCTGCAAATTTTCTCTTTTTAGTTTCCAACCTTATTTAAATTGATCACTTTAAGAAATTGCATGTTTTTGTGCAAACCTAAAATGCTTTAACTGATGTGTGTGATTTGGTAATTTTTAACTATTTTTTTCATAATATAGATTAGTTCATTCAGTATTCACCATTTGATCAAGATCTAACGGTCCTAATAACACGTGACTGGCCTAACCACGTGCGGTGCCATCACCAGATCTTTCACGTGCCATGCAGTGTCAAATTTTGAAAGGATGGTCACGGCACGGGACACGCAAGTCACGGCATGTAGCCGACACGCGTGTCGTGCTGTTCCTTGACGGGACCAGCTCCGCTGTGCCATTGTTACCGCTCTAATTCAGGATTTCACAACCTTATAAATTACAAACCTAGACTTCACAATATATTAATGAGTATGCCCGAAAAACAATTAACACCAAAGATCCTTCTCTGAAACATTACTTGACGAGCACATTACAAAGGCCAACAATATAAAACCCATATTCATTATAGTACCAATCAAACCTACATCAATACCCGTTTTATTATTACAGAAGCAAATGTTGCACGCTTTGTAATTCTTGAAACACCAATTAAACCCCATATTCCCACCCAAAGAAAAAACACTCTAGTTCGATCTTCCAGTGTTAAAATTAATGTTTGGTCAATTAGTCAAATTGTTAGAGTGAATGAATTTGGGTTTTCTAAATATGTTAAATGTTTAAATTTTTTAGGTTCATGTTTAAATACGTACATTTTTCTTGGGTTTGTAAAGATCACCATGTGGCCTATATAAATAGATGGATTATCATTTGTAAGATGTATGAGAGTTGAAAATATCAATATATTATAAAAAATTTCTGCTACCCTTTCTTCTCCTTACTATTTCTCTCTTCCACTAAATATAAAATATAAAACAAAACAACGAAAGGCCATCAATAGGAGGGGTGTACTATTGAGAAGAACAGTAGAGAAGTCAGACACCCACAAGAATATTTTCTCTTCCCTTCAATTCAATTTCTATGGATCTTAACCGTACTTCATGCTTTAAACCAAATCAAGCATACTTCATGCTTTAAACCGATTCAAGCATGATACTGGCCTCTTTAGAAGACACTGAAAAGTGATGTTGAGGGGCAAGCATGAATGCATGATACACCCCTTGACATGGACTCATGCTTTGAATGTAGTGTATTAGTGTATATCTTAAAATTATAAGAAGCTATATGCTCCTAAACAATCCATTTTTATATTTTTAACTACTGTACCATTTAAAATGAGGTGCTTACTTTCAGCCCCCAATCCAAATATATTGGTGTGGATCCACGTCCGAGTTGTGGACGCAACAATGTTATAACTCCGTAAGTGGGACCCGTAGGAAATATATAATTTAGAAAGTGATTTGAGCGCGGTGGTCAAACTGAGAGTAGATGTCTCCTGTGGCAGGTACAATGTGGCTATTGGTGCAGCATGTCAACAAGCACTTTAGACTTTTTTGAAGGCAGGACAAGGAAATGCCTTTCGGAAAATGAAAGGAAAGAACTCAAAATTTCCAAAAACTTTTATCTATATAATATATATATTGCTTACAAAAATGAGCTTTAATTAGTTTTATTGCTTATTATGTAATTTGAATTTTAAGGTTTAAAATTAACAGTCATTAATACGTTATGAAAAACACTCTTAAGTTATAATCAACAATATGCCTGCAAATTTTCTCTTTTTAGTTTCCAACCTTATTTAAATTGATCAATTTAAGAAATTGGATGTTTTTGTGCAAACCTAAAATGCTTTAACTGATGTGTGTGATTTGGTAATTTTTAACTATTTTTTTCATAATATAGATTAGTTCATTCAGTATTCACCATTTGATCAAAATCTAACGGTCCTAATAACACGTGACTGGCCTAACCACGTGCGGTGCCATCACCAGATCTTTCACGTGCCATGCAGTGTCAAATTTTGAAAGGATGGTCACGGCACGGGACACGCAAGTCACGGCATGTAGCCGACACGCGTGTCGTGCAGTTCCTTGACGGGACCAGCTCCGCTGTGCCATTGTTACCGCTCTAATTCAGGATTTCACAACCTTATAAATTACAAACCTAGACTTCACAATATATTAATGAGTATGCCCGAAAAACAATTAACACCAAAGATCCTTCTCTGAAACATAACTTGACGAGCACATTACAAAGGCCAACAATATAAAACCCATATTCATTATAGTACCAATCAAACCTACATCAATACCCGTTTTATTATTACAGAAGCAAATGTTGCACGCTTTGTAATTCTTGAAACACCAATTAAACCCCATATTCCCACCCAAAGAAAAAACACTCTAGTTCGATCTTCCAGTGTTAAAATTAATGTTTGGTCAATTAGTCAAATTGTTAGAGTGAATGAATTTGGGTTTTCTAAATATGTTAAATGTTTAAATTTTTTAGGTTCATGTTTAAATACGTACATTTTTCTTGGGTTTGTAAAGATCACCATGTGGCCTATATAAATAGATGGATTATCATTTGTAAGATGTATGAGAGTTGAAAATATCAATATATTATAAAAAATTTCTGCTACCCTTTCTTCTCCTTACTATTTCTCTCTTCCACTAAATATAAAATATAAAACAAAACAACGAAAGGCCATCAATAGGAGGGGTGTACTATTGAGAAGAACAGTAGAGAAGTCAGACACCCACAAGAATATTTTCTCTTCCCTTCAATTCAATTTCTATGGATCTTAACCGTACTTCATGCTTTAAACCAAATCAAGCATACTTCATGCTTTAAACCGATTCAAGCATGATACTGGCCTCTTTAGAAGACACTGAAAAGTGATGTTGAGGGGCAAGCATGAATGCATGATACACCCCTTGACATGGACTCATGCTTTGAATGTAGTGTATTAGTGTATATCTTAAAATTATAAGAAGCTATATGCTCCTAAACAATCCATTTTTATATTTTTAACTACTGTACCATTTAAAATGAGGTGCTTACTTTCAGCCCCCAATCCAAATATATTGGTGTGGATCCACGTCCGAGTTGTGGACGCAACAATGTTATAACTCTGTAAGTGGGACCCGTAGGAAATATATAATTTAGAAAGTGATTTGAGCGCGGTGGTCAAACTGAGAGTAGATGTCTCCTGTGGCAGGTACAATGTGGCTATTGGTGCAGCATGTCAACAAGCACTTTAGACTTTTTTGAAGGCAGGACAAGGAAATGCCTTTCGGAAAATGAAAGGAAAGGACTCAAAATTTCCAAAAACTTCTATCTATATAATATATATATTGCTTACAAAAATGAGCTTTAATTAGTTTTATTGCTTATTATGTAATTTGAATTTTAAGGTTTAAAATTAACAGTCATTAATACGTTATGAAAAACACTCTTAAGTTATAATCAACAATATGCCTGCAAATTTTCTCTTTTTAGATTCCAACCTTATTTAAATTGATCAATTTAAGAAATTGCATGTTTTTGTGCAAACCTAAAATGCTTTAACTGATGTGTGTGATTTGGTAATTTTTAACTATTTTTTTCATAATATAGATTAGTTCATTCAGTATTCACCATTTGATCAAGATCTAACGGTCCTAATAACACGTGACTGGCCTAACCACGTGCGGTGCCATCACCAGATCTTTCACGTGCCCTGCAGTGTCAAATTTTGAAAGGATGGTCACGGCACGGGACACGCAAGTCACGGCATGTAGCCGACACGCGTGTCGTGCTGTTCCTTGACGGGACCAGCTCCGCTGTGCCATTGTTACCGCTCTAATTCAGGATTTCACAACCTTATAAATTACAAACCTAGACTTCACAATATATTAATGAGTATGCCCGAAAAACAATTAACACCAAAGATCCTTCTCTGAAACATAACTTGACGAGCACATTACAAAGGCCAACAATATAAAACCCATATTCATTATAGTACCATTCAAACCTACATCAATACCCGTTTTATTATTACAGAAGCAAATGTTGCACGCTTTGTAATTCTTGAAACACCAATTAAACCCCATATTCCCACCCAAAGAAAAAACACTCTAGTTCGATCTTCCAGTGTTAAAATTAATGTTTGGTCAATTAGTCAAATTGTTAGAGTGAATGAATTTGGGTTTTCTAAATATGTTAAATGTTTAAATTTTTTAGGTTCATGTTTAAATACGTACATTTTTCTTGGGTTTGTAAAGATCACCATGTGGCCTATATAAATAGATGGATTATCATTTGTAAGATGTATGAGAGTTGAAAATATCAATATATTATAAAAAAATTCTGCTACCCTTTCTTCTCCTTACTATTTCTCTCTTCCACTAAATATAAAATATAAAACAAAACAACGAAAGGCCATCAATAGGAGGGGTGTACTATTGAGAAGAACAGTAGAGAAGTCAGACACCCACAAGAATATTTTCTCTTCCCTTCAATTCAATTTCTATGGATCTTAACCGTACTTCATGCTTTAAACCAAATCAAGCATACTTCATGCTTTAAACCGATTCAAGCATGATACTGGCCTCTTTAGAAGACACTGAAAAGTGATGTTGAGGGGCAAGCATGAATGCATGATACACCCCTTGACATGGACTCATGCTTTGAATGTAGTGTATTAGTGTATATCTTAAAATTATAAGAAGCTATATGCTCCTAAACAATCCATTTTTATATTTTTAACTACTGTACCATTTAAAATGAGGTGCTTACTTTCAGCCCCCAATCCAAATATATTGGTGTGGATCCACGTCCGAGTTGTGGACGCAACAATGTTATAACTCTGTAAGTGGGACCCGTAGCAAATATATAATTTTGAAAGTGATTTGAGCGCGGTGGTCAAACTGAGAGTAGATGTCTCCTGTGGCAGGTACAATGTGGCTATTGGTGCAGCATGTCAACAAGCACTTTAGACTTTTTTGAAGGCAGGACAAGGAAATGTCTTTCGGAAAATGAAAGGAAAGGACTCAAAATTTCCAAAAACTTCTATCTATATAATATATATATTGCTTACAAAAATGAGCTTTAATTAGTTTTATTGCTTATTATGTAATTTGAATTTTAAGGTTTAAAATTAACAGTCATTAATACGTTATGAAAAACACTCTTAAGTTATAATCAACAATATGCCTGCAAATTTTCTCTTTTTAGTTTCCAACCTTATTTAAATTGATCAATTTAAGAAATTGCATGTTTTTGTGCAAACCTAAAATGCTTTAACTGATGTGTGTGATTTGGTAATTTTTAACTATTTTTTTCATAATATAGATTAGTTCATTCAGTATTCACCATTTGATCAAGATCTAACGGTCCTAATAACACGTGACTGGCCTAACCACGTGCGGTGCCATCACCAGATCTTTCACGTGCCATGCAGTGTCAAATTTTGAAAGGATGGTCACGGCACGGGACACGCAAGTCACGGCATGTAGCCGACACGCGTGTCGTGCTGTTCCTTGACGGGACCAGCTCCGCTGTGCCATTGTTACCGCTCTAATTCAGGATTTCACAACCTTATAAATTACAAACCTAGACTTCACAATATATTAATGAGTATGCCCGAAAAACAATTAACACCAAAGATCCTTCTCTGAAACATAACTTGACGAGCACATTACAAAGGCCAACAATATAAACCCATATTCATTATAGTACCATTCAAACCTACATCAATACCCGTTTTATTATTACAGAAGCAAATGTTGCACGCTTTGTAATTCTTGAAACACCAATTAAACCCCATATTCCCACCCAAAGAAAAAACACTCTAGTTCGATCTTCCAGTGTTAAAATTAATGTTTGGTCAATTAGTCAAATTGTTAGAGTGAATGAATTTGGGTTTTCTAAATATGTTAAATGTTTAAATTTTTTAGGTTCATGTTTAAATACGTACATTTTTCTTGGGTTTGTAAAGATCACCATGTGGCCTATATAAATAGATGGATTATCATTTGTAAGATGTATGAGAGTTGAAAATATCAATATATTATAAAAAAATTCTGCTACCCTTTCTTCTCCTTACTATTTCTCTCTTCCACTAAATATAAAATATAAACAAAACAACGAAAGGCCATCAATAGGAGGGGTGTACTATTGAGAAGAACAGTAGAGAAGTCAGACACCCACAAGAATATTTTCTCTTCCCTTCAATTCAATTTCTATGGATCTTAACCGTACTTCATGCTTTAAACCAAATCAAGCATACTTCATGCTTTAAACCAATTCAAGCATGATACTGGCCTCTTTAGAAGACACTGAAAAGTGATGTTGAGGGGCAAGCATGAATGCATGATACACCCCTTGACATGGACTCATGCTTTGAATGTAGTGTATTAGTGTATATCTTAAAATTATAAGAAGCTATATGCTCCTAAACAATCCATTTTTATATTTTTAACTACTGTACCATTTAAAATGAGGTGCTTACTTTCAGCCCCCAATCCAAATATATTGGTGTGGATCCACGTCCGAGTTGTGGACGCAACAATGTTATAACTCTGTAAGTGGGACCCGTAGCAAATATATAATTTTGAAAGTGATTTGAGCGCGGTGGTCAAACTGAGAGTAGATGTCTCCTGTGGCAAGTACAATGTGGCTATTGGTGCAGCATGTCAACAAGCACTTTAGACTTTTTTTGAAGGCAGGACAAGGAAATGCCTTTCGGAAAATGAAAGGAAAGGACTCAAAATTTCCAAAAACTTCTATCTATATAATATATATATTGCTTACAAAAATGAGCTTTAATTAGTTTTATTGCTTATTATGTAATTTGAATTTTAAGGTTTAAAATTAACAGTCATTAATACGTTATGAAAAACACTCTTAAGTTATAATCAACAATATGCCTGCAAATTTTCTCTTTTTAGTTTCCAACCTTATTTAAATTGATTAATTTAAGAAATTGCATGTTTTTGTGTAAACCTAAAATGCTTTAACTGATGTGTGTGATTTGGTAATTTTTTACTCTTTTTGATACTCCTTAATTATAATAATTTGTTTACATAAAGACACCACATAAAAGGAATCGAGAATTAGTCTTTGGTCTAGTGGCAAAAACAATATCTTTCGTATGAAAAGTCCTAGGTTCGGAATTCTAATGAAGAATTTGTTGTGAATATTAAATAGTCTGGTCAATGCCATCATTTTAACCCAACATGGCAAGAAATAGGTTCAGATTCAGAACTACCCTATATATTAATTGTTCGTGTTTATTTAATTAGGAGGTGTTATTTTAACATGACAGATCTATAAATTAAAAAAATATTTAAAATATTTTTGTTTTTCATGTCACTATCGTTTTATTTTTTTAAAACAAAGTTTAAAATAATAGATGAAAATTAAAATATTTTTACTATTTTTTAGCTATATAATTTATTGCACACGTAAAAACTAATGATTTTTTTAATTGACATTAGGAACTTGAAAAAAATATTGATGCAAATAATTTTTAAATGTTATTCATGAATTATATGTTATGTTTCTAACGAAACAAAAATGAAATATCATAATTTTATACTTGTTGAGGAAGTAATACAGAGACTAAAATTTTGAGGCATTAATTTAAAACCCGCCTCATAAAGTAATGATGAATCAATCTAATTAATAATAACAATTATGCCAGTTGTTAGTGAAATTTTGGTCTTAAATTTTATCAATCAATTATTTTATTTAGAAAGTAGCTTTATATCATGTTTTTTTTATTATTCTCGAACAAATCGCTAAATTTATCCTTATAATAAATTGGCAATCGAGGTATGATTATTTCCCGTAAATTATTTAAAGTTTCAATTTTCTCTAATAAGACCACTATTTTATTTTCCATCAAATGGTTAGGTCAATAAATAAACAATGTTCGATGGCAAAATTCATCACATAAGTAAAAAAAGTCGCAAAGCTATCCACATTTAAAAAAAATATTATATCCTTGTTACTATGAACTTAATTTAACTTAATATAAATATCGGGTTTACAATTACGAATTGTTTTTTAAATTAAATTTGAGGATAAATCTAAGCAAAGTAAGAGATTACCTATAAGAGATAATATCGCCCTATAATACAAAGAAATGACAAGAAAAAATTAAAACCATGGAATTATAAAGATCCAAATATTTTACCGTAATATTTAAATAATATGTTGTACCTTTCAATTGCCTAAATATGTTGATTATATTTTAGTACTCAAGTCCAAAGTTCAGCTAAGTTTTCTTTTTCTTTTTTAAAGAAGAAGATCCAAATCATGAAAAAGATCAAAATCTTGTACCGTAATATTTAATAATGTTGTACCTTTCAATTGCGTACATGAAAAAGATGAAAATTTCAGCTACGATTTATTCATATTTGCTCATCTATCACAGAATTAATTTCTAAAATGTATGAAAGTTTTAATATTAAAAGTAATAAAAATTAATTGTATGTTTACTTAATTTCAATTATGCCTATTCTAATTTCTTTCAACGCATATGCTTTAACAATAGTCCTTATCTGGTCTTTCTATTATGCTTGGTTTAAAGCATGAAGTATGCGTTGCAGTAGTAGGCTATTGTAAAATAAATTAATATGGGCCTTCTCTGGGCTAATACTAAAGATGAGTAAATGTTCTGTGGGCCTTGATGGCCACCTATTGGGCTGCTCTCAGTAGGCTTCATCACTTTATTAGCTGTCTGATTTAAAGGGCTGTGTCGTTGACAACATGATTCATAGCATTTTAGAATTTCTTTTTTTGCTTGTATAACATTTTAGAATCAATGAGATGGGGGAAAAGATATATCTAACTGTTTCATTTTAATAATCTTGGTAGCTGCTACCAAGCTTTCAAAAAAAAAAAAAACTCTTCCATCATTTTAATAGCTATTTGAATTTCAATTCAATAAAGAATTAAAAATAGAGATAAAATAGAGACATTTAAAGCCTCTTCTGTAATAAAATAGATTTTCATTAATTTATGACTTTAGTCAAATATATTTCCTTGTTAGTCTATATTTGTTTTGAAAAAAATATGTAAACTAGCGTTAGTGATAATCTTTGAAAATGTTTGAATTTTGTTTAAAAATAGTAGTGACCATTTTAAAATTTTGATTGGACTATTTTAAGAAACAAAGGGACCACTTCAAGAACTACAGCATATTTATGCCAAAATGATTCTCTATTTGGGACATTATTATCACTTCTATTCCATTTTTCTGCGCTTAATTGATAACCAACAAAATAGAACTTGAGGCAACAACCATTATCCCGAACTTGAAAAAATAAATAATTACAAAACAATCCACATGGAAATCAACAAATTCGAGACATGCTAATCATTTGAAACAATCCACATGGTACTTTCTCCCACAAGTACAACAAATAATTGTTTTGCAACAAAGGATCACTCATGTACTCATGAGTCTTGTAAAGAGTCTAAACAAGAATTGTTTTGGAACAAATTACTGTTCAGGGTGCGTCGACTAACAATTTCTCAAACTAAAGCAAATGATATGAAACTATGTTTTAAGTTGGTGCAACATTTGGAATCCTATAAGTTTGTTTGCAACATACCTTCCATAGGCGCTATGCTAAATGATCCTAGAAATAGTTGATGCCATGGAGATAGCCGAAGTAACACATGGTGAACTGGCATGTAATATTGCAGTGTATTAAACACATTTGTACAACATTTAAACAATGGATATCAAACCCGTCAAGCATTTGTAATTCATCTATCTATTAATGCTTTTTATGCCTAGAAAAGGAAAAGGAAAAAAATTGCCTTATCAGAAAGCGAAAACAGAGGAGACCCAGAGAACGAGCAAATATTGGTCAAAGGACAATTAACTGTTGGCTTACTTAAGTTTTCTTAAGAGAAGAAGAATTAAAGAACAAAAAAAGTATAATAAAAACACAATCAATGAAATGAGTCTCCATAAGGAAAGAAAATGCTTTCCATTTATTACAAATCATATAATAAATTGAATAGTAATTCATTTTTATTGATAGTCGAAAGGATGAGATCACTGAAAATAACTGCGAAATAATTAAACAGATCTAATCAGTCGACATATCATACCAAGACTGACAGTTACATAAATGTAAAAAAGTTCAGTGATCTATTGCAGATCATGTCCAATTTCAAGGTCAGGACAACCGCAACTAGAACTACGCACATAACAAGGCCCAGATGGAATCAATCCATCTGGCAGAGCACAAAGCAAATGAAAACCTATGAACTCCATCCTTGTAAGTGATGAAATGCTCTGCCGGTCAATATGTGGCTTTTCATGAGAGGAATTACTGAAAAGCTCTGTAGATTCCACTAACTGCAATCCATCCATCGTTAGTGATATCAGGTTTGTACATTCGAAAATTTTCAGGTCAACCAACATATCTAGATGTCCTAATCCGGTAATCAATTCCAGAGCAGAACAGGAAATAATCAGCAATTGCTCAAGCTGTGATGACAGCTGCTCCAGCTGTAGAACTCGGATACCACCACATGCACCAATAGTTAGGTTCTTGAGAGTGTGAAGATTGCCAAATGGAAGAGATTGAATCTTGTGACAATATTCTAATGTGATTTGTTGAATTAAATGCAAGGATAATGGATCCCTCATCCATTCTGGTAATGTGGGAGAAAAGTAACAGCTTAGTAGAAGTTTCTTGAGGTTAGGATGTGGCTGGAGGCATTCTAACATGGAAAAACATACATCATCTGCACTGACCCACCCTCACAACCATTAATGAGGTTTAATAACAGCCATGGTTCGTCACCGAAAGGATATTCGAGGCTTTCAGAGCCCCAGTATAAATCCAAAGTGTCAAGTCTGCACTTGTTTCTTAGGTTAGCAAGCCGGGCATCAACTAAATTACTCATATTCTCTAATCCTTCAATCGAGAGATTTCCTTCAAGGTCCTTCATATCTTTTAACCAAGCTATAGTTTTAACTTTTAACTTCCAACTTTGCTCTCATTTTCTTTATGGACGGAAAATTAACAGGCCCGTGACGAACATAATCATGCTTGTAACTGACTGAATCACGCAGACCATTCCCTTGCCACTCTATCCCTATCCCAAAGCGAGAGATCAATGATCCAACAATCTAAAATCTCGCTGTTAAGCTACAAAAACATCCAAATAAACTTGGTGATATATTTACAAAAGGACAATCCTACTGAAAACTTCACTTTGACCACAGGTCAACAGAGAAAATGAAACCATTGAAGAAAATAACAAGAGGAGTTGACAATGCGTAGAATTTTGGTACGCAATGGACAAAATTTGGACCAACATTAATATGTGCAAATCTTGTGAGCAAAGTGCTAAGATGATCCAAATTTTCAGTATAAATCTTATCGTTGGACTACAATTCTATTTGTAATTGTATTTGTAGATCACTACAGATATATAAAGGTAATATGGAACGAATCACAGCTGTGCAACTACTACAGAAAAAAAATAAGCATTTCAGAATAATAGCATAAATCTAAAAATGATAATTGAGAGATAAGTGACCACTCTGATGTTAGATTTGGAAGGCTGGTAATTAAAACAAGCTACCACTCCTTGATGCAATCAGATAAAAAAATGAAAATGAAAATTCAAGCATTCCATATTTGCTTTCAGTACCTCACAATGAAAACACACACAACAAGATTTTTTTAATATATATATATGCACTAGTTACGTACTAACCTCCATCTGCTTTCCGTTGTGAGAACTGGAAGCCTCGGAAGCCTTCCTTGCCTCTACTTGGAGACGTATAACCTCGTACCGGTACTCGCTGAGCACGTCCTCAGCATCATAAGCGACCTTCTTGTGCTCCTTGAGCCAGTGCTTGACATAGTGGTCTCTGATCTCCCTCTCCTCGGCATCAAGCAACATGGCCTTGATTCCCTTGAGAGTTACCATCAGCCTCTTCAGTTCCTCCTCAACAGCTTGAGCATGCCCCCTTTCGGAGTTATTATTATTTGAAGAAGGAGCGTGTGCTGAGGCTGTATTCGAGGGGAGCAAATTGGTGGCTAGAGAGAGCAGAGAGGTTATCAAATTCCCTGCCATTTTGCTTGGAACAAGTGTGTGACTCTTGATATGATTTGTTTCGTTTAATTAGATCTAAGTTGTGAAAATAAGATATGGGTAATGAGTAGCAGATTTATTCCTCAGATCTGAGGGGTAAGTTATAGTATAAGCGACATTTCTAAATTCCATGTGAAAATGAGATGTGGGTAATGAAGCATACTTTGCGTTAACCCGGACAATATACAAATTTAATTATATATATATAGTTTACACTTAAAAAAAAAAAATTAACGCTAGTAAATAACATGACATATATAGGTCAATTGATAAAGTGCCTGGACAAAACTGCCTCCAGCAATAAAATATATTTTCCTTCATTTATTTTCATTTATTCCTAGACTACTCCAAGTGCAATCCGATGCCACTATATCGAAGTAGTAAATGATATTTTTTTTTTTTGAGGAAAACTTAAATATTAAATTTAATCTGAAGTGCTTGCCTTTTGCGTTTATAAATATCATATCATTATAATGGTTTAAGATGATTTTGATGTGTCATCAAATGTTCAATAAAATGAACACGCATGTGAAATAATGCAAGATTATTCATGGACATCAAGTGTTCATAATTAATGTTCAGTGATTTAAATCGTCATTTTCATTCGCTACATAAATTTCATGAGAAAATCGTATATAACGCAAGTAAAAATTAGAGGTATTGAATTCGTTTATTAACTTTTTGTTATTAATAAAATAATTTCAAAGATATATATATATATATATATATATGTATGTATGGTGTATAACATTAGTAAAACGTGGGGACATTGATACTTTCTTTTTTGAACATAACATTCAATTTGTTCTGATTAATAAGTTCCTTCTTTTTCAAATATACATTCAATTACTAGAATAGGAAACGTGACTATACATGGCATATCATACACTGATGCAAAAAATTTCCACATTAACAGTGTCTAATGGGAGGAGGCACTCGCGCGAAAAAAAGTTTCAACATACACACACGGTCTGAATGTTTTGTACTCATTTAAATAATACTGAACCGTCTACGAAAGTACTACTTCATACACAGTCTCTTATTAAAAACCGTGTATTCCTTTACTCAGTTTCCAAATACTGTTTTAATTTTAGCTCAAGCCGTGTAACGTTCATTCACGCCTCTCAACCATAATCCATGGTAGTAATTCGTATCCTGTCTCAATCGCCTCTTCACACACCCACTTGCTACATTTATGTGAAGCCCCCTCCCTTAATTTGTCTCTTCATTTTCTCATTGTTTCCCTTTTCTTCCCTCTAATGGTGGTAGGTCGATGTTTCCCTCATCTTCATTTCCCCTCATGTGAAAGTGGAACTATGATAAGCTATAAATATCGACTACCACCATCAGATGGAGAAGAGGAGAAATCAATATTATTCAATAACTAGCAATTGTGTTTTCAATCATCAGAATATGAAAGTTTAATCACAACCTTTCTTAACAAAAGAACCTTTGCATGGTTGTGAGACAAATTACGTCTACGGAGAGGTTCCTTGACATCAATTTGAGGGATTATGAAACCGAATCTTCCTTGAAGGGGATGACAACTTTACTCCAGAAGATTACAAATATGAAAGATTACTTCAGAAGTGCAATCTACACAAGGTAAGCACCTCATATTCTTTTGATTTTGCAAATTATGATAATTTAAAATTATTGTTTGCTTTATTCTAACCTCATATTTATATTATTCTAAATTTAGGAACTGCCAACAACACTTTTTCCTCTAGAACACCTAATATTTCATAACTTGACGAATCTTACTATTTTTATTTTTTCGTTTTCATTTTTTGAAATGGAAACTTGGATCCTAAAGAGTTCGCCAAAGTTGAAGAAGCTTACAATACTTTAACATGAGAATTGTGTAAGTTCTTATCCATAAAGTACTCATTTCCTCGCCCTAAAATTTTCAAGTGTATGGTCAAGTAAGAATCTCATTAGTTATTAATTGGTTATTGGTTGTAGGAATGTTATGTGCCTCGAGATATTCCTAGTTATTATCCCGCTGGTTGCAGCATCCCGCTGGTTGTAGCACCCCGATGGTTGCAACATCTCCACGAAGAAATCTCGAGATGGTTGGGATCAAGTACTGGCAATCTGTTCACTTGTTAAGGATTTTAGTATAAATATGTCACACCCTAGATTTTGACCATCCGGAGCGTGATTATAACATCATCATCACATTTTTCCTTGGCCCATCAACCTACGTCGCCAACAGAAATGAAACAAAAATAATGAAATGGAGTCAGCTACAAAGCTCAATAACTGGTTATTTAACGACACACTTCTCTTAATTGGCTTAATCTAACAACCATTCAAACATGCTGGATTAATCCAAACAAAAACACATCAATTATGCATGCATATTTAATCGGCGATAGCACGTCGGTCTAGGTTATCTGTAAAATAAGTCACACAATTTCATAGTTGGAATCTCTGCTAACAGGCGATTTCCTGATTCTCATAACACACAATCTCAACACATTGCAAATCAAATCCAATCTCAGACCCGCTATCCCGTTAAATATGCCATTATAATCCAATATGCAATACCAATATTCAAATCAACTATACAAAACAAAAATACAGATTATAGAGAAGTCCAGTTACCCGATAATGAGATATTCAGAATTTCAAATCAGATTGCAACGACAGTACATAATCACTGTGATGTAGTCAGAACTCGAATCGAATCGATCATACAATGGAATGATAATCCATATCAAAATTTTCATCGTAATATTTTTGTTTCCTAACTTTTTTTTTTAATTTTGTTTCTCGGAAGAGAGAATATTGAAGAGAGAGACAGAGACATGATAATTAAAATATTGTTTGAGTTTCTTTATTTATTTGATTGGTTAGAATTCTGAAACGAGTGGATGAAATGAGCGGCTGAAAAAGGGTTTCAGAAGGGTTGCGCGCATGGGAGCCACATGCAACGAAAGGGTTTTAAAATTAAATGATTGGTTTTATTTATTTTTATTTTTATTTTAAGTGAAATGGATATAAATAAAAATAAATCCGGTTATTATAAATTTTTGACGGTTCCCATTTGTAACATTAAAATGCTTAAATAGAATAACTAAATATAATATGTTAATATATTTTTCATCACTTAATTTATATTCATTTTTTTCTCACGAAGAAAAATATAGAATATTCAATAGTTTATATAAAATATTGTAAGCATAAATAATAATGACTTAATTTTTCGGGATGTTACAAAAAACTTGCTAGGTACAAGTGAAGTGTGAAATTTTAGGAACTGTAGAGCACAATCCTTCAATTGTTTTAATTGGATTATAGGGCACACATTTTCTGAATGGTCCAAACTAGATGATAGAGATTTTGGCTTATTTCCTTTTCAAGCTCGTTTTGCGATCTGTTGTCATTCAGTGGCTTGGATGGTACAAAATGATATGTGGTGCAGCTAATAAATTTGAAATTGAATAAGGATATGTGGTGTAGCTCATAAATATAAAATTCAATAAGAAACACTTGATCAGTTTTTATGGTCCAAACTAGATGATAGAGATTTTGACTTATTATCCTTTCAAGTTTGCTCTGTTGTCATTAAGTGGCTTGGATGGTACAAAATGATATGTGGTGCAGCAAATAAGTTTGAAATTAAATAAGGATATGTGGTGTAGCTCATAAATATAAAATTCAATAAGGAACACATAATCAATCAGTTTTGATGGTCCAAACTAGATGATAGATTTCTGGCAACATTTTTACAAATGCTTACAAATTAAGAAACATTTTCTGAATTGTCTCTCCAAGAACAAATTAAGGTTTGTGACCACCCATAAATACTCCCCCCTGATTCGAATTTATCAACAAAAACATATATTGATATATACAAGCTCACACCTAAAAGCAAAAGCCATGGCTTTTTTCGTTTACCAAAGCATTCTCCTCTCCCTTGCTCTCCTTCTCTCCATCAAACAGCTTCTTTCTCACACTAAAGATAGCAAGAACAAAAAACTCCGACCGAGCCCACTGGCACTCCCGACAATCGGTCACCTCCATCTCTTAAAGAAACCCCTCCACCAAACTCTGGCTTCCATATCTGAAAAATACGGCCCAGCAACCTTTCTTAAATTCGGTTCCTGGCCCGTCCTTGTCATCTCCTCTCGCTCCTTGGCCGAGCAATGTTTCACTACCTATGACATGGTTTTCGCCAACTGACCACATTTTTCATCTATGAAACACACCACCTTCGACTACAATAACATCGGCATAGCCAACTGTGGACCACATTGGCGTAATGTTTGCCAGATTGCAGTTACAGAGTATTTCTCTGCACAGCGGCTGCACGCATCTTCAGATGTCAGAGTCGGGGAGGTTCGCGACATGGCCTGCCGACTCTTTCGTTCCTGGAATGCTTCTGCTGGTTCAAAGGGTTTGAGTTATTTTGAGAAAGTTGATCTCAAGGAGAAGCTCTTTCAGCTATCTCTTAATGTGATGATGGTAATGATTGCCGGCAAAAGGTTCTACGGAGACAACATCGAGGATTTGGAAAAGACGAAGAGGTTCAGAGAGACAGTGGAGTTCTATTCCTTGGCCTACGTTTCAAATACAGAGGACTACCTGCCGATTCTCAAGTTTAATTCTTGGCATGGCAAAAGCGACCAAGAAGCTAAATCATTTGGCTGAGTTGAACAAAGAAATGGCACAGAAGCTCATTGACGAACATCGGAAACCAGGAGCCCAGAAGAAAGGTAGCATGATCGCAAATTTGCTCGAGCTGCAGAAGGAGAACCCGGAAAAATACAACGATGCATGTTGAGAAGGAATAATGTTAGCCTCAGAATAATATTCATCACCGGCTAAATTAGGCAACAAATAAAGTTAGCCTCAAATTGATAGCTGTCAAGCTATAATTAGTACCCAGCTAGATTTCTGTAATAATTAGGATGTAATTAGGTAACATATCCAGCCAATGCAAAATAGGAAGTAGCCAAACGGCTAGTAGAGATATACATGTAATTTAGGCTATATATATACCCATGTACAGAACATGTAAAAAACAGAACAAGCAAATAAGAAACAATTGTTCAGCATTTCTCTATTCTCTAAATTTTCACAATGCAACTATCCAGATAATTGCAGTGGTGAGTAATAATGGACTGTTGTTTTCATTGTTATATAACTTAGAAGTTAGAACAAAAAATTTCAAAATATTAAATCCTCCAAAATAAATATGATTTGTTCTTTTACTAAATATGACTTATTCTGATTTTTTTATTGTTTGCTAACTGACATTACCACTTCTGTTACAGAGCTTATTGCAAGCAGGAACTGATATCATATCCAATACAGTAGAATGGGCAATCACTCTTCTCTTAAACAATCCTGACGTACTCAAGATGGGATCAGCTGAGATCGATGTACATGTCGGTAACAAGCGGCTCGTTCTAGAATCTGATATGCCCAACCTGCCATATCTTCTTTGCATCCTCAATGAGGTGCTCCGCCTCTATCCCGGTGGCCCGCTTCTCGTACCGCATGAATCTCGGGAAAATGTTTTTATGGAAGGGTACGAAATTTCACAAGGGATAATGCTTTTGGTCAATGCTTATCACATTCACAGAGACCTGAGTCTGTGGGACGAGCCGATCAAGTTCATGCCTGAAAGATTTGAAAGTGGTAAAACAGAAGCCAAGAAGATGATAACGTTTGGAATGGGAAGGAGGAGGTGCCCGGGTGAAGCCCTAGCGATACGCGAAATTGGACTTACGTTAGGGACCCTTATTCAGTGCTTTGATTGGCAAAGAATTGGAGATGAACTCATAGACATGAGTGAAGGTTCTAGTTTGACTCTTCCAAAGGCTGTTCCTCTCGAAGCCATGTATCGTCCCCGCAAATTCATGATGGATGTTCTCTCCACCTTATAAAATTTGGCATTAAAATCGATCTACCTGTTATATTTGGTTCACTCCTTTTTTTATTTGCTCATCTTTGTTGTATGGATTGTTTGTTGTTATATATTCAAGTGATAGTTACTTCATTTGTGTTATGTTTGTGTACAACCTAGTCAATTTTGTTTTGTTGTGAGCGATTCATTTGATGTAAAATGCATTGCACTGTTCTATCCTAAAAAGTTGCTATTTAATTTACAATTATGAATTAGCAATTTTTGAACAAATAAAACGCTTGAAAAGTACCAATTTTGTACATGGGAAAAATCTAAACTTCAATTTCTTATATTAAAATTCATGGAAATATTATACATTTTAAACCTTGAATTTTAATATAAAATTCAAGAAAATCTGAAAGGAATTAATTTTCCACAAATAAAACAAGTGTTAGATACCTTCCTGGGTGCAAACAGCGGAGTGTACTTTGCAAAACCATACGTTAAGCCATTTTGGGTACGACTTGGGATGCGCAAAGGCGCTCTGACCAGAGGGACCCACAAATCAGTGAAGCATGATGTTTTTCGCTGGGTTCAAGAAATAGCCAGACTGGGTTTAATGAGATTAAGCTTGGTGCACCAAACTGTCAGCAGCACGACCCACATGAACCGTGCTCACACAAAACCCTGGCATTGAATTTTGACCGAGAAAAAAATTGAAACTTGGGAGCTCGAAGGAATGTCTCCGTCACCACGACGACACAAATGAAAGTGTCAATTTGACAAGAGAATTTCCTCAAAAAAAAAAAGACAAGAGAAGTTCAAATTGAATTGATACACCATAAAATAGCTTATACAACTATTGAAAGTTTGGATGGTCCCTGGGACACTACACTGGTGCGCATTGGAGCGCATTGGGACATGAGGCCTTGGGCCAACAGGAGTAGATAGACTCTAATAAAGCCTAAAATGATTGGCGGCTCAAATAGTTTGGTTGGTTTGGTTTGGTATGGTAGCCTATTAAATTAAACCTTACACCTGGCTATTAATTAAGCAATCATAATAACTTGAATCTATATATATGGTCTCCACGCGGAATGCAAAGTTACCACTACTTGAATCTCTATCGTCTTCCCCACTAAGACGCACCCCACCGATCCCATCAATAAATACAAGTTCAAATCAACCACATGCATGTATCTCATCTTCTCTGCTTAAATTCTAACCGTCCTTTATAAATTAGCACAAATCTTAAATTAAAGCTCATATACTTTACAAGGTACAAGGTACTCCGAGGAGAGGGGTTTGAGATCATTTTCAAATTAAATCACAAAGCAAACAAATTATTGTATTTTCAACGTGCGCATTACATAGTTCGTGGCGCTCCAATATTGAATTATCCCATGGGCCAAAGTAGATTTGTAATTTTAAATTTAATTATTAATGAAAGAAAACTTGAGCATGCCACTTAATTAGTTAGGAGCAAATTCCAAGATACAGGTTCGAGTTGGTTTAATTAAATTTAATTATTAATTAAAGTTTTAATACTTTTTTTGAACAAAAAAAGTATATACACCAGCTATTAATTAAGAAAGAGACAGATTACTTACTACCATCCTTGCTCTCTTTCAGGGTTCGAGCAGCCTCAATAGAAGGCAATATGAGCAAACTAGTGAAAAATTTCTACTATGAAATTTCTTCCGTTGACCTCTGGTCAATGCAACTATTCGGCACACTTGTCGTTAGTTGTGGTGCATTTTTTATTTTTTGGCGATGCATGAACAAGTCAGGATTTTTTTTGTTTGACAACGATTGTGATCTTAATTTGTTGAAATAATTGACTCAAGACATTTCTCTCCTTAGATAGGTTGGCAAGGGCTAGCTTTTAATTTTTCTCTACAAGTAAAAATGGTTGGACCATTATATTTCTTCATTCCAATTAGATATATGGTAGATTTACACCAATTATTTGTACGGACCTCCAGCGGTTATCTCCAAATTTGATGTATTGTAAAGTAAATGTAGATCTGGAAAAAAATAAGTTTGATGTCCCAAATTTTATGTATCATTGTAAAGGCTTTTTTGTTTTTCTTTTTTTTTACGGAGAGAGTTGGAGAATAGAGGGAATAAAGAGTAGTTCTGTAGGTCCACCATTATATTTCTTTTTTTTTCTTTTTTTTTCTTTTTTAAGATTTGTGCGCATGCACCAATATTAAAACAAACGCGTGCGAATTTTAAAGCGTTCTGCACGAATCGAAAAGCAAATCTACGGTGATTAAACTCATCGAACCAGAGTAGGTCCGATGCCCATCTGACCTACTTTCAAGTGCGTTAGTTATGGTGCAATTTTCAATTTTTGGCAATACATAAATAAGTCAGGATCTTTTGTTATTTGGCAACGATTGTGATTTTAATTTGTTGGAATAGTTGACTGAAGACAATTTGTGTGAACACGGTTCATGTGGGTCGTGCTGCTGACAGTTTGGTGCACCAAGCTTAATCTCATTAAACCCAGTCTGTCTATTTCTTGAACCCAGCGAAAAACAACATGTTTCACTGATTTGTGGGTCCCCTGTGGTCAGAGCGCCTTTGTGCATCCCAAGTCGTACCCAAAATGGCTTATGGTATTGTTTTGCAAAGTGCACTCCGCTGTTTGCACCCAGGAAGGTATCTAGCACTTGTTTTATTTGCGGAAAATTAATTCCTTCGAGATTTTGCTTGAATTTTATATTAAAATTCAAGGTTTAAAATGTAGAATATTTCCATGAATTAATATAAGAAATTGAAGTTTAGATTTGCCCATGTACAAAATTGGTACTTTCAAGCGTTTTATTTGTTCAAAAATTGCTAATTCATAATTGTAAATTAAATAGCAACTTTTTAAGATAGAACAGTGCAATGCATTTTACATCAAATGAATCGCTCACAACAAAACAAAACTGACTAGGTTGTACACAAACATAACACAAATGAAGTAACTAACACTTAAATATATAACAACAAACAATCCATACAACAAAGATGAGCAAATAAAAAAAGGAGTAAACCAAATATAACAGGTAGATCGCTTTTAATGCCAAATTTCATAAGGTGGAGAGAACATCCATCATGAATTTGCGGGGACGATACATGGCTTCGAGAGGAACAGCCTTTGGAAGAGTCAAACTAGAACCTTCACTCATGTCTATGAGTTCATCTCCAATTCTTTGCCAATCAAAGCACTGAATAAGGGTCCCTAACGTAAGTCCGATTTCGCGTATCGCTAGGGCTTCACCCGGGCACCTCCTCCTTCCCATTCCAAACGCTATCATCTTCTTGGCTTCTGTTTTACCACTTTCAAATCTCTCTGGCATGAACTTGATCGGCTCGTCCCACAGACTCGGGTCTCTGTGAATGTGATAAGCATTGACCAAAAGCATTGTACCTTGTGAAATTTCGTACCCTTCCATAAAAACATTTTCCCCAGATTCATGTGGTACGAGAAGCGGACCACCGGGATAGAGGCGGAGCACCTCATTGAGGATGCAAAGAAGATATGGAAGGTTGGGCACATCAGATTCTAGAACGAGCCGCTTGTTACCGACATGTGCATCGATCTCAGCTGATGCCTTCTTGAGTACGTCAGGATTGTTTAAGAGAAGAGTGATTGCCCATTCTACTGTATTGGATACGATATCAGTTCCTGCTTGCAGTAAGCTCTGTAATAGAAGTGGTAATGTCAGTTAGCAAACAATAAAAAAATCAGAATAAGTCATATTTAGTAAAAGAACAAATCATATTTATTTAATTTGGAGGATTTAATATTTTTAAATTTTTTGTTCTAACTTTGTAAGTATATATAACAATGAAAACAGCAGTTCATTATTACTCACCACTGCAATTATCTGGATAGTTGCATCGTTGTATTTTTCCGGGTTCTCCTTCTGCAGCTCGAGCAAATTTGCGATCATGCTACCTTTCTTCTGGGCTCCTGGTTTCCGATGCTCGTCGATGAGCTTCTGTGCCATTTCTTTGTTCAACTCAGCCAAATGATTTAGCTTCTTGGTCGCTTTTGCCATGCCAAGAAATTTGAGAATTGGCAGGTAGTCCTCTATGTTTGAACCGGAGGCCAAGGAAAAGAACTCATCCAGTGTCTCTCTGAACCTTTTCGTCTCTTCAGAATCCTCAATGTTGTCTCCATAGAACCTTTTGCCAGCAATCATTACCATCATCACATTAAGAGATAGCTGAAAGAGCTTCTCCTTGAGATCAACTTTCTCAAAATAACTCAAACCCTTTGAACCAGCAGAAGCATTCCAGGAACGAAAGAGTCGGCAGGCCATGTCACGAACCTCCCCGACTCTGACATCTGAAGATGCGTGCAGCCGCTGTGCAGAGAAAAACTCTGTAACTGCAATCTGGCGAACATTACGCCAATGTGGTCCATAGTTGGCCATGGCGATGTGATTGTAGTCGAAGGTGACGTTTTTCCTAGATGGCAAATGTGGTCGGTTGGCGAAAGCCATGTCATAGGTAGTGAAACATTGCTCGGCCAAGGAGCGAGAGGAGATGACAAGGACGGGCCAGGAACCGAATTTAAGAAAGGTTGCTGGGCCGTATTTTTCAGATATGGAAGCCAGAGTTTGGTGGAGGGGTTTCTTTAAGAGATGGAGGTGACCGATTATCGGGAGTGCCGGTGGGCTCGGTCGGAGTTTTGTGTTCTTGCTACTTTTAGTGTGAGAAAGAAGCTGTTTGATGAAGAGAAGGACAGCAAGGGAGAGGAGAATGCTTTGGTAAATGAAAAAAGCCATGGCTTTTGCTTTTAGGTGTCGGTTTGTATATATCAATATATGTGTTTGTTGATAAGTTCGAATCAGGAGGGAGTATTTATGGGTGGTCACAAACCTTAATTTGTTCTTTGAGAGACAAGTGTGCTGAATAGTTGCATTGAAAAGTTGTATTGATCTGAGGTCAACGGAAGAAATTTCATAGTAGAATTGTATCCATATCTATTTTTATTTTGATCAGTCAGTTTTGGTTGGGTGCTCTAATTATTGCTCGGGCCCTGCTGATGCGCATCTACTTGATATCATTTACTTTACCTTTTTTTTAAGCTTAATGGGTGTTTTGTCCCCTAACAATTGTATTAATAATTAGAAATAAAGTATTTACAAAGCACTTCTTACAGCTAAAGTCACAGCTAGAATAGAGGGCATAAAATATTTACAAACCTCTATTCTTTTCTACTCCATGCTTGAGTAAGTTTTTATATTCCTGATCTACATCTATACACAGAATAAAACACCTTACTACACTATTCCTACATAACTACTCTTTATTCCCTCTATTCTCCAACTCTCTCCTTAAAAAAAAAAGAAAAAAAAAAAGCCTTTACAATGATAAATAAAACTTGGGACAAAACTTATTTTTTTGCTAGATCTACATTTACTTTACAATACATCAAATTTGTAGATAAACGCTGGAGGTCCGTACAAATAATTGGTGTAAATCTACCATATATCTAATTGGAATGAAGAAGTTGTCACAACCCGACAACAGGGCGGACAACCCGCCGCGCACAATAGCGCAAGGCGTTTCAATTATCATGCACAATCACATATATATATATACATACACACACACACATTATCAATGGCAAGACAAGAGCCACAATATATGATACAATTTTCCCAAAAGTTTCATAATATACATTTGTAAGCAAATATAATATAAACATGTTACGGTATAATTAAAGACAATCGAAATACCATAGCAGATTTATTTTAATCAAACATATGCTTTTTATTGTGGCAACTTTCACAGCCTTCCAATTCGACCTCTCGATAACTTGTGTAGTGCTTTGTACCCGGAACCCACCGAAGTGCGGTATTCAGTTCCAACCAATCGAGTTATTCTAAGACCCAACCAACAGAAATCAAATAGCACCAAACACAAATTATAAAAGAGCAACATTAATCATCAAGCCAAATATATAATTCACAACATGAAATGCTCGCATCCAAACAAAAGAAACAATATACAAAAAAGTTAAACACCTCGCTTTAGACTTTGACTGGCGATAGCACATCCGTTATAGCAAGCCGATTTTGACTTTGACTTCCGTTTCTTAGAATTTTAGACTTAATTTGACTTCTACATTGTATTTTTCAAAAAAGTTAAGCACCTCGATCCTTTTCTGTTTTCCTAACCATTCCACAAATTCAATTTCTCGTGGGACAAGTTCCAGTACCAAATCCTACCTCCAAATTCTGAATAATAATAGCGCACACACCAACCGATTTAGCACTTTCTTCGGAGTCTTACACTAGACCAAAGTGCAATATGTATTATAGCACAAATTGTCCTCCTGAAGCAATATTTTATGTATTATAGCCAAAGCCTCCATTCAAACAATTTTGGTGGGACCCGCATAGATAAAAAAAATATTCATTTATACAAAAATCAAATGATTTTGTTGTGTAAATTTTTTAATGCATTCAAATAATTTTGTGTATGAAACATTATTCTTTTCGAAAACCTTCAGAAAGACTGCGAAGTAGGTGGGACCCATTATTATATAAAAATATTTTGTTACCAATCAGATTCAATTTTTAATACATTCCAATGACCGAGAATTTGCAACAGAGGTGCGCTAGCTAGGTCAGCGCACATGCCAAAATTGGTGCACGAACCAGACTTACAGGATGATAACTAATTAATTTTGAATTATTTAAGTGGTAACTAATTAAAAAAGTTTCGGCAACAGCGAGTACCTAGCCAATACCAAAAATAGAGATTCAAATACATTACTACGGTCATGCACTGCCACAAAAAGACAACACCTACATGACCGGTCAAGTTTCCAAGTTCAATGTTCATTCAATACATTACCACAGTTATGCGCTACCACAAAAAGACAGCGCCTACATAACCGGTCGAGTATCCATATCAATAAAAAAGGAGACAAAAATGAGTAACATAGGGGAAGAAGCAAAATGAGAAAAGAAAGAGAATAAGTGGGGGTTAGGTGGATCGATCATGTGTATCACATGTGTCCCCACACTCAAAATTTTACAAAAGATTCATTAATAATTTCATTAGAAGGGAAAAATGGTCCGGTTGGTGAAGTTGGGATAATTGATAGTTATAGTAATGACATGTGTCCCTCCCAACATTCATAATTTTAACAAAAGGTTCATTAAATATTTCATCTTATTTGTTGGTTAGAAAATTTACACTAAACCCCTCATATTATTAGAAATAAATTCACTTTAAAATAATATGTGTTCAACTAATATGACGTTACAATAACTTTTCAAATTACTCCAAGCTAGAAAAAATAATTTACTAGTACAGTTAAGTTAATTAACATTTATTATTATAATTTAAAAAATCCAAATTGTTATTTTAAACACACTTTACTTAAAGTCAACTAAAATTTTCACTAGCTTGCTCACATTGCCTTCTATTGTGGCTGCTTGAAGCCCTGGAAGAGAGCAAGGATGGTAGTAAGTAATCTGTCTCTTTCTTAATTAATAGCTATATACTTTTTTTGTTCAAAAAAAGTATTAAAATTTTAATTGACATTATAATTCAAAGAAACTCCAACCAGTATCTTTGAATTTGCTCTTAACTAATTAAGTAGCAAGCTGAAATTTTCTTTCATTAGTACTTAAATTTAAAATTACAAATCTACTTTGTCATTGCAGGACTCAGCCCGGGAGTATTACAGCCAAAGCCTCCATCACGCAACCCCGGCAGGTCTTACACTAGACCAAGGTGCAATATGTATTATAGAACAAATTGTCCTCCTGAAGCAAATTAAGTCCTAGAATTTTAGACTTTGACTGGCGATAGCACATCCGTTATAGCAAGCCGATTTTGACTTTGACTTTTGTTTCTTAGAATTTTAGACTTAATTTGACTTCTACGTACATTGTATTTTTCAAAAAAGTTAAACACCTCGATCCTTTTCTGTTTTCCTAACCATTCCACAAATTCAATTTCTCGTGGGACCCACCGAGAATAAGTCATACGGATAACACCTGTCAATGTTTTGGACAAGTTCCAGTACCAAATCCTACCTCCAAATTCTGAATAATAATAGCGCACACATCAACCGATTTAGCACTTTCTTCGGTCAAGTTTTCAAGTTCAATATTCAATCAATACATTACTACGGTCATGCGCTACTGCAAAAAGACAGCGCCTACATGACCGGTCAAGTATCCATATCAATAAAAAAAGGAGACAAAAATGAGTAACATAGGGGAAGAAGCAAAATGAGAAAAGAAAGAGAATAAGTGGGGGTTAGGTGGATCGATCATGTGTATCACATGTGTCCCCACACTCAAAATTTTACAAAAGATTCATTAATAATTTCATTAGAAGGGAAAAATGGTCCGGTTGGTGAAGTTGGGATAATTTATAGTTCTAGTAATGACATGTGTCCCTCCCAACATTCATAATTTTAACAAAAGGTTCATTAAATATTTCATCTTATTTATTGGTTAGAAATTTTACACTAAACCCCTCATATTATTAGAAATAAATTCACTTTAAAATAATATGTATTAAACTAATATGACGTTACAATAACTTTTCAAATTACTCCAAGCTAGAAAAAATAATTTACAAATACAGTTAAGTTAATTAACATTTACTATTATAATTTAAAAAATCCAAATTGTTATTTTAAAAACACTTTACTTCAAGTCAACTAAAATTTTCATATATTCTTAAATTAGGATGTTAAGGTCCAACCATTTTTACTTGTAGAGAAAAATTACAGGCCAGCCCTTGCCAACCTATCTAAGGAGAGAAATGTTTTCAGTCAAATATTCCAACAAATTAAGATCACAATCGTTGCCAAACTACAAAAGATCCTGACATGTTCATGCATTGCCAAACTACAACGATTGTGATCTTAATTTGTTAGAATATTTGACTGAAGACATTTCTCTCCTTAGATAGGTTGGCAAGGGCTGGTCTGTAATTTTTCTCTACAAGTAAAAATGGTTGGACCATTATATTTGTGTAACATCCTAATTTAAGAATATATGAAAATTTTAGTTGACTTGAAGTAAAGTGTTTTTAAAATAACAATTTGGATTTTTTAAATTATAATAATAAATGTTAATTAACTTAACTGTACTTGTAAATTATTTTTTCTAGCTTGAAGTAATTTGAAAAAGTTATTGTAACGTCATATTAGTTGAATACAAGTTATTTTAAAGTGAATTTATTTCTAATAATATGAGGGGTTTAGTGTAAATTTTCTAACCAATAAATAAGATGAAATATTAAATGAACCTTTTGTTAAAATTATGAATGTTGGGAGGGACACATGTCATTACTAGAACTATCAATTATCCCAACTTCACCAACCGGACCATTTTTCCCTTCTAATGAAATTATTAATGAATCTTTTGTAAAATTTTGAGTGTGGGGACACATGTCATACACACGATCGATCCACCTAACCACCACTTATTCTCTTTCTTTTCTCATTTTGATTCTTCCCCGATGTTACTCATTTTTGTCTCCTTTTTTATTGATATGGATACTTTGACCGGTCATATAGGCACTGTCTTTTTTGGTAGCGCATGATCGTGGTACTGTATTGATTAAATATTGAACTTGAAAACTTGACCGGTCATGTAGGCGTTGTCTTTTTGTGGTAGCGCATGACCGTGGTAATGTATTGATTGAACATTGAACTTGAAAACTTGACCGGTCATTTAGGCGCTGTCTTATCTATGTGGTTCCCACCAAAATTGTTTGAATGGATTAAAAAATTGTTTGAATGAATTCCTCCATTAATGGATCCCACACAATTGTTTGAATGCATTAAAATATGTTGTACGCAAAATGGAATTCAGATTTGATTGGTAAAATAATATTTTTATATCACAGTGGGTCCCACCAAAATTGTTTGAATGAATTTTGATTGGAGGTAATCTTTTATCCTTTAAGAAAAAAAAAAAATAGGTTGTGCGCCAAACTAAGTCTGCGCACGCGTTAAAATTAGTATTCAAACCAGACATGCAAACGTGCTAAAAGTAGGTAATGGCTTTTGAATTTTAAAATTTAGGGTAGTAACTAATTAATTTTAAATTATTAGGATGGTAATCTTTCGGTCACTACTGAAATGCAAGTGAGAAATTTTACCTCCTCTTCAATGGCAGTACTAAGACATCATTTATTTATAACGTCCCTCAAAAGCCATAATTAAAAACATTTATTAATTTCTAAGTACAATTTTAAAACTATTAATGATGACGTTTATACGTAAAAATTTCAGATTGTTCTCGGATCTCTAGATTAATTATCACAGGTTATAGTAATATTGATTTCAAGTTCGTCAAATTTAGAGTCTCCTCGAGCCATTTTGAGTTTGAATTGTTTGAGGTTTCGAGCCAAAGAACACATTAGATTGGAACTGTCAATATTAGCTTCATGTAATTTGTCGTCCTTGCATTAATAAAAAGTCACATATTAAATAACTAAGAGCATCTACATTCCAGCAACTCAAATTAGTTTCCAAGTAGCTAATAATATTTCTTTAGAAATTAAAGTCTTTAAAGTTTCTAAACTCATATTTCTAGAATTAATTTTGGAGTTTCTATTTATAAGCCGCGTCAGCAATAAATTAAAAAAGAAAAATAATTTTTGCAATTTTTAGAAATTAAGGTCTCTAAAATCTTTTAACTCTCATAATTCCTAGAATAAATTTTGAAGTTTCTATTTATATGCCACATCAGCGATAAATTAGAAAAAAAAATAATTTGTGTCAAAGAAGTTTACAAACAATTCCTTATTAGAATAAAGATGTTGTCCCCCCCACTCCAGTCCCCTAAACGTCCCCCCAATTCTAACTAACTTTGTCAATCATTAAACCACCTTGAAAAATATGTAAAACGTGTAAAAGATAAGCCCAGTTTTTTTCTTTAAATACTTGATATCATAAGTATGAATACTTGATGAATTATATATGAATATTTGATAACTTAGGTATGAATACTTTTCATTTTGTATGAATATTTTTCATATAAGAGTCCAGTTTTTTTCTTTAAATACTTGATATCTTAAGTATGAATACTTGATGAATTATATATAAATATTTGATATCTTAGGTATGAATACTTTCCATTTTGTATGAATACTTTCTATATTTGAATATTTGATACCTTGAAAAACGTGTAAAA